>OW386548.1:28284318-28631102 GCA_936435175.1 Glyphotaelius pellucidus | reverse complement strand
GATATAAAAAAATGAGGTTTGAGTTTCGACCCCAAGTCTGTCTAAACACCAGTAAAAGTAATGAAATTCCAAAAATTGTTATTTTGGGAGAATTTTTGTTTGATTCCTGCAGACCATGGATATAAGTAAGGATCCAAAATATAAATCGGTTTAGTGAAGTACGGCCTGAAAAACGAGGTTTGAGTTTCGAACCCAAGTCTGTATATTAACACCAGTAAAAGTAATGAACTTCCAAAAATTGTTATTTCGGGAGAATTTTTGTTCGATTCGTCTTCAGGCCAATGATCTTTGTAGGAATCCGAAATGTGAGTCAGTTTGGCTTGAGAAAACGAGGTTTGAGCTTCGACCCCAAGTCTGTCTAAACACCAGTAAAAGTAATGAAATTCCAAAAATTGTTATTTTCGAAAAAAAATTGTTCGATTCGTCTTCAGACCTTGGAAATTAGAAAGAATCAAAAATATAATTGGTTTAAGTGAGGTAGGGCCTGAAAAAATGAGGTTTGAGTTTCGACCCCAAGTTCACCAAAACGCCCGTTAAAATGATGAAATTTCCGAAAAAATTTTTTTCGGGAGAATATTTGTTCGATTTCTGCAGACCATGGATATCAGTAAGAATCCAAAATATAAGTCGGTTTAGTGAGGTACGGCCTGAAAAAACGAGGTTTGAGTTTCGACCCCAAGTCTGTCTATACACCAGTAAAAGTAATGAAATTCCAAAAATTGTTATTTTTGAAAAAAATTTGTTCGATTCGTCTTCAGACCCTGGGAATTAGTAAGAATCCAAAATATGAGTTGGTTCAGTGCAGTAGGGCCTAAAAAAATGAGGTTTGATTTTCGACCCCAAGTCTGTCATAACACCAGTAAAAGTAATGAAATTCAAAAAATTGTTATATTTGAAAAAAATTTGTTCGATTCGTCTTCAGACCCTGGAAATTAGTAAGAATCCAAAATATGAGTTGGTTTCGTGCGGTATGGCCTAAAAAATGAGGTTTGATTTTTGACCCCAAGTCTGTATTAACACCAGTAAAAGTAATGAACTTCCAAAAATTGTTATTTCGGGAGAATTTTTGTTCGATTCGTCTTCAGGCCAATGATCTTTGTAGGAATCCGAAATGTGAGTCAGTTTGGCTTGAGAAAACGAGGTTTGAGCTTCGACCCCAAGTCTGTCTAAACACCAGTAAAAGTAATGAAATTCCAAAAATTGTTATTTTCGAAAAAAAATTGTTCGATCCGTCTTCAGACCTTGGAAATTAGAAAGAATCAAAAATATAATTGGTTTAAGTGAGGTAGGGCCTGAAAACATGAGGTTTGAGTTTCGACCCCAAGTTCACCAAAACGCCCGTTAAAATGATGAATTTTCCGAAAAAATTTTTTTCGGGAGAATATTTGTTCGATTTCTGCAGACCATGGATATCAGTAAGAATCCAAAATATAAGTCGGTTTAGTGAGGTACGGCCTGAAAAAACGAGGTTTGAGTTTCGACCCCAAGTCTGTCTATACACCAGTAAAAGTAATGAAATTCCAAAAATTGTTATTTTTGAAAAAAAATTGTTCGATTCGTCTTCAGACCCTGGAAATTAGTAAGAATCCAAAATATGAGTTGGTTTAGTGCAGTAGGGCCTAAAAAAATGAGGTTTGATTTTCGACCCCAAGTCTGTCATAACACCAGTAAAAGTTATGAATTTCCAAAAATTGTTATTTTTGAAAAAAAATTGTTTGATTCGTCTTCAGACCATGGATATATGTAAGATTCCAAAATATTAGTCGGTTTAGTGCGGTAGGGCCTGAAAAAATGAAGTTTGAGTTTCAACCCCAAGTCTGTCTGTCTGACCAGTAAAAGTAATAAATTTCCAAAAATTGTTATTTTGGGAGAATTTGTGATTGATTCGGACACAGACCATCGATCTTAGTAAGAATCAAAAATATCAATCTGTTCAGAGTCAAAAAGCCTGAGAAAACAACTTTTTAAGATCGACCCCAAGTTCACCAAAACGCCCGTTAAGATGATGAATTTTCCGAAAATTGTTTTTTCGGTAGAATTTTCGTTCGATTCCTGCAGACCACGGATGTAAGTAAGAATCCAAAATATAAGTCGGTTTAGTGAGGTACGGCCTGAAAAAACGAGGTTTGAGTTTCGACCCCAAGTCTGTCTAAACACCAGTAAAAGTAATAAATTTCCAAAAATTGTAATTTCGGGAGAATTTTCGTTCGATTCCTGCAGACCATGGATATAAGTATGGATCCAAAATATTTGTCGGTTTATTGCGGTAGGGCCTGAAAAAACGTGGTTTGAGTTTCGACCCCAAGTCTGTCTAAATACCAGTAAAAGTAATAAATTTTCAAAAATTCTAATTTTGGGAGAATTTTCTATTGATTCGGCAACAGACCATGTAAGAATCTGAAATTTCAGTCTTTTCAGGAGCCAAAAAGCCTGAGAAAACGTCTTTTAAAGATCGACTCCAAGTTAGCCAAAACGCCCGTTACAATGAAAAATTTTCCGAAAATTCTTATTTCGGGAGATTTTTTTTTCGATTCGTCTTAAGACCATGGATATAAGTAAGAATCCAAAATATCAGTCGGTTTAGTGCGGAATGTCTTCCGCCGTCTCCGAAGTACGAATGAGTTCGACCCCAAGTTCGCCAAAACGCCTACGAAAATGATGGATTTTCCAAAAACTTTTATTTTGTGAGAATTTTCGATTGATTCGGCAAAAGACCATGGATCATGGACCAGGTAAGAATTCAAAATTTCAGTCTGTTCAGAGCCAAAAAGCCTGAGAAAACGACTTTTAAAAATCAACCCCAAGTTCGCCAAAACGCCAATTAAAATGATGAATTTTCCGAAAATTGTTATTTCGGGAGAATTTTAGTTTGATTTGTCTTCAGACTATGTAGTCGATTTCTCTTCAGACCATCGAGAAAACGATTTTTAAAGATCAACCCCAAGTTTGCCAAAACCGTCGTTAAAATGATGAATTTTCCGAAAAATTGTTATTTTGGGAGAAGTTTGGATTGATTCGGCAAAAGACCATGGTTTATGGACCATGTAAGAATCCGAAATTTCAGTCTATTCACAGTCAAAAAGTCTGAGAAAACGACTTTTAAAGATCGACCCCAAGTTCGCCAAAACGCCTATGAAAATGATGGATTTTCTTAAAACTTTTATTTTGTGAGAATTTTCGATTGATTCGGCAAAAGACCATGGATCATGGACCAGGTAAGAATTCAAAATTTCAGAGTCAAAAAGTCTGTGAAAACGATTTTTAAAGATCGACCCCAAGTTCGCCAAAACGCCCGTTAAAATTATGAATTTTCTGAAAATTGTTTTATCGTGAGAATTTTTGATTGATTCGTCTTCAGACCATGGATCTTAGTAAGAATCCAAAATTTTAGTTAGTTCGTTGCCATAGGACCTGTAAAAACGAGGTTTGAGTTTCGACCCCAAGTCTGTCTAAACACCAGTAAAAGTAATTAATTTTCAAAAATTGTTATTTCGGGAGAATTTTTGTTCGATTCCTGCAGACGATGGATATATAAATCAGAATCCAAAATATAAGTCGGCTTAGTGCGTTAGGGCCTGAAAAAACAAGGTTTGAGTTTCGACCCCAAGTCTGTCTAAATACCAGTAAAAGTAAAAATTTCCAAAAATTCTAATTTTGGAGAATTTTCGATTGGTTCGGCAACAGATTATGTAAGAATCCGAAATTTTAGTTGGTTCGGAGCCAAAAAGCCTGAGAAAACGACTTTTAAAGATCGACTCCAAGTTAGCCAAAACGCCCGTTACAATGAAAAATTTTCCGAAATTTCGGGAGAATTTTTTTGATTCGTCTTAAGACCATGGATTTAAGTAAGAATCCAAAATATCAGTCGGTTTAGTGCGGAATCTCTTCCGCCGTCTCCGACGTACGAATGAGTTCGACCCCAAGTTCGCCAAAACGCCTATGAAAATTATGGATTTTCCAAAAACTTTTATTTTGTGAGAATTTTTGATTGATTCGGCAAAATGGATCATGGACCATGTAAGAATCCAAAATTTCAGTCTGTTCAGAGCCAAAAAGCTTGAGAAAACGACTTTTAAAGATCGACCCCAAGTTCGCCAAAACGCCCGTTAAAATTTTGAATTTTCCGAAAATTGTTATTTCGGGAGAATTTTTGTTTGATTCGTCTTCAGACCATGGATCTTAGTAAGAATCTAAAATTTTAGTTAGTTCGTTGCTATAGGACCTGAAAAAACGAGGTTTGAGTTTCGACCCCAAGTCTGTCTAAACACCAGCAAAAGTAATAAATTTCCAAAAATTGTTATTTTGGGAGAATTTTTGTTCGATTCGTCTTCCGTCCATGGATCTTAGTAATAATTCAAAATATCTGTCGGTTTAGTGCGGTAGGGACTAAAAAAACGACGTATGGATTTCGACCCCAAGTCCGTCTTTTTTTTTTTTTTTTTTTTTTACATGAACTCCACACAGGAGGCCCTGGGGAAAATAATTTCCCTCAGGGCCTATGTCATCTTTCGGGATGCTGTGTGGAGGGTTTTTTAAGGAAAGGAAGGGGAGGAGAGTTCTGGGAAGGAAATGGGTTTAAAGGGTGGGTAGGAATCTGGGGTTCAGTGTGTCCCGGTCATCCGCCTCCCAAGACCTAGACAAACCTCACCCCATGAACCCGGGCACCCCTGCTAAATCACCAAACGTAGCGAACCACTTGGGGTGACCTATGGCAGAGGTGTTGGTTATCCAATAAAGGTTCCCGGGGCGGCGGTACCCATTCCCGCCTCCCAAATTGCTGAACTCTAAACACTATTAAAAGTAATGAATTTCCAAATATTGTTATTTTAAGCAGCCGGTGCAGCACCGATTTATAAGACGTTATCACGTCGTTAAAATACGCAACTTTCAAGACACTTAATATAACAAATTTGATAAAAGTTTAGAAAGCCCAGCCTATTGAAAATTCGGTCATACACTTTGCCGAGAAGCTTTTACATTATTCCTGTTTCCATTCGGTTAGGGATGAAGTCAATCAATCAGGAATGAATTTGCGATCATCAGATTTATCCCATGTAAAAAGAGTAGGCATACAAGATTGGTTTGATCATACAAGAAAGGCCATTGATATTTAAATACGTTATAAGTATTCAAATATAAATACATGTATTTATTTTTTTACTTTCTTAATGCTTTCTGTTTATTTGAAAGGTGATTATGGGTACCGCCGCTTTGGGATACCGAAATCTATTCCATGGTCTTGAGAACCACTTTTCTTATTTTTTTTTTTATAAAAGCTTATTTTCGTTTCGTAGTGTCAATTCAAAAAATACTTTTAGCGTTGGCAGGGTACATCGATTTCTTATTAATTATTATTATTATGTCAGTTCAGCTGTCAACAGTAAAAGCGTGCTAGAGATTTCGACATCAAATCATCTGAAGTCACGCTTACCGATCCGATATTGCGTAAACTAATCGATTTCACCGTGCTAGAGCTCCAAAGAGCTACTTTCAGTGTAGGATATTAAATGATTCAAAACAATATATATCGGAGCTTAGCTGTAACACATCCCATTATGTCTGGTGAGAAATTCATTTGCGGGGTGTTGAGGAATCTAAAACCTGGGATATTAGATAAGTCAAGAAGTCCGCCAAAAAATAATTTATAATACTATTCATTGTCACTCCTGTCGTTCAGAACGATCAATTATGGAAATCACCGGCACAACTAAAAGGGGCTCAACTTCGACAAGTTTTATAATTTTTTTTTTGTAAGTAAATTGTAGAAATTCATTGAATAAATGAAAGAATTTTTGGAGTCGAGCCCCTTAAAGCCATAAATTTGTTGCGTTGTTAAAAATAAAGGCGCGGAAGGTTGGCAGGAATTTGCCAATATCCACGTTGATCAAAGCTCAAACAGATTAGAATCATACATATTGTGATGCAGGTGCTATTAATTACCAACTTGTTCCAATCTCTAATTCAATTCAAAACAATGATAATAATTAAATCACACTCTCTTTACGCTGTACGCTGGTGGCGATGAGGTTCTAATTCCTACTTAACTCCGGTTGCCTATTTTGATTTATGTTAGCAAAAACATCGCCAAAGTACATGTTTTATTTTATTTTGTGTCAGGCGCAAATTATAAAATATATTTCGTAGTCTAATTGGCACTAATTGCCGCATTATATAAAAAAAATCCTAAAATGGGCTTTTAAGCAGAAAATTTTACACTTATTGCATGAATCTTAATTTTTTTTGTATTTTTATAAAAATTGTTCACGCATATATAATGCATTCGCAGACTTGGTGGGTAGCAAAAGTCAAAATCCTGCAATCATTCCATCTACCTAATTTTCCAATCCTTAAAATGTCACCATGCACAATGTAATTGTTGCAAGAAAATACTTTACTGTGAAGAGGTGACAGTGTGTTCAGTGGACTCAGTATGAGCTAAGTGTAAATTAGAATCTCAGACAGGGAGCATGTATCATAACGTCTGTGTAGTCTAATTACGATTATAAATCATTACGATTCGTCTTCAGACCATGGATCTTTGAAAAAATCCAAAATATCAGTCGGCTTAGTGCGGTAGGGATGACGTATGAATTAGTTCGTCACCAAGTTCGCCAAAACGCCTGTGAAAATGATGGATTTTTCAAAAACTTTTATTTTTGGAGAATTTTTGATTGATTCGGCAACAGACCATGGATCTTAGTAAGAATCCAAAACTTTATTCTGTTCAGAGCCAAAAAGCCTGAGAGAACGACTTTTAAAGATCGACCCCAAGTTCGCCAAAACGCCCGTTAAAATGATGAATTTTCCGAAAATTGTTATTTCGGGAGAATTTTTGATTGATTTGGCAACAGACTATGAATCTTAGTAAGAATCCAAAATTTAAGTCAGTTCAGGGCCTGAAAAAACAAGGTTTGAGTTTCGACCCCAAGTCTGTCTAAACACCAGTAAAAGTAATACATTTCCAAAAATTGTTATTTTGGGAGAATTTTTGATTGATTCGGCGGCAACAGACCATGGATCTTAGTAAGAATCCAAAATTTCAGTCTGTTCAGAGCCAGTGTAAATTAGAATCTCAGACAGGGAGCATGTATCATAACGTCTGTGTAGTCTAATTACGATTATAAATCATTACGATTTCGAAATAAATATTAGATTGTGAAGTGTACACAGAACCTGGAGACCAGTGAGACCCCATCTACAACGGTGAGTCCTTTTTCCTTTTATCCAATCTGGGCTTATCTTATTTTCCAGAAGCCCAGAAATGATGAGCCCCATCGACAGACACTATTCATCAGGTTTTGTGAGTATATGCATATCGTCCCATAGCGAGTATCGTAGTTTCGAGACTGGTCGTTCGGGGTGTTGCGTAGGGCTTCGCTCTGCAACCTAACCACCAAAAGATATAGTGGAGTCGCAGTTTCGCGACACCAAAAATAGTAACTAAAAAAACTCCCAGGTAAACCAAACGCCAAGGAGCGTAAGTAATATACTACTTGCAGTAGGTACTCGTATTTTAACGAGGCATCTAAAATAATTGTAATAGATCCAAATTTCAAAACAAAAAATTTGAAATTTTGTTTTAAAGAGTTGCACCGCCTTAATTCATTACATTATGTGAAGCACATTTTTGAGAGGCAAACAAATGTTTTTATTTTACTAACCTACATTTTTTCAATTTTCAAATTGTTTATTTGTATATCGATTCCAAAAGTTTTCCTTAAAACCAACTGAATAATTCTGAATAATTTATTGTCGAATACATTCTACGAATTATTTTTATGCTTTCCCACCACAAAGGGAAAACATTCCAACAATAAACGATTCAAAGGATTCTTGCTCAGCCTAGAAATAAGTCCATCAAATGAATGATGTATTATTTTGTTAGGAACCTCACTCTACGAGAAGTACTAACTTCACTCTTCCAGTATTTCATACTAATACATTCACCTACTAAACTATTAATTTCTAGTTCCCAGGAAAGGAAATTTATTATTCAGCCTCTACGCGTCACCTCATTGGTTCCGAAAAACTCTTCGTGTAACATGTTTCCAAATGAATTAAAGAAAAAATACAGAAGTTTTCCAAGAATCGATCGGAAAAGGTTTTATACCTTCCGAAATATGTAAACTAGAAATATTCTATTTGTATTCTTGAGCACAGTATCGAAACAATACAAAATAAGTTTAAAGATATCGAACTTTTTAAGTTAGCAAATCAACTTTTTATTACGAAGATAATATTTAATTTTGAAGTGTGTGTCGCATCACATAAAACGCACGCGCGTTAAAAGCCATAGAATTCTTACACATTAATGGATGGACTGTGAGACAAATCTATCAACCGAGCTCTTGAATAACCGTTTTGCACATGTTAGCAGACGGATAGGGTTTTCTCCTCAAACGGTGCAAATGATTTTAGTGGCCTCCGAACTCCTAGGTTAAATTCAATTAAAGTAGGTGCTTCAGAAAATAACTGTTTTTTCGTTACAGATTTTTTTTAATTTATTTATAAACAGAAACAAACAGTACATTAGTTACAATGGTGTAAACATTTTACAATTATTAAGTATATTTCATGATGGGTACCTACGACATGTTTCTTTGTAGTGTCTATGTATATTAAGTAATTACCTGGTGACGTGCGCAGTGGGTAGGTGTGTGTGTGGGTGTATATGTTTGAGTATGTATGTAGGTGTGAGTATGTATATATGTGTGAGTATGTATGTATGTATGTATTTATGCCTACTTTGTATCATAATAAAACCTACTTTGCACTTTGCGGTCGGTGGCTTGTCACTTTGCAGTGGCTAGCGTAGATTTTGTCGATGGGTGCAAAAATACATGTACATAATAAAAACAAGTTTGTATTTTGCCAGCCTGCAAAGTTAATCGTGTTAAACTACATTATGTGCAATACTTTCTTTCGAACGCGCAGTTTTTTTTGAAACCTAACATGTTACAAGCTTTTGCATCAATTCATTTTATTTTTTACGCAAGTATGGGGAACATGTGATGTTTTTTTAAGTCCTCTCAAAACGGAATTGTGTAAAATCTTCTCAAAATGAAATGGATTGTGTGGAAAAAAAGATCGATTTACAAGATTTTTCTTATCAACTGCATAACTGCTAATTTGCTTTTTTTTAATACATTTTATACTGAACGTCTGTTGATGGCATTCTAACTAGGCAGTATTAAAGGTTTTTGGTGGGTCCTCACTCCTGTAAGAAGAAACTCATAAAAAAATCAAAACTTATCGACATGCTGTTCGCTATCTAATTACAATAAAAAATATTTGCACTAGGTTCGAAATCCAGAGAAGAAATTGATTAATTCGTTTGTATGGACAGAACGCTACGTGATTTCCTTTCAAGGAAGTATTTTTTTTTTACATTAACTACACAGGAGGCACTGAGGAAAATAATTTACCTCAGGGCCTATGTCATTTTTGATGATGACATAGGCCCTGAGGTCATGCCAAAGATGACATGAGGTGTGAAGGGTATTTTTGAGGAGAGGAAGGAGTGAACATGGGTCTTGAAGAGACCTATGTTGTAGGAGGGAGGAAACACAGATGCCGGCAAATTGTTCCATAGCCAAACTGTTGAACTAAATAACGAGTCGTTGAAACGACCCGTTCTCATGTGACTAATGTCAACCGTGTACAAATGTTGGGCGCGTGTTTGGCGTGTTTCCCGACTATGCACCGGTGTCGAAGGGATCAATGACGCTGACGGTAGAACAAGGACAGCATTCCCACCCGACGCCTGTGCTCTAAAGATTGCAATCCGTTTGTTAAGTTAGGAGAATCTACCAAACGGACCGCCTGTTTCTGCACAGAGTCGAGGGTTTTTTTTTAGGTATTTCGGAGCTCCAGACCACAGGTGGCTGCCAAATTCAACAGTGGGGCGCACTTATGATTTGTACAGGGTTAGCAGTTGTGTACTATTAAAGTATCTGCGGGCTATCTAATATGTTAGTTACGCGAAACAAAACACTTTTAAAATGGTTTCGCAACTTTCGAACTCGTGACCTTTGGATCCAAAACTAAGGTTCTTAACCGCAAGGTCACGGATTTCGTCAAATAAACTGTTTACCATTTGTCTTAATAAATAACAGCCTCCGAAAGTTTCATTTAATAATTTCCAGCAGCCGTGCGAAGTCCTTACCATTATTTATTTATAGCACTCAATTCGTGAACGGCAATTACTAACTTGGGCACCGTATGAGATATGGACCTTTATTAAAAAAGTTATTCGTTCTTCTGAAAATTCCGGAATCGTACCGCAATTCGCAACAACGAAACTGTACGAGAAAATAAACCGATGATAAATGCCTTTACGGAACTACAAATTATTTTTGTTTTAATAACATACATAAATAAAACGTCAAATTTACTGTTTCAAGTATAGTATTTTCAATAAACATGCCTCAATATTAATTTACTTATTAAAATTTAGTTCGACAGTTTTAAAGGTGCATATTTTTAAACCTTCTCGCACATGAATTATGAAATACGATAAAATAAAATCCTTCTTTGGTTAATAAAGGTATCAGAAAATTAATAAGGTTCAGAAAATGAAATTTTTTTTTTTTTAACCTTATTACGAATAGGTCAAATTGACGGGCCCCATACCATATCTGTATACCTGCTTCCAAGTTGGAAAGTGATAATTTTATATGAAAGTTTATTGTACTTCCAACGTATTCATAAGTAAACTATTCAGCTTTTTTTAAATTAGCTCCACACAGAAGTTCCTGGGAATCTTTGGAGGATTCCTTTAAGGAAAGGAAGGAGAGGAAGATTTGGGAAGGAAAAAGAATTGAGAGGTGGTTTAACATCTGAGGATCGCTATGCCCAGGATTGACGGGCGTTTGAGTCATCATTCCCTCTGCAGTGTAAGGCAATGGGTCGAGAAAGACCTGCTGGAGAGGTAAAAACTCTCAACCAGTCTCTCCAAGTCCGCCAGTATATAGGCAAAGGCATTCGTCGCCAAAACCTAGATAATCCCCACCCAATGAACCCAGGCACCTTTGCTAAGTCACTAAACGTAACAAACCAATCGGAGTGGCCTTTTTTATGTGAATACCGCACAAGAGTCCCAACTACTCCCGTCTGGAGTTGTGAGGCTGAAGGTAGTGGGGAGGGGAAGGAGATGGGAAAGAGAAAAGTTGGAAGTATCTGGCTATTCAAATCTGGTCACCAAACACGGCCAAAACCATTTCAAGCAACTTTTAGATTCCGAATGGGGTCTTACTCCAGGGCGATACTGAGAGTATCTTCCACTCTGGAACGTGACGCAAATATACCACATATATTTTAAATGAATAAATTGTGAAATAACACAAATTAATCAAATAAAATTTATTTGCCATGCCGGGATTTAATCCCGCGACCTTCGGAATGCAAGTTAAGAGCCTTACCGCTGGACTTTGCCGGCCGTGAATATTTTGAAAAATCATCATTAAACTTCAAATTTTTATTAACAACACCATTAGACAAAAGCACACAACCCAATAATTTATTTTTAATATGTTGGAAAATTAAAACAAATGTGTCATAATGTTTTTAATGTGCTACAACATTAAAAACATTTGGGGAATTTTATCTAGAACAATATACGAGCATGCAAGTTGAACGTACTCGCAGAATGTGTGGACATTCCAGGAAAAGCTTCAGCGGTTTCAGTAAAGGCCGGACGGAATGGCGAAAAAGTAGTAAAGTTTAACGGGGGTGGATTATTATATTTAATGATGTTATAAAATGGATTCATAATCTTTTATGGGGCCGCCCCAAAGTGATACCTCAAAAGGTGGAAATTCGCAGAGTATTAAAACATTTTTTGTTCCTTCACGCTTTTATATCACGTATTATGTAAACGAAGTGCGTCGAGTTTTGTATACATTTTTTTAAGAATGACAAAATTCCGGGTATCGAATAACCTGTCATCTACCAATATTTGTGTTCTCCCTTCTACCTAAATTAAAACGAAAATTGTTGCTTGTGCTTGGGGGACTTAGTTTGCAGAAGATTGAACCTGCGACGTCACTCGGCCCAAAACCTCATACATGTACTTCTTTTACACTAAGCATACATTGTTTTACAGAACTACAAATATAAAATTATTATCAAATGGCCATTATTATCAAAAAATTTGCGTCATTTTGTTTTTTAGATCCTTCGAAGATACCCGTTAAGCGCTGATTCTAGATGCGTTTCAGATTTACATTAAATTGTTATAAGCTGACAATCTTAACAATATGGGAAATGAGTAGTTTGCTTCATTTGGTGAATCAGCAGAGTTCCCTGGGTTCATGGGGTGAGGTTTGTCCGAATCTTGGCGGCGGATGCGTCTGTTCATCAACTGCTTGGTAGGCCGGATAGAGAAGAATGGTTGAGGGAGACCTCTCCAGCAGGACTCTCTCGGAACATCGCCGTACCGCAGTAGGAGGGATAGATTCATATGATCGTCATTCCTGGACATACTGAACCCCAGATTTATACCCACCCCTCATACCTTTTTCCTTTCCAGAACTCCCTCTCCTTCCATTCTTCAAAAATTTCTGCACACAGCATCCTCAAATATCTCATATGCCCTGGAGAGAGTTTTTTCTTGTGTAGAGCTAATGTAAAAAAAAATCGTTCAAAAGCTAGAACGGACTTATAGTCTGCATTTAACGGGATCTTTTAAGTGACAAAAAATATGCAAAATGGCCAATTATGTTTTTTATTTTTTTTGGAATGTTTTTGTTATTTCTCTTCTCTATATTTTATTTTCTATTGATAAATATATAATTTACACTTATAAGTAACTTCTTGTATCTACCATCAAAACCTTAATATTATTTATCAAGTATTATATTTAAGTTTAAGACAATATTATAGTCAACACACTATTTATATGTAAAATATCTGTTCATTTTGACTGTTCTAAAACGGGCAAATTGCCTAGTTGGACAGCCAAAGCTCATTATAACAATGTAATATGTAATGTTTCTCAAAATAAATAAATAAATGTTATTATGTTACATTTGATTTACTGTTAAACAACCCATCCTAAAAGTTGACGTGATTCGTCATAAGTATACTTCATTGATTGTGCCATTTATTCTTAGGCATTTAAGACATCCTGTTCCATTTCTCAATTCTAAATCATTATTAATAAAAACTCGCAAAAATCTATAAAATTTCCTTACAACTTACAGGTAAAGGGTTGATATTGAGAAATATTTTGCAATGCGTTAAATACACAGTGAATTACATAGTTCATTGACTCCAGACAATGTCATTTCTTTGATCTTCAGGAAAAAAATAAACATTTTTTTGGAAATATTGATCGTCCATTTGATTATTCAGACATCTCCAAGTATAAAGTTTTGAGAATTATCTCACGCAATTATTGAATTGGTTTCCTCATTACCTATCTCTTAAATCAAATATTATTTTCATCTGACTGTGTTTTACATGTATATGCTATAAAATAGTACTGGAAAGTATAACGGTCGGGTACGTAAGTATGACTGTTTAGTTCTGAAACACTTATGAACTGAAACCCATTGTCCCAAATTCCTTGCATCGTTATTTTCTCCCTTTTTGTCTTTCCCTTCCTTGAAAGGCCCTTACTTTTACTTACTAGAAGAAGAAGATGATACCTACTACTGGCTAATGCACAATATTATTGCATAAAATCGAGAAATACCCACATTAAATTCAGTTCGAAACTCGTCGTGAAATTGATCACATCTCGCTCTATAAATCTCGCATAAAAGTCGTAAAATAATTATTACTATTCCAAAAAGTGACTGGAATGTGTAACCACTTTTGCCATCATGGTTGGAAGATCAGCTTCATCAATATTTGGATCCAAGCAGCCTATGAACACAGTAACGATAAGGGCTTTCTCCTTTCAACTTGCCAAATCCTGTGACTTGATTTTAAAGAACGCAATCAATTGTCTTGCATCACCAAAAATAAGTTTTACAGTCCATCCTCTCGTGTGTCACGATATCGTTCATTGACAATGACATTTTGAAATTTTGTAGTAGTAACCCAGAAAAATCCTCTTTTCGTTTCTAATACTACAGTTTCTCCGCATTATAATAGATTTGGTGGTGTTTATGAATGATCTGAGTATTGTACTAGATATAGGGTGCACTTTTACACATTTTTTTTGTTTACTCGATTTTATCTTTAAATTTCGATGTTTCGGAAATGTCCGACTAGCCAACCCGGACGATCGATATTTCTTAGGAGTGTGGACTGCAAAAATGCTTTGCAATTATAATATTTTCCAAAAACAAGTTTTCAGGCAAATTAACAATTTTCTGAGAAATTCCACTCGACAGGAATTCAACGAAAAAAAACAGTAAATTTTTAAAGCTTACTCACCAAGTTTACTCATTTCTGCGTAGGAAGAAGAAATTTTCCAATTTAGCACAGTCACGAAATTCTTTATCTTATTATTAAGCCAGCATGCTAATGAATTGCATGAAAATATTTTCACATTTATTTTGTGGGATATTTTTAGCAGGAATATTGTTAATCTGACCCTCGGGGGAAATATAATACTTGGTTCATCCACAATATACTGAATACACCATTCCTAATAGTCTCATAACGTGATCAAGTCACGCTTTCATTACGAGGGTCAATAAAGCTTCCATATTCCCATATATACGAAGTTTTGAGAAAGATGTATACAACTTTTTGCTCCTGTTTGTGTGAAGCATTATGGAATAAATTGATTCTTTCAGGATATGTTTTCAGATACTTAAGATGGTACCCTTATATTATTTTTGAATTGTATAGATTCAAATAATATTGCTTTCAAGAGTTCAATAGAATTACGTTGTCTTTTGCTCCTGTGGCAAAAACCATTAGTAATCGAAAAGTTTATTTGAAATGACTTAAGGCAAAGTTTAATCCTAAATAAAATACTTACTACGAATCGGTTTACATTATACACACGAAAAAAAGTTTTGAATATACTGAAGCTTTTTCCATTGTTTTCGTTTAGGAGAATTGAAATAAAATTTTTAATTACTTTTTATAAAAAATATATGCGTAAACTACTAAAAAATGTATTTTTTCGTTAAAAATGTATGATTGCATATTATAAGAAACAGCTTTTTAAAAATATATGAAATTATCCACAAAATAAATTTAAAAAAAATACGCTTGCGCTTGAAATTGTTACCTCTGGATTCAGTTTATTAAGCGATTTTTATGACAAACTAGCTTTTACCTGCGTGTCGCTCACATGGTATTAGGTAGAAATACCACTGATTCACTCACTCACCCACTCACTCACTCACTCACTCACTCACTCACTCACTCACTCACTTACTCACCCACTCACTCACTCACCCACACACTCACTCACTCACTCACTTACTCACTCACTCACTCACCCACCCACTCACTCACTTACTCACTCACTCATTCACCCACTCACTCACTCACTCACCCACTCACTCACTCACTAATTCGTTCATTCATCCCCAAAGTTTCATCGCAATCGGATGAATGGTTAGCTACGCATAATTTCATGATGCCAGAACTCACAATTGTATATAGAAACCATCGCGGGCATGCACATATCAAATCCCCAAAGTTTCATCGCAATCGGATGAACGGTTAGCAATGCATAATTTCATGATGCTAGAACTCAATACTGTATATAAAAACTATTGCGGGCATGCACAAATCAAATCTCCAAAGTTTCATCGTATGAACGGTTAGCAATACATAATTTCATGATGCCAGAACTCAATATTGCATATAGAAACCATCGCGGGCATGCGCACATCAAATCCCTAAAGTTTCATCGCAATCGGATGAAAGGTTTAGCAACGCAAGACATCTCACATACAAACCCAAAAACAAACATATTTGATTTTTTTATATTTAGATACCTGTAATTTTGGCGATATGAGGCACACAGAACAAATACATTCTTACCTTGTGGCATCTAAGCCATTTATTAAAAAATAAAATTTCTTTCAAATATTGTTGCTAATTTGTTAATCAGAGTATTGCGCACAAAACTGAGTACCGACTTTTAGAATGCACACTAGCCATTGTGTGATATAATACCACCATTCGGAAATGAGCCACTCCGGGTGAGGTTTGTCAAAATCTTGGCGGCCGATGTGTCTGCCCACCTGCTACGTGGTGGGCCGGATCAAGAAAGACTGGTTGAGGAGGTATTTTGACCTCTCCAGCCAGAATCCCTCGACACTTCGCCTTGCACCGCAGTTGAAGGGATGCTTTCACTTCTGAACACACTAACCCCTAGATTCCTACTATGGCTGAACAACCTTAAAACATTACTAAAGTTAAATTTTACCATCTGGTATCCCTGAGAGTCGCTTTCCGGTCCAGTGCATGATATTGCAAATTCATTCCGGTTCCCGCATCCGCTCAGTTCGGCTGTTTTACATTTCCTCTCGTGTCACCCTCTGGTTGTAACGATTTTAATTTTGTATCAAGTTTATTATAAAATATAACGTTACTTGTAAATATATTTGACCTACATAATCAAAAGTTCTTATTGGCAAATTTCCCCTGCACACGCATCTCAGTTTACAGTGCTCGGGAAAGCTGTAAGCTGCAAATCCAAATCAGGATAAAAATACATAATTTCTTTTTACGAGAAAAACTCTCTTTTTATAACTTTTGAAGGTTATTCCCATCAACGTAATATATCATTGAAGAAGAAGATAACACTTTTAAATCTAAATGAAAATATGAAAGAAAACAAGACACAGAAAAACAGAAAAAGACAATGGTCGCAACTGGGACTCGAACCCAGACCTCTCGTCTAACCGGGACGGTTTAATATGGAAAAAGAACTAGTTGAAGATAATATTAATGATTCTAAATATTTGAAATATGAGATTGACAAATATGACGGTTTGACAGAAGGTGGCAATAGCGAAATTGGAAAACGCGCCGTCCCGGTTAGACGAGAGGTCTGGGTTCGAGTCCGAGTTGCGACCATTGTCTTTTTCTGTTTTTCTGTGTCTTGTTTTCTTTCATATTTTCATTTAAATTTAAAAGTGTTATCTTCTTCTTCAATGATAAAAATACATAATTCACCACCTTTCCAAATTACCCATCCCTCATTCCCGTTTCCTGTGATAGACCAGATTTGATTAGCCGGGTTTTTCTTTACCTTCTCTTTTCCATATACTTTCCTTCCTCACTCCCCAAGAGTCACAATATACTCCCCAACTAGGAATACCGTAAACCCACTGGCTTTGAACATGTAGGAGCAGTTTGGACTCTAGTGATTTAGAATTCACATAAAATGTCAACAGATTGAAATTGTATGTATTTTAATTAATCTGAAATTGAAATATCGGCTTTTAACATTGTCAGCTATACACAGTTTAAATGAAAAATAAGGTAGCTTTTCCTTTCTTAACTACGCACTAGCTTCTTGGGTTAAATGCTAAGCCCATAACAATAAATTAAACCTTTATTAACCGGAGTAGGCTGGGATAAAAATCGAAATAAAATCTTTTTCCTTTCAGCAAATTGCCATCGAACATGCCAATGAATTTTTCCCACCAACTTTGATCTTCTAAAGCAATAATGTCTTATTTCTCAATTTCATTGTCATTCTTGGTGTGCGAGTAATAACTCGCACACCTTTTTGATTTGAGACAATCTTGATCGAACTTTCGCAAATTGGGGGACTTCAAAATTTCTCGAAGATCTGAAATGGGTGATAAATTCACCGGTGAAAAGTTGAGAGTGTCATTTGGTGCCGAATAAAGTGGTAAATTTATTTTAAAATATGTGATAACGTCAAAATAAAACTTTTTTTAGTTCTATGTGTGTCACTTTAGTTACCGATTTCAATTCAGAACTGAAAAGTTGTTTGAAAAAGCTATTATTATCTTATTTTTAACTTAATGAATTTTAATTTGGGATCATCTGGTATATCATATTTTATGGACAACCAACACTCCTGCCATAGGTCACCCAAGTGGTTCAATACGTTTGGTGAATTAGCAGGGGTGACTGGATTCATGGGGTGAGGTTTGTTTGGCTCTTGGCGGTGGATGCTTCTGCCCACCAGCAGCACACCATACTTGGCAGGCCGGATCGGCAAACACTGGTTGAGGGAGACCTAAAAAGGTCTCCCTCAACCTGACTGACTAAAAAGTCAGCAGTGGATGCATACGTCCGTCACTCGTTGACAGTTTGATCCCCAGATGCCTACCCACCCCTCTTACCTTTTCATTCTTAAAATTTCTTCTCTTTCCTTCCTTTCTATAAAAAGACCCTCTACATAGCACCCTAAGTTGATACAGACCCTGAAGGTTTTTTTTATCTGGGTCTCCTGTGTGGAGCTAATGTTGAAAAGTGAATGAGTAAAACCTCAAATTGTAATATTTAATCACTGAAGACAATATTAGCGACTCTCAATCGAAAAATTAAAACAGAAAAATTGTAAAAAGATACTTTCACATTGGGATTGAGAATCGCTGCTTATATCGCTGTTTTGTTTCATTATTTTGTAAATGTTATATTTCATTTTTTTAATGTATAATGTTCTTCTGGGTAATTATTGTTACTCTTGATAACCTTTTCGCCTTCCGTATCATATCAAGCCGTGTTGAAGCCACTTACTTCTAAAATAGTCCCAGCGAGAGATCGTAGATGATATCATCGATCTGGGGTCTTCTGTATTTTTCGTTTTCAAACAAGACGCGTGAGAAGGAGGCATTTCAAACAAGACACAAAAAGTCAACGACGTCCGTATGAGCTCTCGCTGGAACTAGTTTGTATAAACTTGCAATTGACGGAATTTGACGGCCGGCGTGGTCTAGCGGTAAGGCTCTTGACTCGCATTCCGAAGGTCGCGGGATCGAATCCCGGCGTGGCAAATAAATTTTAATTGATTAATTTGTATTATTTCACACTTAATTCATTTAAAAATAATATGTAGTATATTTGCGGCACGTTCCGGAGTGAAAGATACCCTCAGTATAGCCCTGGTGTAAGACCACCATTCAGAATTGAAATTTTGCTTGAAATGGCGTGTTTGATGACCAGATCTGAATAGCCAGGTACTTCCCACCTTCTTCTTCTCCACCTCCTTCCCCTACCCACTACCTTCAGCCTCACAACATACCCCAATTGGGATTGTCATAGTCTCACTGGCTCCAGACGAGAGCAGTTGGGACTCTTGTGCGGTACATATTAAAAAAGAAAAATGGAAATGATTTTGTCTTTCTTTTAATTTTACCACCTCTACAAATTAAACTTGCTTACGATAAAAAAATACATGGAAAGGTTTGTGAATTAAAACCAATATCCGCTCTTAAATTCTTTATCTCTGTGCTATCAATAAAAGTTTACAAAATACGATGTCACGTCACTTCAAGATCTAAGTTTTAACAGTCAGTTGGCATTCATGTGGATTTGACAAACTATCAATTTATTAACAAGTACATAATACATATTGTTTATTGGACACAATAAGTTGTTTTTTTAAAGTACATGTCCACCATCTTTATTAACATTATTATTTATTGTTCTTTCATTAATTTTACTACCCAGCTTTGCCCAAGTTTTAAAACGCCCTCTTGTACAAAAGTCTTTCTAATTGAGTTCACGATGGAAATGACAAAGAAATTACCTGAAAATTTCAGACACAAAAGGCTTTGCAAGTTTCATTGCGGTAGAGAAAGAGAGTTTGCACTGTTTTATAAAGAAAAGCTTTCTGCATTTTTTACAGCATCGAATAAGGTATTTTCTCACCGAATAAATGCTTACTTACCATAATATAACACTGTTTTAAAATGAGAGAATTTTTGTTGCATTGGAAACTCTAAAATATGTTCGTAATAGTTTGTCAAATAACACAATAATTTATGTTTTTGTGAAATATATTTACGTTAAAACTTTTTTTAGTCTTGAAAGAGCTTAGGGTCCTTTTTACGATATAGTAAACATACATCTAAACATTTCATTACATACACACATAAGTAATAGATAAAGTTAATTATTTTAACAACGTTAGGTTTATGTTTATATATATATATCGCTAATAATAAATAAACATCTCTATTTGATATCAATTTTAAGTACATTTATTTTTTTTACATTTAATAATAATAAAATGACTAATTTCTATCCATTTTAAACTAACAGCAGACAAATTATGTACATTTTTATAAGATACAATGAGTGATTTAACAATCCTTCTTGGAATATAAAATGGTACAGGTGTAAATGAAAGCTTTCTATTATAAATGCAAAGCTATGCATGAGAAACAAAGTGTTAAACGGAACATAAATTTTAAAATGCACCTTTTACATAATATATGTATATTTTTTAAATCTTGGTAATTAAATCCATAGATCAATACAGATAACACCTATCAATACATAATGTTAATATAGATCCGTAAATAATACATTTTTATTTCTATCGAAAACAAACCATTTTTTTATTACTTGTAAAAAGACGTGTGTAATATTATTTTCGTGTATAAGATTATATGTGTACTTTCAATGTGCTTCAACAGATGTCATTAGTAGTAGTTGTTGTATGTAGTTTTAAGGAATCTCAACAGATGTCAGTTAAGTAGTACCCTGGAAGAAATCGAAGTTCGTGACTAATGCACGAACGGTTATGGAAATAGCCAAAGATATACGATCGGCAGCTGGGCTCCCTCAGTGTCAAGTTCACTGGCTACGAAATTAATTGGAGCATCCAACAGGACGGACGTTCGGTCCAGTTTAATATTCATCGTTAATAAAGTAATTCTCGATCTTTATTGGAGATTTCCGATCAAGCAATCTTAATAACTAGGATTGAAGAACATTAAAATTTTATTGATGCATAATAATTTTTTCTGTATATCTGGGAGGAAGGTATGTTTTTTGAGTGTTGTTGAGTCTTAAAAAATCTATTTCGTGGTTTGGGCATGATGAAAATAAATAAATCTAAGATGTGTGTTATGTAGTCAGGATGTTTTTATGAAACAGGTTTTTTCTCTTGAAGAAATATTATTATTAAACTCAAGGTTTTGGATAATTGCACAGATTTTTTTAAAAGATTGTTATCAAAAATATATAATTTGGTAAAGGTTTTCTCAAAATTTTATTATTTCTGAATGTGATAATTTTTTAGGTATCTACATAACGTAATTAAAAATTGTAATATTGACTTCTGTGATAATCCAAGACGCTTATTTTATAATGCTATTAAAATGCTTGATGTAACTCAATCACTTTGACCTATTCAAATAGAAAAACATCAAAATAAATTGTGTTTAAAAATTTCAACGGATTTTATGTTATTTTCGACGTTTTATTTCGAAAATATTTTCATAATTTCTCTAATGCAGTTTAACTTATGTATTATTGTGCTTACAATTCCGTACTTTGCTGTTATTGTCGAAAAAAAAAACAGTTAAGAGTGGGTGAATTGGTTACCTGTATTATTTATTGAGATAAAAACACCACTAATCAAGGAGTGTGTAGTTTTAATATTAATCTTACTAAAGTGATTAAATACATCAGATGGTAAAACGAAAAAGAACACCACAAGTTTTAAAACCGAACCTGCAAAATTTCTACGTAACGTGAACAAATAATTTGAAATCGATACATGCCAAAAATGATTAATAAAATTTTGTCAATTATGTGATGAATTTCGTCAGATTTTTATTATAGAAAAGATTCAACAAATTAAATCGTGTTCATCAACAATCTTTACAAATAGATTTTTTGTTATGATAACCACCGGAGTATTTTGGTCACCTTTTGGATAATTTAATAATATCCGCGAGTGCCTCCTGGCCACAATGTGCCCAAATTAAAGAGATGCTTTAAAACACTTATTGGATTTATTTTAAATGTTTTTGCATGTTGGAATCTTCGATAATCACAAGGCTAACTTTAAACCACAGTTTAATAAGAGATGTCTCGCATCTATTCCGAATTATTGATTAATTAAGCGTTCCGCGAACTGTAATTATTGTAGAAATATTTTTCTTACAACATCATTGATCATGTATTTACATATTGACAATTGCATGTTAATAATTGAAATTTATTTCTCTGATTATCAACTAGGCCATAGACAATATACACATGTCATAATATTCAATATTACTCGAAATAGGTACAACGTACGGCAAATTTAAAGAAAATAAGTTTTTTCAATGAGGTCGGGAAATTTCCAAACCGAACGCTTAGAAATTTTCAAGTGCTTAAGGCTGAAATTGATTATAAAGCAGAATACTCCAGTGGCTGGAAACAAATTTATCTACTTCTTCAAATAAAGAAAATCTATTTTGTGGCACCATATTTAATTTAAAATTAAACGATATCTTTGTTTTAACCACTTTTAAAAGCGATTTAAAAAAAAACTCTTAATTTTGAATAAAATTTTTCCATTTAGAGACAGTTCTATTTACATAGTTCTTAAGTAAGTAGAAACCTAATTATTTAGGCCAATAATAAAGGTTTAGGTTTCATTAAAGTTAAATATCTGATAATTATTTTTTCGTGTTACGGGACTAAGCATGCAAAAAAGTTTATGGTTTTCAAGTATTGTAATTCCTTAAATGTTTAAATAAATGTGAAAAATGTTAATTTTACTCTTTAGCCCACCAACTAAACAAACAAACCCGTTAATTATTAGTACAAAATAATACCACAATAACAATTTATTTTTTTAAGCGGGACTCTGTTATGCATAAAACACATTTAGATTAACAACGGATCTTGTTCAAATATCTAAAAATCTGGCACTTACGTTAAACTATTAATAAAAATTATCTTTGAAAAATTAAACACCCTGGGTATGACGTAAATAGCTAGCATAATATTCAACATTTACATTATTAATTAATAATTAAAGATAAGTACAATATTATGTTTGTTACTATTTTCTATTACAAAGCAAAATAAATATACACAAACGGAAAGTAGGTACCACCAATCAAAAGTAGTATTAAAGAAAAAATACCTTTACATTACATGCAAGTTACTTTTTTAAAACATAATATAAACGATTTCTTTGTTTTATTCAAATCTGTTTCAATTTTCTTCATAGAAATGTTCAGGATTTGGAATCTAATACAGCACTTCAAATAAGAACCAGTTAATACTTTGTCAAAGGGACTTTTTTTCATACATTTAAAAAATAATATTTCAAATTTTCAAAAGTAATATTTCAGGCATAATTTGCCATTGGTGGGTTGCACCAAACTTTAATGTTTTAATACTGTAAAAACAATGGAGAAGCTTTTATCACGCTGAAAGCTTTTTTGAGCTTCAGTTACCTAATGAGAAAGTTTGAATTGAGAACACATACACTGAAATTCTACAAAAATTCTAGTACCTACTTACATTTGATTGGCTTACAATAAATATTTTAAGTAGTATTACAGATATATGTCTATTAACATACATTAAAAAATATATGTTTTTCTGTGATACTTTAAAAATGTTAACTCTTACACAATATCAACTTTTTATATTTTAAATTGACATTCCATCCATGCTTAATTCAATATACAACTACGAGAACCTTTTATTTAGGTTATTTTGCAAGCTTATGTCTGTTTCTCAAATAGTATCAGACATTCTCTACCAGTTTCTAATAGTGGACACTATTATACGTATATCTTAGAGTGAACCAGTTCCACGTTTTATTTTTTGGGTAATTTCCGTTCCGTTGCAATAGTCTGAGAGATAAGGATTTTAATAACGCATCAGTCGAGTACCTACGCATCACACAGTAAACAATTCGATAAGTTCTCAATTAAGGCATCAAACACATTAAACATCGACGATTACAGTTTAATATACTCACTTTTCTAATATAATACAATGCACGCTTGCTCCGCCAGGGGAACATTTAAATTGACACACGATTTTCCTGGAGCCCGCCATTTTGATGTGCGCCATTTTGAAACCCGCCATCTTGTAGCGGCCGGTGTATATGTTCCACTTAAGTTCACGTTGGTGTAGAGTTCTTTTCAAAACCTTTGACCAGTGTCTCTATGATAAACTTGATGGTGACCTTGTAGATGCTCTCGACGTTCGGGGTGTAGCGGTCCCCGAGGGTGTTTTCCACAGCTTCCAAGAATGGCTTTTCGATCCGCTGGAAATTAAAAAAAAACATATTAAAATCTTGGCTACGATTAAAAACAAACTAGTATTTAGGACCCTCGGAGTCGCGGAGGGGGAGAACGATTTGCAAGGGCGGAAAATTTGTCTCGACGCGCCGATCGTTTTTTTAACAGATTTTATGAATAATGATTTATTCGTTACGCCAACTGGAAAATTTTATGAAAACTTTTTATGAAGGTTTAATCAATTATCCACAAGGTTGTTTTCTTTACAATTTTAATAAATATTTCTTCATAATTTCCCAGCACTGCTATCAGCCAATGGGTTTATTATTTTAGGCGGAAGAAACTGGATATAGAAATACCCAAAAGGGATTTGTTTGCTATTCAGATTTAGTTAGTCAAAGTAATTAAATTATTTTCAGGCAGTATGTGGCTTCCGAAAAGGGATTTTTCATCAGGATTTTACCAAATGTAGGTGTCTTCTTCTCTGGAATAAACCACAATATTCGTAATAATACAATGGTGTAATATTCAATGAAGGCTATAATGTTGTTTGGCTTCCTTTGCCGAACTGAAAGTAACTGTTTTCAAGTCCATAGATTGTATAAAAAGCTTTATATTTCATTAGTTAGAAGTCAAGATGAGTACAATTCACTTATTTCGCCTCACTTTGTATAAAATTTACTGCAACAATACAGAACGAGATAAAACTAATTTCTTAGGTTATGATTTGAAATTCAAAATTTCAGTTGAACATATTTACATGAGTTTGATTAATAATCAATTGAATCTTTATCTGACAGCATCACATCGTCTGACAAGAAAAATATTTTGGTCCCGGTTGAATTAGAT
Source organism: Glyphotaelius pellucidus (assembly GCA_936435175.1). Lineage (NCBI taxonomy): Eukaryota > Metazoa > Arthropoda > Insecta > Trichoptera > Limnephilidae > Glyphotaelius > Glyphotaelius pellucidus. The sequence goes on along the minus strand of OW386548.1, from coordinate 28,606,143 downwards.
AGAGTCGTTAACAAATTCATTGACAGTCCACCATCGTCGTCGATTTTAAATTCCATGTACCGACCAGAAACCCAAGACAAAAATGAAACATTTTTCGGCAACACATACCCAACCGTCTTTCAGACACTCTCACTTAAACAATCGGATGGATGATCTGTTCAAAAAGTTTGAGGGTGTATAATTTTAGTGTTGGCTCATTACATGTATTCTGCTCTTATGATCAAGGTGAAAGAACAGCTGGGTGTAAAAATGTTAATTCAGCCACAAAAGTGTTGGGTCATACACAATTCAAAGGAGTTGACCAATCTTGCAATTATAAGGCTGCTTAATTTAGCTTAGTGAGTAGCATTCCCCATACCTGAGAGTATGGGAGGGCTGGAGGACACCTTCCATGTACTTATGGTCGAGATTATACCTGACCCTAAAACTAACGAAATTTTTAATATTTTCAATATCACCTGTCGATTTGTAACACTAAAATCTGAAAGAGTGTTTAATCCGCTATTAAAAATCAGCATTTTATTTTTAAATACGTTAAAAAACGCATATTCATCTGGAATCGAATGCAGTGCGAAAAATTTCACGCGCAATCCACATTTTGACAGTTCAATAAAGAGAAATATATACAATGTATAATATAGAGGCTCTAGGGGTTAAAACAAATGGGGTTTTAAAAAACTAAGTGAACCTATATATCATCAACCCAAATATCTTCTATCTTTTCAGGTAGGGTGGGGGACGCACTTCAATATACTCCTCCGACAATTTAGCTCACTCCAGATACAAAGTTCTGAGATCGAGCTTTCTGAGTTATAGACCCTAAAGCTTGAAATGGGCTACCAAATTAAGATTGGTAAAAGACCCTCAGAGAGCGAAACTCAAAATTCATTTCTTCATAAAGTTCATAAGGAGATAACAGAATTGAAAATTTTACTTCAGAGCCGGATGCCAATAATTGTAGTAAGTAAGTACCTTCATTGTATAAGATAAAATTAATATATTTGTTTGCTCTCAGTAGAGCATTTTTAGATCCTCTGATTAATTTTTGCTTTTCATTGCAAGCTAATTGTAAACACATGTTTTTAGAGCATTTTTAGCAAAACTAATTATTGCGAAGAACTAATTATTAGTGTCCGACCGAAAAAGGATTTTCTACCGAAACCGAAACCGAAACCGAACCCGAATCTTCAGCGTCTGTCTCAGTTTCGGCTGAACCGAAACCAAAACCGATAGACATGTTAAAAATCTATTGTTTTCTGATTTTTGGCTTATTTTTTACATTTATACAGACAGTTAACACGTGTTAAATGAAATAAAAAAAATTAATGTATGTGAATTTCTTTTTTAATATTTAATATTACTGCTTTAAAAAATTAATTGATTATTTTAATTTTAATTGGTTTATAATCACAATATTTTTATTACACTCATCTTATTTCACCTTTGTTTTCGGATAAAACTTGCAGTTTGCGGGTTAATAATGATATTAAAGGTATTATTATTGAGATGCATGCGTTATGAAATGTTAAATCAGACCGGCCGGCGAACTCAGCTGATGATGGCGGGTGACACACGAGCCACGAACTCACCCAAAGTCAGCCAAACGACGGGCAATAATTCACGAACGCGAAGTTTCGGTGCGGCCGAAGGTTCTGCAGATTTTTTGCTGAAACCGAAACTGATGCCGATATTTGCCGAATCCGAAACCGGAACCGAACCTTCGGTCGGTCACTACTAATTATGTCAGGTTTATGCAGGGGTCTCCTCATTTTCATGAAACCTTTGAGTACAACGCCATAATTAATTTTGGATTAACCATTTTCTAATGCTAAAATACACCGTGAAAGATGAAAATTTTAGTGAAACTCACGGAAAATATCGATTTTCGGCGGAATTTTGTTTAACCAGTTATTAAATTTTGTGTTTATTATGTAAAAACCTATCCTGCCTCTTGCAAGAAAAAATTAGTTTTCCATTACAGCATTGTAACGTAACGTACTTAATCAATATTTTAGCATTAGCGCAGACCCGTGAAAAATCGTGGGATATTATATTTGTAAAGCTGAAAGTATTTAGAAAAAAATATTTAAAAATATTATTGCGACATCCATCAAAAATTTTAACAAAAGAAATACAATTATTGTTTTTTTTTTAATTTTGAAAATTAAAGCGAATTCCATACCTAAAGATCGATGAACCGGATTTACATATAAGCGCAGAGACCACCGAAATTAGCGTTTTTAATTGTATACCTATTGAAATATCTAATGTATTACACTGTCATAAATTAAGGGTCGATTGTGAAGAAGGTATGAACCAATAAAGCGATGTTTTTTGCTATGCATGAACATGAGAAGATGAAGTCTTTGTGTCAAATCGCCCCCTCTCACGTTATCACACTCATTAACGTTCACTCTAATATCTTACCCTAACTACATGACGTAGGTATTTTAGTCAGCAGTTTAAAAGCTATCATAAGACTGTTTTTCAAAGAATTCACGAAAGGTTAGCTGATCTGATACCTAACTAAAAACGATGACTCTTGAAAAGTTGATTCTTTATCATTACAGTCCGCCTGTATTTGACAACCCCTAGTCCTCACATGATCGAGCCAATCCTGAGATCAAATCCACATCCTAAGATCAAATCCAAAACACAATAATGAAAATTCAACCATATGTTTTGAAAACATGTGATTTTTATGGAGCTTTGATTTATATTGTATTACCGGGTACCCGGCATACGTTGCACTCAGAGAAAGAAATTGTTTCTCCGTGCATGTCCTTTCCCATTTATCCCCGTTCCCACATCGGTTCTTCTCCCGCTATCCTTTTTCCTTCCGTGTTCCTCTTAAAGCTTACCCACATCTTCTACCCATCCCGCGAACCCCCCTCCTCCCCCAGGAATATCCCTGCCACGTTCATCTTCCACCTTTCCTGCCTTTCCCATCCCTCATCTCAACTTCCTCCTTCGTTCTTCTCCCTCCTGGACTCTCCTCCCCTCCCCTCCTTCCTTCCTTGACGATTAATTATATATTTTCAAACAACTCGCGCGCAACCTTATATAATTTTTTATGCAAATTTCATAATGCCAGAGCTCACAAGTATTAATAGAAACCCTTGCGGGCGTGCGCACAATAACTTACAAAAGTTTCATCGCAATCGGATGTAAAACATCGGGTGTAGAAAATAAAAAATAAAATAATAATAATAAAATAACGCCAGAGCTCGCCAATATATATAGGAACCACCGCAGGCGTGCGCACAAAAAATCACCAAAGTTTCATAGCAATCGGATGAATGGTTTAGGAACTCTTAAGGGATAAACAAAAAAACATTAATTTTTGTATAGCAGCTGATGAAACAAGTTTTCTGCGCCGCCTTCCCGACGTATTTCAAAACAGTTAATTAAAGTAAAAAAAAGTCCCCAAACGAAAGTAAATCTGTTGATATTGCGGGAGAGTTAGGCGAAATCCTTTCCGCAATAACTCGAGCATACCTACTACCTACAAGCTACAAATCTTGAAAAGGTTTTCATTTCTAAGCCTTCGTATAAAATAATTCCTGCAGCACTTTATAAATTACGGAATTTAGTCATCCGTATCAACGACTTTTCGGTATCGTTTATAAATTTGCTAACAAATAAATTAAAGAAAATATTTCATTCCTTTATACTCGTACTTTTAGGTAAAAGGCACACAAAAAGTTTAATCTCAAAAGAGCATAAAACACATTCTTCATCGGAATTCGTGGAAATCATCAATAATCTTTTATGATTATCTTTTCATTATCCATCCACAACCCATTTTTTTATTTATTGCTTCTTCACAATTAAAATTCATTGTTTAGCATGTAATTATTATATCCAAAAGGGTTCGTCTGTATCTAGGTTAATAATTTCACAATTATTAAAAAAAGTAACTCACATAAATATCGGTCATTACCAAACAGTTAAGTAAAGGAAAAATAATATAATTTAAAAATAAAAAAAGAGAAAAGAGAAAAGGAGGAAATTTGTAAAAAAAATATTCATGAATTTACAATAAGGAGTTGAGAGATCAAACAAAATGTTTTTAATCATTTTGTCATTAATTCATATTATTCTTAACAATAGATAGAATTAAAAAATATAAACCATTATGGCTTATAAAAAATAACATAATGAAAAACAAAGATTTATAAGCGATTATATGTTAAAAGAGAATCTTTTTTTGAAGACAAAAGGCAATCTAATACAATATTAAAGTCAGTATGAAATAATTTTGAAATAAATGTGACAGAAACCTTTTCTTTATTTATTACGCAACTGGTGAACAATCATTTACGATGGATTAATTTTTGATTAATGGTTGTTCATTTGTAGTAATTTAAAACCATTTATTTGTAAGGTCCTTGCTGGATTGAAGGTTTCTTTTTTTTCCCGCCAGGCAGAAATTTTTTTACTTTGTGCTTGTTCCAATTACGTAAGTTTTAAAAAACATTTTGTCTTAAAATTATTCTCATAAAAATATAACACATTGAACAGTTTTTATGGCTAAAACGCAGAACTGTAAATAAAAAGTAGAAAGATATAATATATACGTCATTAATCCTCACGAATTCTGTGGAGCAAAATAATGATTTATCTACAAAAGATTATTTGAACATCTTAATTACGTCTTGTTGAAACACCTTACAGCAAATTTTCTCATCAAAATTTCGGAAAACGAACCCTTATGCTTTTCATTTCTACCCCTATTAACATTTTGTACTAAGAAATGGACGAAAGGACCCTAGCGCTCTACCACTGCCTACTCTGAAACCTTATATAAATAAGTGCTAACGAAGCAACGCGTTACATTTCAGGTAGTACTCGGAAGTGGAAGGATGGATCGGTCTAGATAAGGGTATAAACGAAAATATAAATTAAGGATTCCCCTGAAATATTTAAACTTCTTTGTTTCTCTCCCACCCACCCAGGTATTAGAAAAAAATTCAAAACATAGACTTATCAATATTTATTATTTTGAAACAGATAATATAAAGAAGTAGATTTTGGATTTTTAACCAAAAAGTCATGTAAGTACACCTATCAATTTGTTCACACAAACTGGCTTATATACATATATGTGTAAATTATTCAGCGTTTATTTTATTGGTGGTAATAACCTTCAATAGTTATAAAAATAGAGTTTTTCTTATAAAAAAAATAATATTAATTTGGACTTTTATATAAAATATTCCATATAAATAAAATCAGATATATTTATCGGAGAAGCTATCGAGGTTACAAACCAATTCTTAGAATGATTGTTTCCAATAAAAAGAGTAGTTTAGTTGCCTATAATATTGAAAAAAAATAGTTGAAGATAGTAATATTGTTAATTCTAAAATTTTCAAATATAAAATTGACTAATATGACGGTTTGACAGAAGGTTGCAATGGCAGAATTGTTAAACGCGCACGTCCCGGTTAGACGAAAGGTTCAGGATTCGAGTCCCAATTGTGACCATTATCTTTTTCTATTTTTCTGTGTCTTGTTCTCCTTCATATTTTCGTTAAGATTATTATTGTTATCTTCATTTTCTTTAATGAGTCTAGTTTTTGCACTGTTAATTCGTGGTGGAATTCCATTGTATTATAATTTGAAATTAAAACACTTTTGCACTTTTTTCCACTAATTTATTTACACCAGGACCGGTTTCATCCTACTACGGACATTTTCAGACTGGTAGTTGAAATTCTTATGCTATGGCATTTATACAAACTTAAGCAGGGGTACACAACATTGTCTCTATATAATGAATGTTTCTATTTTGTAAAATAGAAACATTCATTATATAGAGACAATGTTGTGTACCCCTGCTTAAGTTTGTATAATAGTTTGTATTTTGTATAATAGTTTGTATTTTGTAAAATAGAAACATTCATTATATAGAGACGATGTTGTGTACCCCTGCTTAAGTTTGTATAAATGCCATAGCATAAGAATTTCAATTACCAGTCTGAAAATGTCCGTAGTAGGATGAAACCGGTCCTGGTGTAAATAAATTAGTGGAAAAAAGTGCAAAAGTGTTTTAATTTCAAATTATAATTCATTTTCTTTAATGATATTATTTATATTGAGGTGGCTAAAGAGGAACCTATTTATGAACTCATTGGAGAAATGACGGCCCGACGTTATGTTTGTGAACGTTGCAGCTATTTTGAATAGCGGAATCATTCCTATTGGCTCCTCACATGCCAATATTGATCCCTCAACATTTCCACGCAGTCACCGACTTCCAGGACAAATTAAGAGGAACTATTCTGTTCTAGATTGCCCACGACGTAACAGCTTTGTAAATCGTTACTTGTTCGCTCCCACTTTTCATATACATATATTTTGTAAATTTAAATTACAGTTCGGATGTAAATTGTTACATTAAACTTGTTAGTACGGTGTTAAATACTTATTTGATTTATATCACCCCTTATGTCATATATCATCCCATATATTTTGAAATTTAATATGTGAGTAAAAGAGATAAATCCAAACATATAATAAGTAAGTGTGGTTTTATTACTTATTACATTACCATAATATGTTTTTCCATAGATTTTTTAAGAGATGCTTGCACTCGAGAAAACCAAAATAATGTAATTTATTAAAAATGTTAGGTTTCAAATTTAGGAACGAAATGTTTCGCAGAAATTGAAAAATTCATCAAATTTCAATAATATTCAATTCTGTGAAAGTCCTATTCAAGTTCTGTGGTTATCCAAGTACTTTAAAAAACCGGCCCTCCAACTTATATTAATAGAACTTTAACAGGACTTGAATTTTAAATTTTAAATTTCATGAATTGTTAGAATTTAACCCGTTCAGAAATTTCATGAAGTTTAGAAATTAACCCGTTCAGTGTGTTAAAACTCGGAGAAGTTATTAACAACGCCTAGGAGCATAAAATAGTTTATTTTGAAGCAGTAGTCATGGTTAAGATAATCTATTTCTATCTAAATCGTTATTTAGTTTTTATATTCATCGTTTTATTGACTGTTTTATTTTCTAAACTTTATTCAATAAACAGATAACTCGAACAACATCTTCCATCAGAAATGTGTGGGGTCATTCCGTCTCCATTAACTCTCCCGTTTTTTTGTTCATGATAGATCCTTTCCGTTTTATCAGACTATGATATTCACTAGAATATTCAGCAGACAGCACTCGAGGGAACGTTGGGGTCGGTGACAAATAGCACAAAAGTCACCAGACATGAAGTTACAATTTTTCTTTTGAAAGTCAACAATCAAAGGAATAAGGATTTTATAAAATATTTTCCTTTTTAAAAGTTTGAAGGTGACATGTAGGTACCTGCCAATAGAAAGAATTCTTTCATTTTTAAAAGCATTCTAGTCTGTTGAGCCCAGCGTTATAGTGCCTTTTCAAAAATTCATAATATATTATCGGTTATTACAATTCAGATTGCCTTTATAAAATGGGGCTGATGTTATCAATTTTTAAAAACATGATTATATAAAATCAAATCAAAAATTTTGATTGTATAAAATGTATGGTATTTTTTTGCGTAGTCTACAATATTGAAATTTTTAATTTCCGCTCTTGATTAATACGGTATTTAGGATGATAAATTCTAGTAAATGGTAAAATGAATGAGTATTGGAAAAAATAGTTTTTTTTAATCCAAAAATATTATTTAAAATCAACAGATATAACTTTTTAATCAGTTTAAATAGTTATACCCATCAATGTTTTACATTACTGAAGAAGAATACGATACTAATAAATCTACATGAATCGCAAAACAGTACAAGTCAAAAAATAAATTTAAAAGATACGGTCGCAACTGGGGCCGGGTCCCGGTAAAACAAGAGATCTTATTTTACCGGGACCCAGTCCCAGTTGCGATCATTTTTCTGTGTCTTGTTTTGTTTCCAATATCATTTAGATTTATTAGTATTATCGTCTTCTTCAACGATTGTAGAAAATATTTTTATATTAAATTTAATTATGTGAATACCGCACAAGTATTCCAGCTGCTCCCAACACTCTGAAGGCAGTGAGACTAAAGCATTCCCGATTGTGATATGTTGTGAGGATGACGGTAGCAGGGAGCGAAAAGAGATGGGAAAGAAGATAGTGGGGAAGTACCTGGCTATTGAGACGTGATCACCAAAGACCCTTAATCCATTTCAAGCTACGTTTCAATTCTGAATAGTATACACCATAATAGTGGTAATACTGAGAGTATCTTTAGATCTAGAAGATTTAAAAAATATATTTGAGCAAATCTGAGCAGTAATAAATCACTTTAATCAATTGTTAAAAATAATAAAATAAAGAACCGTCAACTTACTGCTAACATTAAAAAGTAATACGTATTTCATTGGAAATGGACAAAAAAAATCCTAAAATACAGGCTTTGGCGACTTTTGCACTTGCTGGAGTATATGCGTGCGAGTAACCAACACTAAGGACGGGTTGTTTCAAAAAATTTGATGGATTCATCAAATATTTGATGTTAATTTTCACGTTCTGTGTAAGTTCTATTCAAGTTCTGTGATTATTTCAGTTTTGTTAAGCAGCTGTCCTATAACGATATAATAACAGATCTTGAATAGAACCTACACAAAACGTAAAAATCAACGTCAAATATTTGATGAATCCATCAAATTTTTTGAAAAAACCCATCCTTAGTGGAACTTGTCTAGAGTTCCAGTGTCGAGAGTTCTAGAGAATGAGTCGCTCTATTTTTTGCTAGAGCAACTTTCACTGCCTCGTCTTTGGGGTGTTAAATTTATTTATTGCTCCTAAATGTAATTATCTTTTTACAACGACAAAGCGCTTGAATTAATCTGAAACCAATTTAAAATAAGCTTCCATAAAAACACTGGCCTGTTTTGCAAGAAGGACAAACCATTTTTAGACCACGAATCTTTCAAACAGAAGCACAATTTTTCGTATTCTGTGAAAAAATATGTTTTCGACAAAAATTCGTTCTTGTGGAAAAAAGATTTATCTCTTAATTTTAGACTAGCACATAATTTTTTTGAACACAGCACATCAAGGTTTTCTAACCAACTTTTTAAGGTCACTTAAAATGAAAAAAGTGTTTTTATTCAAACCAATGAAATTAACTTAGTGGTATATTATTTCAAGGTTTTCAAATTTGAATGAGAACATTTTTTATTGAAGGTTTAAGTATTCGTTATTTTTCTACAATTTTATTGCGTGGTTACTTCGAAGTTAGAAAGCGACGAGCTGAGGTTTATCTTTTTTTTTTACTTGGAAACAAATGTTTCATTAATTGCCCCACGAAATTATTTATCCACCCTATCCTTGACTACTGAAATTAAGTGGGATTTTGTGTTCCTTGTTCGCAAGCTTTGTTATGGCAAAGACGTCACTTAGTAATAAATCACAAAAACACCACTTTAAATTAAGTGCGAAAATATTATACGCATACTGGCATTATGGGGGGAGGTTTTTCTAGGTCTCGGTGGAACATGCGACTGTTTACCTATCCAGCCGGACTCTCTCCACCCATCGTCGCAAGGATAAGTTCATACTTCCGTCATTCCTGACCCCCAGATTCCTACTCCGCTTTCATACTTTATCCTTCCCAGAACTTCCTTTCCTTAAAAATACCCTCCACACAGCATTCCCAAAGTTGATATAGGTCCCAAGGAATTTTTTTTTCCTCGGAGGCTCCTCTGTAAAGTTAATTCAAAAACCTTTAAGAATGTGGAGACAATGTACTTAAGCTAGTTTATTCTATATTTTATTAAAATAATATAACAATTTTATTATTTTAATCGTTATTCTATAATAGTTATTATTTGACTTCACCTGAGTTTACATGCTCTCTTTTCTTTTGAATATAGCTGTGATAAAATATGGTGCCTTTAATGATAATTGAATTAAGTTTTGCGGTGGATATTTCAAAGTTTCAAATCGCAATAATAAAGTTACGTCACCTTAAATATACTGAAGGTTGATCTCTTAATTTCAAACATAAAAATACGGACATTTTACTTTATGAAGCGCAACTGAACGATTGCAAGATTTTAATTCAGATTTTCAATATAATTTAAAATTTGCATAACAAAAAAAAACCTCTGCATAATTCAATAATGTTATGGCTGCTTTTTCAACTATGAATAAATGATAGCGTTTTTTTGCTAGCCAAAATACGACAATGTTCGTGAAAATTCTTGAGGCATGTGATTCAGTTTAAAATGATAAAAAGAAAATTCTGCCTTAACGTATTTGATCACAATTTTAAACATAGGCAAAAAATTTATCCAGCAGGCAAAAATTTATAACGATATTAGTCGTTTTCATCGTTTGAGAAAATGTTATCGAAATTGTGGATCGATTGGTTCTTCAATTGAATAAAATATTATAACTTTATTTATGTCTTTTTTTGTGAAATATTGCACTTTGCAGAGGAAGATATTATTTTGAATACAAATAAATTTTGTAAATAATTAGACTTTTTAATTACTCTCATTAAATTTGATTAAAATGTGAAATCATCCCAACAAATCATCACAACAAATTTAATCAATTAAAATATTACAAAACTTTTATTTGTATAACAATGTGTTCACCGATTATTATTTACTCTGTGAATTGCTCACATTTGTGGATTAACTGATAACCCTCCGATGGGCAATACGGCCGAGCCAGGCAATTTTGATTTTCAAAAGTGTTTTCAATATATTATACAACTCTGCGAGCTACGTCGAATGGTTCTTTTGCCGATAAGTTTGCGTTTAACTGTAGGACGTTCGTTGCCGCCAGGGAACTGTATGAAAATAATTACAAAAAGTTTCGTTATTTCTAAAGAATGTCAAAGAATTATTAATTAAATTTGGTGCAGTTGTTAACTCCTAGAATGCATAATAAAAATATACTTTTTTCCAACACCCATTCATGCCTTCTTCAATAAATCCTTTCTTTCGTATTTTGGTAATATATAGTTATGTAAAAATGCATTTCTTCCACTTCCAGAACAAATTTAACATTCCATTCAAGTTTGGTCGCCATTTCTGTCAAACGAGTAGTAGTAGAATCGAATGCAACTCATATAGCGCGCTACTAGCACTTTGGCAAGTAGCATGCAACTGACATCAAATCCGTAGTCAACGCCTAGCATCGTGTACGAACACTAACAAAATAGTACGGCTGGTACTTACGAGCGGAACTCATGAAACTGAGGATTTAATGTGCTAACGTACGCTGGGGACGAGACAATGATGTGGACTATATTCCTGATGACGGAGAGACATCTGATGTTGATTTCGATTTGGAGGTTGATGAGAATATTGGCGTGTCTGAAGAGAATATTGATTTACCTGAACCTGAAGCAGCTATTGAAAGGGCTGTTGAGTCAGCGACTAATGTGTCAGCTGTTAGTGGCAATGATATTTGTCGTATTTGGATTAGCAAGTCTGAAGAACATAATGCATGTAAAAACGTGAAAATCTTATGAAATTAGGAAAAGCCAACGCCAAGACACGTTCATACACACTATTTGCACACCTGCCTTTATCCAAGTAGTTTACTAACACTATTTTGATAGGCCACACCCCTTATGTGGCTAGGCCATATTGCCCATCCAGAGGGATAAAAGTATGTTGCCCAACGGATGGTTGAAAATTTTAAAAAAAATACGTGTGCAAAATTAATTTACAATTTAATAAAATAAAACAGAAATGTGTTTAGGTGTCTGAAATAGTAAAATCTCTCCCGTCTAGACCAATGGAATGTACACTTTTTTCGAAATAATGACGCAAACAATTTATATTGTAACGTGCATTTCTCGGCAGAGCAACATGATCTCTCTCAAGCTTATGGGAAGAGAAATACAGGTTTTTTCTTCGGGTATTTTGTGATAAAATAAAAAAAATCATTTAGCAAATTACAAAATCTCCTATATTTTGAAGGTATATATTTCATAGGTGCCCTCCAAGGGACTCCAAATATTATCGTGACAGAACATACCTGTTGGACCAATTCTAATTTACTACTATATCCCGGAAGCACTTTAATAGATATCACTTTGCGCGCCGATGGGCTGCAAGCCGTAAACTCGAGAAAATACGAAGAAAAGTAAGAAGACTCTAGGAGACACTTCTGCAAACCAGGCCCCTTCCCTTTGTCAGGCAGCAGGTTCCACGCCCTCGATCAGGTCCTCGGCTGAGCGCACCAAGGTACCCTGAGATTTGTCAAGTTCCAGAAGGTGCCTTCATCCATTATGTCCGCCGGGAATTCGTCAAAACAGAAATACGGGTAGCCGCGGCCAAGCAAGGCCATCAAGGTGCTTTCCCGCAAATAACGTCGCCATCCGAGACAGGATTAAAAAGATATACTCCGACAAAGTCATGGTTTTTCCACGTGAAGGTCACAAAAACCGGCGACCGATAAAGCCCGATTCACTACAATGGGTCGTGTTTTGTATTCGATCAAACATCAGGATCCGGCTCGCGGTTTGAAATAACTTTATCAAAAAGGGTTTATCCCATATTAAAAAATCCACAAAACTCTATCTTAAGTGACTGGTCGAATTGACTCCGGCTCCCAGGCGAAGCAAATTCAAAAAGTCCCGCCGGAAATAGATGGCGCTAGACGCTAGCGGTTTTGATCTTTACGGCGATCATAATTAAACGACAGCGGCCAGGTGAGTTTAATATTAAATAGGTCAAGACAATATTTATTTAATCCAAATAAATATTATCGTGACGATTCCCCCCTTCCCGCGAAAATGTTTGCCCTCAAACAAGAAAACCACGCCCGTAAAACTGAACAAACTAACTAACTAAAGATAGGTCCAACAGGTATTAAAAAAAAAAAAAAAAAATGAAATTAATATTTAGTTACCAAGAAACATAAACTTAAAACTAAGTCACTTAAGTTTACAGACATGAACAATGCAATAACAACAAAAAATAGCACGAGAATAGGTGGTCCACAAGCACCTACAGCATTGATGACACTGGGTGCTGCTGGAACTGGCTGTCGCCCGAACCCTTCCATTCTCGTGTCATCTTTAACAAGAGAAATACCTTAAAAGAGAAGAAAATTAGCATAAATAGAGAACAGCATAAAAACAAATAGGTATGCACGAGGCATCACTTTTCCTTCAGCAGGAAATTTTGCCATTAAAAAGGCTTCACTTTAGGGTGGTCAACCATCCCTCACTTCACTGAATTTTGGCTATTTATTAATAGCGAAAAGGTAACTATTCTATATACCTAGGTCCAACAGGTCGCATCGAAAAATGTATATATAATACCTATGTATTATTGACTTAGTTAGAACGAGTTATAAAAACTGTCTACTAAAAGTATAAGTGGTTAGAATAGGGATTACACATCAATTACCTATCTATCAAAGTTATTTTTCAGATTAGGATTTACAATTACGAAAGAAAAAACCTATCTATCAAAGTGGTTAAAGTAGGGTTTACATATACAAAAAACCTATTTTCCAAAAAAAATTTAGATCAGGATATTCAAAAATAGAAAAATAAACCTGTCTACAAAGGTGGTGATAAAGGATATCGTTAGGAACACAAAGAAAAGCAAAACAGAGTCTAGAATGTTAGGCTTAAAGCTTAGGAATTACAAAATTATCAAAATACCTAGCTATAACATAGTGAACCAACAAATGTAAATTTGAACCAATGCAAAAAGAATAATAAAAAAATTATTTACAATTTACACTGCTCGGGGAAATATTGTTGTACATAAACAAGCAATACTTATCATGTTCTTTGGTGATCGATCTTATCTTAAAGATAGACGACACTATTAAGGGGAAGTACAATCAAAATCATTTGATTGACCCTAGGAATACACTTGCAAAGTAAAACACTGGTATTAGCAGTAAGTCACAATTTCAAGGAATATACTTAAAACTAAAATGTATACATATTAAAAGCTCTCTCATGATTGGGTAGAGTTCAAATTTTCATTTTGAAAATTCTTAATAAGAAGTATGCCGAAGCATTACTTTCTTTTGAATTTATACATAAAAAAAAATAGTCTTATATTATTTTAAAACTAAACTTAAAATTAGCAAGTACAAACAACAATATTAACAAGAACAAATTTCGTGCATTGGAAAGTTTCTCAAACTTTCCCATACGCCAAAATTTGAGAATAGTCTTCTTCAAATTCTTTGGAAAGGTAAGGGAGCTTGGGAGCTTTAAAACAAAAGAAAAAAACAAAAGTGATACAATTCCAAAGTACTTGAGGAAGGTCACTGGCTTAACTCTAAGGCAAATGACAATAACAATATTCATAATACTATCGAGATGTGACGAATCGTGTGTTATAATATAATATAATAGTTGTAAAAAACAAAGACGAAAGTCTGCAGTATAGAATACTCTCTTAATTTTAAAAGAAATGTAGCTAACTATAAAGTTTTCTAAAAGTTAAGGTCAATAGACACAATACAAATTAAACATAAAATTTTGGGCGCCACTGATCAGAGGATCAGATTCTAGCTAAACGAGGGTAAATAATGTATTTATCGTCAAAAAACTAGAACGTAGTGCTCATTCTGAGCACATGCCTCAAAGGTACCAAACTTCAAGACACGTGAGCAGAATAATCACACAAAGAAACAAATGAAATGACGTGAAGGGTCGGTAATCCTGCACATCACCACATTGGTTTCCTGTTTTAAAATAAAATTAAAAAATTATAATATCAATTAGTCCAAGCGAACAATATCTTTGACATGAAAATTTCCCACAACTTTCCCTTGCATATCCGCCAAGGTGTAGACTAAATCTGAGATTTTACCTTTAATGATATTGCGAACAAATCTAGGCGCCAGTTTATGAGAAAAATAATCTGGACCACTAGATTGGACGAAATTTTTCCTCCAGACGACATCACCAACTTCATATATCACCGACTTACGGCGCAAGTTATAGTGATGAGCATTCTTTTTAAAAGCTTGCAACAGCGCATTCGAAACTTGATCGTAAATAAAAGCTAATTCTTCCAATTTCTTAGCAAATTCGCCTCTAGATTTTTCTAAGGTAGAGTCCGCGACACTAGAAGAAACATTAATGTTGTGAAATTTACCGTCAATGATTTGTTCTCTTCCATGCATAAGGAAGAAAGGCGTGAAACCTGTAGCAAAATCAACCGTATTATTTAGAGCTGATTGAATCTGTGGCAGAAATCTAGACCAATTACGTTGGTCAGATTCGGTCAAAATAGATAACGCAGTTCCAATAGTTTGGTTATAACGTTCAACGACATTATTTTGCGGGGTGTAATAAGCGTTGTAATAAGGCATAGGAACATTATAATTAATTAATAATTGTTTGAATTCTTTAGAAACAAATTGTTTACCATTGTCACACACAAAGGTTTGTGGAACGCCGTGTACAAGAAAAATAAATTGTTCAACGTTTTTAACGATGCTTTTGGTGGTTGCATTTCTAAGGGGAAAAATCCAAGTATATTTGGAAAAAACGTCAACAACCGATAGAATGTACATAAATCCAGCGTAACTGCGTGGAAGAGGTCCTACAAGGTCAATAGACAACATTTGCATCGGTCTGTTGACTAATTTTGGATTGGTAGAAATTCCAGCCGGCGCCGATGTATTTACTTTATGTGCTTTGCACGTCTTACATTTACTAACAAATTTCTTTACATCGCTATACATACCAGGCCAAAAATAATGGAGTTGAATTTTTTTGTATGTTCTAAAAACCCCTGGATGACAAGAAACATTCGACTCGTGTTCCTTAGACAAGATAGCGTTCCGGTCCTCAAAAGGAACAACCAACTTCCAAGCCGTATCCTCCTGCAGAGCGAAACGAGACTTAGAATGACGTAATAAATAGTTATCTTTAATAAGAAAATTATTAAAACGCTGAGGATTGGTTTTACAATCTGAAAATAATTTATTGTACCACATATCAGAGCTAGGGGGAACAGTGTCCAGGGCGGAAACGGCTAAATCGTTTTTACGCGAAAGGGCATCAGGTACAGTATTTAACTTACCTTTTCTGTGAACTACATCAAACGAATATTGGGAGAGACGGGTGGACCAACGTGCAAGTCTACCTGAGGGATTCGATAACGATACTAGCCATTGTAGGCTGGAATGGTCTGTTATCACTGTGAAGTGAACTCCTTCTATGTAGGGCCTAAAGTGATTGACCGAATCTAAAACCGCAAGGAGTTCGCGCTCCGTTACGCCATAGTTACGCTCGTGTTTATTTAGACACCTAGAAAAATATGAAACAGGGTGTTCCTCTCCATCGAAATTTTGTGTCAAAACCCCTCCTATCCCAACGTTACTTGCGTCACAGTGGATAGTAAATGGTAACGAAAAATCAGGACAGTTTATTACTGGAGCCGAAGTTAGGGCCTTTTTTAATTTTTTAAAGGAGTCTTCCGCCTCCGGAGACCAGGTAAAGTTACTCACCCCATTCCGTGACCCAGTTAGTTTTGTCAGAGGTGCCGCTATAGTCGAAAAATTTTTAATGAACCGTCTATAATACCCACAAAGACCAATAAAAGCTTTCAATTGTTTAGAATTTATAGGAGTAGGATAGGTTCTAATTGATTCTAGTTTTACCGGATCCGTGCGGAGACCCTTTGCATCAACTATATAACCAAGATACTTTAGTTCGTCTTTGCAAAACTCACATTTTTTAAGATTAACTGTCAGACCGGCCTCTTTTAATCGATTAAAGACCTTAGTCAATAATTCTAAGTGTGACTCAAAATCCTCCGATATTATAATCAGGTCGTCCAAGTAACAAAAAACGTTTTCGTTAAATTCGGGGCCAAAAAGAACATCTGCAAGACGCTGTAATTCACTCGGAGCGTTCTTCAATCCAAATGGCATCCTAACAAACTCATAAAGGCCACGCCCTGGTACAACGAAAGCCGTTTTAGCGCAAGAGTCTTTGTGTAAAGGAATTTGCCAAAAGGATTTCGAGAGGTCTATAGAGGATATGAATCGTGCACCCCGAAGATTATCTAATATACGTGAAATATAGGGCAATGGGTACGAATCTGTCCTGGTGACACTGTTGAGTTTCCTTGAGTCCAAGCAAAACCTGGGAGAACCGTCCTTTTTTGGTACTAACAAAACTGGGTTTGACCAAGCCGAACGAGAGCGGCGGACTACACCTAAGTCTAACATTTCTTTAAGTTGGGCTTCTAATTGATCCTGACGAGTTTTTGACAAAGGATAATAACGCTGCTTAATAGGATCCCCTGTTGTATTAATTTTGTGCTGTACTAGGTGCGTGCGACCTAGACCACATTTTTCGAACGAAATAGATTTAAATTTGTCTATAACAGTGTTTAATTTACGATTATCTTGGGGAGACAGTAGGGAAGCTGACGTGATTTTACAAATCTTACCCACAATATTTTTAAAGACATGACTATCGTTTACTTTTGGAAACAATTGAGGAGCTACGTCGAATTGCTTCCAAAAGTCAACACCTAAAACAATGACAGAAGAAAGAGATGGAATTATGAAAAACTTAATATACTTCTTAATATTATTATATGAAACAAGTATTTGCATAGTACCTATAACATCCTGACGTTTGCCATCCGCGGTGGTAACGTAGGAGTCTAATCTTTCTAACTTAAATCCTAAACTAATAAAAAATTTGAAGAGTGAGCCCCCAAAACAACTGACAGAGGCTCCACTGTCCAAAAGACCTGAAAAAACTAAATTTTTAATTTGAATATTAGCATGAGGTCTAACATCTTGTCCGGAACCAGTCACCGGCACGCTTGCGTCCAAGTCATGCCTAATGAAGTGGTTACCCGGGCCAGAAACTGAGAGCGGTCTCCCGGCATCCTTGCATGCAGAATGCAGAGGACCACACTCTAGTTTTTTGAATTTGGACGAGTGGTGCCAGTTTGACGTTTGTCAGAATCCCGGTTAGATTCCGACTACCACTTCCTACAATAAGGCTTAATGTGCCCTTGCATATTGCAAAATGTGCACCGAAGTTTACTTTTATTAAAAGTAGTTGATTGTGTAGAAGAAGCAGACGAAGAAGAAGTAGAACAATGTTTTGAAGAAGACGTGGCTGGATGAGAAGTTTTAAAGGTAGGCATTTTTTTAAAATAAACCTCCTTGGTATCCGATGAGTCCGACAAAGGTAAATTTCTCTCAAAACGATTACAAACTTTAATTAAAGATTCTATGTTCTTGTCGTCAAAATAAGCTATTACAATAGCATACTTAGGAAGTAAGCTATTACACACCAAATCTACTATCTGCTCTTCCGGAAGAGGTACGTTGAGTTTCATGTTGGCTAATTGCACGTCCTCAACGTAGTCTACCATTCTCTGATTGTACCTCTGCTTCATCATGAGGAGGGCTTTGAGAGCCTCTGTTTGACTGATATTTTTGTCGAAACGCAACAAAAGTAAATTCTTTAATTCCGGCCACGTTAACGATTCTTTATAAATAGTACGGAACCACGATAGAGCCCTTCCCTCTAAAAGGTCAGGAAAAGACGTAACGACTGCCGGAAACTCCATATGACGGCTTCTCGTTAATTCTTCAACACGAAGTAAAAAATCTTTAATATCCGATGACCCATTAAATTTAACCCCCCAATTATGAATGGAATGGCTTTGGCTAACATTTGAATAATAATTATTCACAATATTCGTCGTACTTGTAGTGGGTTTGTTTGTACCCTCAACTTCAGATTCAGCTGTCGCATCAGAACATTCTCTAAATTTTTTATTATACTCTCGCGCTTGTTCTCTCATAGCGGCTACAGTTGACTCCGGGACGATATGTACGTTTTCCAAAAGTAATGTCAACTCATCTTTAGTTGATCCATTAATGTTAGGAATCGCCATCTTGTATTTTTTTTTAAAAAAAAAAAAAATTTAATAAAGAAAATATATTAATTTAAAGTAAATTAATATTACTATTGCAATTACCAAACACCCTGTAATTTATTGAAAACCAAATTCAATTATTTAATTTCAAACTAATTAAATTTTAAGTTGCTTGCCGAAGACAATGACAGAATTGTAATATGTAAACAAACCGTCTGTATTGTGACAAATATGAAACAGGTTTCCAATAATAATAATCGGACCCATGTCCCTGTATACTGCAGGATAGATTTATATTTTGACAATAAGTCGGAATAATAATTATTAAAACAATAATTTAATACAGACTGCAATGGGATTACGGTTAACTGTACGCAAGATACGAACTTACTAAAGTATTCTATTTGCTTCAATTAGCATTTACTTGATAAATATAGCCGAACGGATCATTAGTTGATAGATAACAAACAAAAAGATTTGACATTTGACAGTCCGTAAGTACTACTTGAGTCAAAACAACTGCTAATATCACGGAGTGAAAATTAGGTACACTGACGAAGTCAAAAATAAATTAATTGCCACCAAAACCGGAAATACCTATTTAAAATATACGTACACTGCCAAAGTCAAATAAGAAATAATTAATTCGGCCGTCAATAATGGCTGCAACCGGAAATTAGTCAAATTCAGTCAATTATTAACACGATGCGTCACAACTCTATAATATTGATATTATCAAAAATAATCTGAAAATACCAGAAAAAAAAACTGTATTTCATAGGAGCACCTTTAAAAGGTTGGAGCGCCAAATGTGACGTGCATTTCTCGGCAGAGCAACATGATCTCTCTCAAGCTTATGGGAAGAGAAATACAGGTTTTTTCTTCGGGTATTTTGTGATAAAATAAAAAAAATCATTTAGCAAATTACAAAATCTCCTATATTTTGAAGGTATATATTTCATAGGTGCCCTCCAAGGGACTCCAAATATTATCGTGACAGAACATACCTGTTGGACCAATTCTAATTTACTACTATATCCCGGAAGCACTTTAATAGATATCACTTTGCGCGCCGATGGGCTGCAAGCCGTAAACTCGAGAAAATACGAAGAAAAGTAAGAAGACTCTAGGAGACACTTCTGCAAACCAGGCCCCTTCCCTTTGTCAGGCAGCAGGTTCCACGCCCTCGATCAGGTCCTCGGCTGAGCGCACCAAGGTACCCTGAGATTTGTCAAGTTCCAGAAGGTGCCTTCATCCATTATGTCCGCCGGGAATTCGTCAAAACAGAAATACGGGTAGCCGCGGCCAAGCAAGGCCATCAAGGTGCTTTCCCGCAAATAACGTCGCCATCCGAGACAGGATTAAAAAGATATACTCCGACAAAGTCATGGTTTTTCCACGTGAAGGTCACAAAAACCGGCGACCGATAAAGCCCGATTCACTACAATGGGTCGTGTTTTGTATTCGATCAAACATCAGGATCCGGCTCGCGGTTTGAAATAACTTTATCAAAAAGGGTTTATCCCATATTAAAAAATCCACAAAACTCTATCTTAAGTGACTGGTCGAATTGACTCCGGCTCCCAGGCGAAGCAAATTCAAAAAGTCCCGCCGGAAATAGATGGCGCTAGACGCTAGCGGTTTTGATCTTTACGGCGATCATAATTAAACGACAGCGGCCAGGTGAGTTTAATATTAAATAGGTCAAGACAATATTTATTTAATCCAAATAAATATTATCGTGACAATATGTTTGGCTAGAATAAGATGAAACCCCGTGCATTCTTCTAATTATTAAACAGCAAACAAGAATTCGCATAAACGGCTCTTGAAATAGGTGTAGGTTCTTCTTAAAATAATTTTTAATTACGGTTCTCCTTAATAAAGAAATCTATATAACACAATGTTTGAATATAAAAATGTCAAGACATCTAATAACGTTTAATGATAATTTTTAAATCCTTTAGCATAATTCACGATCGAGCGCTTTTCCAATACCTTTCCTTTATCAAGTGTTCTGTTTTGCTCATCCTTAGCGAAAAATCATGTTAGTTGGGTTGAGGTTACAAAAACATAATTCGATCAATTCCAATGAATTGGCGTTTTCTACGAATCCGATGAATTCGACATTTTTTCAATTCAACCGATGAAGTTGACGCAATTCAGGTTTTGGAGGTAGGTCGCATTTTTTCTGTGAACGAATTGATTTTTTAAGAGAAAAATAAATTGTAAAATTCAACACTTTCAGTAATATAATCAAGAGTAGGTAAATGCGAATTATGTTTGTGGGCGGAAAGAAGAGAGCGCTTCGAATTTTTTTTTTCCATGAGAAAAATCATTTCTTATAATTCGCATTTTCACAATCAATATTTTCGTTCTTGAAAAAGGGTAGCATTGATTGAAGTTAAAACGTTTGCAAGACTTGAATAGAATTGAATACTTAGTATTCAGTTATATTCAATTCACCTTAGATCAGAATTTTAAATTAAGAGGGAATTGGAATCTCATTGTCTACGCGTATTATCTCTGTCTTAGAAAACTTTAAGAGAACGATTCGCAAAAGTACTCTACTTTTGGATTGGAAATTTTCTCATTTTGTAAACGTTATAAACATCAGTCTGGATAATGCCGCATTGCATAATCTGATAGTCTATTATGATGAATAAATCATTTTCAATTACAGTACAACAAAAACGATAAATTGCCGCATTACAAAGTCGGTGTTAAAATATTAAGGTTTTTATTGAAAGTGACACTTGACGTTGGTAATAGCTTATGTTTTTGTATTTCAATTTGTTTTTCAGATGTTTTCCGAACAACGACTAAGAAATTAAATTCAATTTAATTTCATTTAATTAAATTCATTGGTTACATTATTAGCTGAAAAAAAGTTATGCAAAGAAAGGCATAATATTCTATATTTTTATTAGTTCAAAATTTTTATAGTGAGAGCAATTCTGTGGTACAAAATTATATTTTAGCACATAAATAACCCTTTATATATAAACAGGCTGGAATACAACCTTAGTACTCGTTTTAACTTTAATGAAGGACTTATTGTACCTAAGCATTCAAATAATTATGGATAAATTACATGATTCCCAGTCATTTCAGTATGTTAACTGCTGAAATTAAAAACTGTGCACAAAACAAACAATTGGTGAATTTACCGAAGACTTGGCTTACTGAAAGAATTATTTTTTATTAGCTTACAATGACATATTATTCTAAAGACTTTAAAATTGTTATTTATGTTTCATAATTTTCTTTTTTCTATAATTTTTATTTTCACATAATTTTTCTTTTTCTGTAAAATTTTTAATTTTTATTTTATAAATTTGTTAAAATGTAACTATTAACTCACTATAATAAGATGTTTTATGCAAATAACCCGTTAGACAAACTGCAAAAAAGTAGACTTTTTTGTCTTTGTAAAGAGTGTAAAATAAATAAATAAAAAAGTAAATAAAAAAATACGAAGCGCCACTTAAACATTTTACACAGAATGGTTAACTTATGTAATTGCCGCAAAGTAAATAAGCAATATAGAACCAAATCCAACGATTGTTAGTGATTTGAAAGTGATATATATTTGAAAGTACTAATCATTATTTTACGAATTTGTTTCTAAAAATAAATAATCAAAGTGTTAATTTTTTCGTTATTTATTTTTGGGATGTTATGCCGTGTTGCGCTACCTCCTCCTTTAGCCAACGTTTCGGAATCGCAAAATCTAAAATCATATCCCACATTGTTAATGCAGTTTCAAAATCTAAATTCATATGCCACATTGTTAATGTTTACGTCTCAATCCATATCGACAGTTAGTCAGAACTCTAATCTCATAGGCCAAGGATAATTCTGTCCAATAGTTAGATTAACTTAGATGATCGGATAAAGTTATGCTAGCTTAGGTGATCGGCATAAAGTTATGCTAGCCTTGGAAACAGCGAGGTTGAGCGTTCGAACGTAGTTTATGACAATTAATAGCTACACAGCCGCAACGCTTGATTGGATACAATGGCCGTTAATGTATGTTACTGTTTACGGGAGCCTTACTAACAAGTACCTGGACGTTAACGTTTAATTTCCACGTTAACCGAACCCTTGGCTGTTAACCTTAGCGTGATTGTTAGTTTTCTGAGGCGGCACATGATTAACGGTGCGGCAAATATACAGTGTTTGCAAAGTTTTAGATTATCCATATAATGCTCGTGATGAGGATTGGGTGGCCTCACAGTTTACAATACCGAGATTAAAATTATATTCCATGAAAAATAACTCACTTCTGATTGTACACATTTTGTTAATATGGCATCCCATTAACGGAGTAAGGCAGTGTAAATATTATTATCTTTTGAAATTTATATATTGCGCATGCTTATATTTAATCTGAAATATGAAAACATAATATGCGGAGCAGTGCCAGATTTTCAGATATAAAATGTCAAATATTTTACGCTTCTCCGACACTTATTAATGTTTCAAAGTATTTCACACAAGGAATTAGCGTGACATTTAACTAAATTAGCGTCACTTTAATCTCTAATAAGTTGTATTACGTAAGAAGTTACTTTAGGGAATAAAAGAATCAATATTTGATAACACAGCTCAGGACATATACAAGAGGTCACGTTATGTAGGATATCATTTACGATATTCAGAACTGTGATTAGTGAAACTAATAAAAAATTTGTTAAGTTAAAAACTTAAAAATTTGCAGGAAAACTTTGAACTAATAAAAAATTTGTTAAGTTAAAAACTTAAAAATTTGCAGGAAAATCAAATCGTTGCCGTTGTTTAGTGTATATCCGTTCTATCCGTTTTATTTAAACGCAACTAATAACTTTGCAACAGACGATCTCCAAGAGGATATGAACACTTTCGAGCATGTAAAATCGGTCATCCTGACAAATCGGCATTTATTTATTGGAAAATGAAATAATACATTAATACATAAACCGAGCATAGCTGAGCATTTAATTGAAACCAGTCATTACTTTGGATTTATTCCTGCGAAGACCCAACGAAGTACAGCACGCCTAATTACGAAGGCAATTGAAAATCGCAAAAATCTCATTAATACTAATAGGGACGACTAATAAGCTCCATAGTTCTTAGTATCTGGCAATTGAGGACTAGTCCCATAAAGTATGTATTTACATAAAAACCGACACAACGCAGGATATAATACACTGATATCACTGAAGGCCGTTCCGTTTCATGCTGACTGCCGACCGAATCTTCCGGATAAGGTTTTTCATGGTTTCCTTATTTCCGAACGCAAATGCGGAAGAACTCCAAATAAAGGACATGGCCGCCTCCCTACTACTCCCAATATATCACAAACAGAAATAAAAGTATATATGGCCGTCGGCTGCTGGTCCTGATGATGAAGATTGATGTTGATGCTGGGCAAAACATGCAATTTTTTATAGGGTTTTTACATACAAAATTTTCCCGATGAAATCCAAGACCTCTTAGACTATAATAAGCAGGTAATAACCCACAGAGGTAAAAACTACAAGGTACAAATGACGCCGTTCTATTTGTATAAACAACGGTAGTTTTAAATTACGTAAATTTAAATGATTCACATCTTCAAGGCATACAAGAATCTAGAAAATGAAAAAAAAATCATTTACACATCTGCCTTGATGATGTACAGTGTAATGTTTTCACAAATGTTGGCTAAAGAAGGGGGTGGCGCATCACGGAATAATACTCAAAAATAAATCTGTATAATAGTTTAGTAGTTGCAACTGTTCAAAAAATCAGAAAAATATTTCTTATTCTTCTTGTGCCCGCTCCTATCGGAGGTAGACTACTAAGTCAGAAAGATAACCTATTATAATATGACGGTTTTCCGTCACTCTTCACAAAACATCACAGTTCCATAACCAAAACATTATTTCAGATGAGAAAAATATTTCAAAGCTACGCAATATTTTTGTAATAATGCGATTATCGTAACAATTGCGGTGGTTCCTAGAAAAATTTCTTTGAAAAATCCCGTAGCCCTTGTCGATTGTACTTGACGACGGTTGTTTATGGAAATCCAGAGCTTAGCGCGGAAAGCTATTTGCCCGATCCTTCACGGAGCCGCGCCGGTCTTTGTCGGCGGGTTATTCACTTTCAGGCTAGCTCACCTTTCAGTCACTGTAGCCATTTTTCTTTCAGGAAATATGAGGTACGCCCCATGGGAAAAAAGTAATTATAAAAGTGGTTTCGCATTGAGATGAAACTTGGCTGTGAAGTGAAGGGTGTGGAAATAAGCTGAAATATACACGATTTTAAAATGAAATGGTAATTTAAGGTAACGGTGTAATATATTGTAAACGTTGACAGATTTTTGATTGATTTTTAATTAACATTTTTTTTACATTACCTCCACACACGAGGCTCTGAGAAACATAGTTTTCCTCAGGGCGTTGTGTGGAGGGTTTTTTAAGGTAAAAAATTAGAGGAAGTTCTGGGAAGGAAATAGAAGGGGTGGGTGGGAATCTGGGGTTCTGTGTGTCCAGGAGAGATGGACATATGAATCTATCTCTCCAACTGAATAGAAGTCCTCAACCAGTCTCTCTCGATCCTGCCCACAGCACGGCAGGTGGGCAGACGCATCGACCGCCAAGATCTGGACAAATCTCACCCAATGAACCAGGCATCCCTGCTAAATTATCAAACGTAGCAAACCGCTTGGGCTGACCTATGGCAGAGGTGTTGGTTCCCGGGGCGGCAAAACCCATACCCGCTCGCCAAATTGATTGTCTACACTTTTTTTAAATATTGTTGTAATTAGCTTTAAAGAATTAAACAATTAAAAACACAATATCTAATAATAAATGAACGAATGAAATTAAATTAAATTTAAGCAATAAGAATTAAACAATATAATAAACTAGCGCAGACCCGCGACTGATCAGAAATATTTGACAAAAAATAAATTGTAATAAATAAAATTGCCAAGGCTGAGAATCGAACTCCAATCATTTGGTTGGAGGCCAAGCAGGCTGATCATTACACTATCAACAATCTTGAGAACGTGACATAAATTATAACATACTAGCAAATATCTGGCATGCATTGCAATACCACTCAATGAAAGAGAGTGTTTTTGTCTTAATTCTGTTTATTGAAGTACTTTTGGATACAATTTTTTTTCCGTCTGGTGCGTACACGATTAATCCAAAGGTTTTCTGATGCGTGCGCGGGCCACATACAGCTGTCCGTGTGAAAAGCAAGGATTTTCCTAATTTACTCCTGCTTTCTCCTACCACTACTACGTCTCCTTTGCAATCCCTTCCTTTGCCACTCTCTCGCCCTCCCCCCCCTCCCCTGCATGTTCTTTCCCATGCGTCCAATTCCCGCCTAGTTCCCCACTCGCCTTCCGTCCCTACCGTTAAGCTATACGAAATACACACATTAAAAAAAAAAATAATGGAAATTTCATGACGCCAGAGCTCACCATTACATGTAGTCACCTCAGTGGGTATGCGCACAACCAATCGCCAAAGTTTCATCGCAATCGGATGAATGATATAGGAACGCCTACGAGATAAATAAAGAAATATTCATTTTGAAATATAAATACAGGTATTAGGTAGGTGCTGAAATTTTGACACTTATGGATATTTGAAATTTTTTTACTAATGCAAGATACGAGATGTGAGACACGAGAGGCCGGTGAGGGTACTGTCACCCCGGGAACCATTTGTGAATAACCAACACCAATAACCAACAACAACCATAAGTCACCCCAAGTGATTCGCTAAGTTTGATAACTTAGCAGGGGTGCCCGAATTCATGGGGTGAGGTTTGTCCGGATCTTGACCGCAGAAGGATCTACTCACAAACTGCCTAGCAGGCCGGATTGGGAGAGACTGGATGAAGGAGACCTTTAGACCTCTTCAGCAGGACTCTTTCGGAACATCACCTTGCACCGCAATGGAAGGGATTGATTCTTACGTCTTTTTTTTTTTTTTTTTATATTAACTCCACACAGGAGGCCCTGAGGGAAATAATTTCCCTCAGGGCCTATGTCATCTTTGAAGATGCTGTGTGGAGGGTGCTGTTGAGGAGAGGAAGGAGTGAACATGGGTCTTGAAGAGACCCATATTGTAGGAGGGAGGAAACACAGAAGCCGGCAAATCGTTCCACAGCCGGGCTGTTGAACTCAAGAACGAGTCGTAGAAACGACCCGTTCTCATGTGACTAATGTCAACCGTGTACAAATGTTGAGCGCGTGTTTGGCGTGTTTCCCGACTATGCACCGGTGCCGAGGGGATCAGTGACGCTAGTTCCTCGGAGCATCTTCCATTGTAATACCGGTAGAACAGGGACAGCATTCCCACCTGACGCCTGTGCTCTAAAGATTGCAGTCCATTTGTTAAGTTAGGAGAATCTATCAAACGGACCGCCCGTTTCTGCACAGAGTCGAGGGTTTTTTTCAGGTATTTTGGGACTCCAGACCAGAGGTGGCTGCCAAATTCAACCGTGGGGCGCACTTGCGATTTGTACAGGGTTAGCAGTTGTGTACTATTAAAGTATCTGCGGGCCCTGTACAGTACGCTCAGTTTCTGAGAGGCTAACTTAACTCTGGCCTCGATGGAGCCCCCGTACCTGAGCTGGTCACTTAGAGTTACACCAAGCATATCAATGGAAGGCCTGTTCGGGAGATTGCTTCCGTTGAAGAAGACTAGATTATCATTCCGATCCCTTTTAGACGTAATCAGACATGATTGGGTCTTTGAAACATTAAATTCGACGAGGTTATTCTTACCCCAAGAGAAAACACTCTCGAGGTAACCGTCCATTCTTTGTTTCAAAGCCCTCCGAGCCATTGGGATTTGTGAGCCCTTTGGAGGCTTGTCAAACAAAAAGCTATCATGGACTGTACTGTCATCCGCGTAACAATGAATCGGTGCACATGTCAAGAGGTCATTGATGTGCAACAGAAACAAAGTCGGAGACAGAACCGATCCCTGTGGGACGCCAGCATTTATCGAATGCGAGGAAGAGGTGAAACCATCAGCAACCGCCTGAATCGACCTCTCCCTCAAAAAGTCGGCAATCCACGTACACAAGGAAGCGGGAAGTCCGTAAGAAGGCAGTTTGTTGACAAGCCCTCGGTGCCAAACCCGGTCAAAGGCCTTGGAAATATCCAGTGCAACGGTTTGGGTCTCACCAAAGCGTTCCAGGCACCGCCCCCAAACATGTGTCACATACGCGAGAAGATCACCGCACGAGCGGTTCCGCCGGAATCCGTATTGACGGTCGTTAATAATTTTGTTCTTCTCGAGGTATGTGAGTAGTTTGTCGTTGACCACACGTTCCATCACTTTTGACAGAACAGATGTGACTGTCACTCGTAGACACATTAAATACCAAATTCCTACACATCCCTCATACGCTTTCCATCAAAAAACTTTCTCAGCTTCCCTAAAAAAACCCTCCACACAGCATTCCTAAAAAATAATAAAGGCCCCCGGGAAATGATTTTCCTCAGGGCATCCTGTGGAGCTAATGTTAAAAATAAATGGTATATAATATACCGTCACTATTCGAGAGCTTTAGTTAAAATAAAACAAATATTTTGCATTATTACTGATTCATTTATCAGTGATATGTGGTTATTTTCTTATTATTACTACCAAGTTTGGAAAATTCTCAAACTTTAAAAACCATTTTTCCAGCCAAATCATCAGCTTTCATATCTACATAAAATTTACTTCCGAGCAATTGATCACAGACAGCTTTGAAACATCTACATACTCGTAAACTGTGGTCCCAGCACTGGTAGAACTTTGATCAATATTTAACCGTCAAAGTTTTTACGAGCAGATGCCGCATACAACTATTTTTTATTACTTTGCTGGAAACAGATTTGCCAAATGACTGCCCTTGGGAATTTGTTTCAAGGATTTTAAAGGATTCGACAATAATAATCAGAAGTGAAATTTCCTCAATTACAGATTTTGAAACAGACGTGCTTACCGAAGTGAAATGACTTCTGAATCAAAGTAAGGAAACAAGATTATAGTATTTATGTAAATGTGACCTTTGAGAAACTACAAAGTTATTTTATTTTGACGGAAATAAGCAACAATTTTTGATCTAAATATAAATCGGAAGGTAATTTAACAAACTTTCGGAACAGAAATACTAATTTCGAATTCATTTGAGTTCTGACTTAGTCAAAGGTTATATCAACAGTTATAATAAATCTCGCAACCGAAAGCTTATTTTTAAATATTTTTTACTGTTTTTTTACATTAGATCTAAATGGGACCTGATGGAAAAAAAGACCCTAAAGACCTACATCATCTTTGGGGGTGCTGTGTGGAGGGTCTTTTCATGGAAAGGTAGGAAAGGAAGTTTCGGGAAAGAAAAAGATATGAAGTATGGTAAAGGTATGGGTATGGTAAAGGTAAAGATATGGGTGGGAATCTGGGTGTTAATGTTTCCAGGAGTGACGGACGTATGAATCCATCCCCCGAATGCTGTGCAAGGCGATGGTGGATCGAAGGAGTCAAAGGTCAGAGATCAAAAGGTCTCCCTTAACCGGTCTCTACCAATCGCTAAATATAGTTGTTTAATTCTAATTTAATGCTACAGAACTTCACTTTATAAAATTCTAGGTGCGAATAACACATATTCTTGAATATTAATTAATTGTATCTAATATTTTTATATTACTTGCGTGGCAACTTTCCCTTAACTTTCCCTTATCCCTCTCCTCCCTTTACCCTTTCCAAACCAAATACCTATTGTTTTAGTTATAATCACATTTATTTATTGTTGTGTTTTGGTTTATCATTTGTTGAATTCAGATTTGTACTATTATTATTATTTTTTTAATTGCTGTTTAGTTCTGTTTTTTCTTAATTTTTCTTAAATATTCTAGTTTACATTTAGTAAGTCTTGTTTCTAAATACCTATCTTTGAACATTAATAATTGGTCTGTTTTTTTATCATCCTCTCATGTTTATAATATTACTAAGACTGTTTATGTTCCTTAAATAAATAAATAAATAAATTGTCTGTATAGACACGTTCACATTAGGCGAGTATTTTAGTCGAGTGGAGAGTATAGTAGTAACTAAACGCGTCCGAACACCATAATTTTAGTAGAGTGGATTAGTTAGCTCTTTAGTCGATTCAATCCACTTCGCTCTATTTTTTCGGTGGGTAGCGATTCCCTCCACGCGTCCCTGCGCACTGACATGCGCAAACCCGCCGTTTTAGCAGAGTTCATTTGTAGACGCGCAGAAATATCGTGGCATTAGAGCGAAGGTGTAAATCTAAAATAATTTATTGATGCTGCTATTAATCTATTTTTGTATCTTAAGTTTATTTATTTTTATTTTACTAATTTTTTCTTCCACCTCTTCTAAAATTTCAACTCTTCAAGCATTACAATATGCGTAATTAGCGTTTTTACTTTGCTTTGTAGCAGCCCGTCAACGGCCGTCATCTTGCAACGGGCGGCGGGCAATAATGTACTCTACTTGAAAGTAATGCGAACGATTTTCGGCGAGTAACTGACTTAGTAACCTTTTACTAAGTCAGTTACTCTCCACTCAACTAAACTACTGGCATAGTCTGAATAAGTCTTAAGTAACATTGAAAATCTCGATGGTCAGTTCAGAATCGTTAAGTCTTTGAATAAATAATTTATTTATATAATTTCATTGTTGTACACCCCGTACTGACGTTCCAAACTGAAGATTCATCAGCCTCATTACTGTAGTAACGTTTGAAGTTCAGTTTGACCTAATTAAAATTGTATTTCAACTAGCTTCATTAAAACCTTTCATCAGATAAGCGGTTGGAAGTTCAACGCCAATATATGGGAAAATTTTAAGTTAAGCATTATACTTACTTTATTTTATCTTGCACCTACGAATTTTAATCAGATAATCTCTTCGGAATTAATTAGGTTTAAACAAAAGGTGTAAGGTGATATTGTTTTTTCGGTATCTATCCAACACAATCTTATTTTTAAGCAAACATCATGAGACCGGATATAATGGGAAATAAAATTGAATGAGGTAATTTTTTTAAAAACAAATTAATGCGTAAAACCTCAAATTGTAATATTTAATCATTGAAGACAATATTAGTTTGGAAAAGTTAATAAAATGGAGATAATGTTGATAGTTCTTAGTCGAAGTTATGATACAGTAAAATATGATAAAAAGGGATAACGACATCGTTGCATTGCTTCAAGAAGCTCTGTAGCGTATGGTTGCTGATTGCACATTCAACCGCACAACATCTCAATTAATAAAATGTACAATTATAGGAATACTTAATTGTATTTTTGTTTTTTGATTTGATTTAATTATTTATTTTGATAATATTTTAAGTTTCAATTTTATTTATTTATTTATTTATATTTGGTTTTACAGATGTTCGCACTTACGTGAGAACAAGCAAGTTATAAAAACTCAGTTATTACACATTTACAAAAATCTACAATTAAATATAGATACGTACAATTAGAAAAACAAAAACATAAAAATAAACAATTATATACAAGCTCACTCAAGCAACACATTACAATGAGTGGCAAGAGACATACAAAATACGCGGCATGCATAGAGTGACAATTGACACAATATAGTAAGTTAGTATTTTTTAACAGCGCCAGATCTTTTTTTTTTAATCCATACAAATTACCGACGAAAATATCTACTCCAGCACACTCTATTTTGTTATATAGTCGACACATCTGGGTCAGAGGGCTAAAGTAGGCGATACTATTTTTAAATGTATTCATGTGAAAAATGTTATGGCGTCTTAAACAATGGGAATATTAATATTATTTGCTTCAATTTGAATTCTAATTTACACGATTTAATTTTTTTTCTCTAGACTTTATGTCCGGGTTAAATCTTCCCCACAGGAAAAATTTAACCCTTCCACACACTTTCCACAAATGATCATCTAGTCAATTCACGCGATGTAATTGCATTGTATAAGTATAATAAATTCAAAACTATACAAGAACAACACGTCAACCTACCAGAGACCATATGGGAAAATACTTCACCGACTCCAGATATTTTCATATAAGAGGGTTCGGCTCAATAGAACTCCTAACTGAACCGATAAATCCTATGATCCCCCAATATAAATATTTAAAAAATCTTTCGTAATTAAACATTATTATTAATATTATTTATTAAATTAGAGATTTGATTTAATTATTTATTTACGTAATTTAATTCAATTATATATTTTTTATTTAAATTTAATTATTTATTTTTTGTATGATATTAGAAACACTATTGAAAACCAATTAAATTCCTGGATAAATCCTAAATGTATAGCTGAGCAATCACCTTTTTGTCAATAGAATCAATGTTAAAAAACAAAATGTAAGAAATTATAAAAATAGTTGATAAATAAACGTTTTTTATTATAATTATTATATTATCGAATTAGCTCAATGGTTAGAGCAGGGCCCCGGAAAGACTAAGGTCCTGGGTTCAATTCCTGGATGCATCCGAATCAATTTTTTATTTTTCTGTTTCAAATTTTCGTTTGAGAGTCGCTAATATAGTTTTCAATGATTAAAAACATTTGAGGTTACCTAAAGAATAATCAGTTGCTTTACAGATGCTTCTATAATGATCCCATTTAATACATCACAAAAGAGCGGTATAGTCGCCCGTTCTTTAGCCCGTCTAACAATCTCGCCCAACCGGCTGGTGACATAGATCCTTTATCTATAAAGTGTAAAATCAAGAGAGAATTTGAGAAAAGTTACATGAAAAATAAAACAATTTTCCTTTACCACCTTTAGTTTGTACAGAACCGTTATTAAACCTAAGCGATATTTTACTCACAAATGTCAAAACATTGCCAGACCTGTCGCGCTGTGGAACCGCAAGCCATAAATTACGATTATAGAGTAGTTACGTAGTAATTGGTTTTATTAAAAAAGCGCACGTTCTGTACATAAGTTTTGATAGTGCAGACTCGTGAAAAATCAAACGAGATTTTTTTTTTTTACATTAACTCCACACAGGAGGCCTTGAGGAAAATAATTCCCCTCAGGGCCTATGTCATCTGGGATGCTGTGTGGAGGGTCTTTTTGAGGAGAGGAAGGAATGAACATTGGTCTTGAAGAGACCCATGTTGTAGGAGGGAGGAAACACAGATGCCGGCAAATCGTTCCATAGCCGAGCTGTTGAACTCAAGAACGAGTCGAAAAAACGACCCGTTCTCATGTGACAAATTTTAACCGTGTACATATGTTGGGCACGCGTTTGGCGTGTCTCCCGACTATGCACCGGTGCCGAAGGGATCAATGACGCTAGTTCCTCAGAGCATCTTCCATTGAAATACCGGTAGAACATGGATAGCATTCCCACCCGACGCCTGTGCTCTAAAGATTGCAACCCGTTCGTTAAGATGGGAGAATCTATCAAACTATCTAGATAATAACTACATAATACTAATTTTTAAAAATGACATTAAAAATAATTTTCTGCTAAAATATTATACTACTAGCTTTTCCCCGCGGCTTCGCTCGCATGGTATTACGGGAAATTACTGTAGCGCTTGCACTTATCAATTATCTCCCCCCCACCCCACCCCCATCCCCTCCCGCATTCCATACATTCATTCCCTTACATTCAGTTTTCAAACATCTCGCCTAACACCTAAATTTCATAATGCTATAGCTCAAAGAAAAAAAGAATTACTTATCCAAATTTGTTCATTCGTTCGGAATTTATGCGCTTACAAACATTTCGGATGTTTATTTTTATTTAAATATTTGGAAGTTCGTAAATATAATAAAAAATACTCTATTTATCATCCAGTCTTTATAATCGTTACGAATTATATTTTTAATATAGGAACTCTCGTCTGACATTTATTCCAAGCTTGTCCAAAAAAAAACGAATTCTAATATTTGAATTTTCTGCAGTAGTAGCTGACCAGTACCTGACTGAGTACCTGAGTACCTGAGTAGCTGACCAGTACCTGACCAGTAGCTGACTGAGTACCTACCAGCATAGAGCCCAAAAATATATCAACATTGTTTCCATGGAAAAGATTTTTTTCTGACGTTAGCAAAAACTCGCTTTTGTTAGCGAAAGAAAACAAATAACAAATAAAATATATTAATATTTATATTTTCATAACGCCAGAGCTTACCATCATATACAACCTGTAGTCTGCGCATATAATTTAGCTTTATATTGGTGAAAGAATTATTAAAGTCTTTATATTGTGTTATGCGTGAAAAGGTCATAAACAAACTCGAGCAGTTTCGCATTTATTATATTAGTATGGATACGCAGGTATCTATTTTTTTTATTCTTGTGTGATTTGTCACTCTAGTAGTTCTAATTTTGAAAGTAGTTTTAATTTTGAGGTCATCGAACTTATACTTCCTATACCATTCACGCCATTACGATGAAACTTTAGCGAATTATTGTGCGCAGGCCCGCGAAGGTTTCTATATTTAATGGTGATCTCTGGCGTTATGATATTTGTATAAAAAATTACATGAGAGGGGAAGGGGTCGCGGTAGAGGAACGGGGGCGTGAACGATGCATAAGAAAGGACATGCAGTGGAGGTGTGACTAGGTGCTAGGGATTCTCACACGGATGGTCGCATACTTTGAGATTTTTTTCAGGGAATTTCATATAATTTGGTTTCGGTGTGGGAAATGTACAGATCTTCAAGGAAAACATATATTTTTTAAGAGATTTAAAATTTTTTAGGAAAATATGTAATAAATCGGTAGAAGTGGGGTTTGCCGCGGTTTAAGCAGCGGCATTCCAAATTTCTACAATTTTATAACATATTTCTCTTGAACATTTAAAGTTTTTAATTTTTGTTAATTATACTCGTATCTATACATTTGCTATGCCGAAATGATAATTATATTAAACGTTTGCTTAAAAAGGAGGTAGCGCAACACGGCGTAACACCCCAAAAATAAATAACGAAAATATTATGAACATGTTTTTTTTCTGTTATTTTCCATATCGTTCACAGTGATTCTTTAAACGCTATTTAAGACATTTCCCGCGAGATATTTGCTGTATTTTAAACGAGTCGTGTTGTGATTAAAGATTTTTACAATTTTCGATTAAAAATTATCGTCTTTAATATTAGCTCATTCCCTCTAACATTCGTATTTACATATCTCTCCTTCTTCTTCTTCTTCATTTAGAGCGCTTACTTAAGCGCTTACTATGGGCCTGTTTACTACTGCAAACAAAAATGAAGATTTTCGAATATTTAAACTGCTTAGATTCATTTTTAAGCGACGCTAGCTCCAGCAATACCTTTAAGAACCGTTTCGCTTTGAATACCTTTATTTTCTCTTTAAATCCTGCGTATTCATTTAATAATTTTAAATCTTCCAAGAGAAATCCACACTAATTTTCAACATAAGATATTTTTGAATACATTTTAATTAAGTATTGCTTTCTGTTATATTAAATTAATTGTTAATGTTTTCATTATGAATAAATCCGACATTATTATTCTACTTATATCTCACCTGGAGCGGTGTTTGGAAATACTCCTATTTCTGCGAAAAGAGAATTGTGCGACTTTGTGAAATATAATACCTACCCTTGTCATAAAAACCGTGGAATTTCGGCCAAAGCTTAAAAAATAATAAAACTTAATTAAAGCTGAAAAAATAATAACGCACCAGAACATATCTCATTCTGGGAAATTTATTAAGCTGGACAAATGATATTAGCTGGAAGCTTAAATAAAAAAAAAACACGTTATCCAATTTCTGTAATAATTAGTACGTCACGGTGTTTTTAAGAGAGAGTACAAAATGAGTCTGCAATATAGTTGTGAATAATGAATACTTGTTTCAGAAAAGTTAATATGTTGTCATACAGCTAAGTATGTTAATCCACTGGAGCGATTATGGCCGAAAAATGGACCACTTTTATTTTTCTGCGATTGATTGCGGTCCAAAATTGGACCACATTTTTCTACCATTCGTAAAACATTTATTGTAATTATTTAAAACATTTTCATGGCCAGCCATTAAATTTAAAACAAAGTTTTTGAAATGCTTTATCTATTATGACCAGAGACGTTGCAAATCCGAACTTCCTAGACTATTTTAGAATGATGTTAAAAATAAATTTTTAAAATATATTTTCAAGCAGAATTTCTGATCAGCTGTTTATGTTAAAATTAAATCCCTTTTCCATAGATATGCACCTTTCATTATCAACTCTACCACAAACAACGTACAGAAATTGAAAATATTCTATGTTTATTCGATTAAGTACCTCTCACGGAGTTTCAAAGTAACAAACACGCAGGATTCGCGAGGTTATAAACTTTACGATTTTTTCATATTTAATAACGGTAAAATTTAGGTTAATTTATTGGCTATATAGCACTGTAATAAATTTTTATGTCTCTTTGGTAAAATTGGAATTAATGATTTTTTTAATGTTGGCGCAAAAAATTTCAAAAATGTTTTTCTGGAAATCTCGAGCAATCGAGGCAAATTTATTTATTTCGCGTGGTCGCTCCAGTGGGTGAGAGATATTGAAAGAAGGGTAAATGCAGGTAACTCCATTAATGGCGAACTGAACGCGGTAGGTACTAACAAAAAACTGTCCAAATAACCAAAGATAGCGTCCACAACGAAGTGCTGGAACCTATCTTGATGTGTGGCAGTGAGGCATGGAACTAGTAGAGGTATGATGAAAGTAGACTGAATGTTATTGTTGTAAAACCATGTATGATTGTGTGAGAAATGTGGAGATCCGCAAAGATTTTCAAGGCTGAAGTAAGCGAAATGAGTACGATTAATAAAGGGACGCTCAAATAATTCGGGCATGTAGAACGAAATATGAACACAAATGAGAATGGTAGAAGAAAAAGTCAGGGAAGAACAAGTGAATCACTTACTTGAGTCGAGTCATATCAAGAGTCAAAATAATAGAAGAGTATGTATGAGACAATGTATGAATGTGAATGAGGTCAAAACCGAAATTTTCGGTGGTCCGTCTTCTCTGCCTGCCCCTGCGGAGAAACTGCGTGATGGTTAGTTAGTTAGTTATTTAGAATTAATGTTTTTTTTATACGGCACGACTAATTTTAAGTACCATCGTACCGTCGTCGTTCAGAAATTAAAACAAAAATTATATCTATTATATTCAGAGCTCCTTTTGCAATTCTGATAAAGCAAGCCAGTTTGTAGACGGGTTTTAATTACAAAATTTTCTCAAAGTAACAAAGACGGACAAAATCTACGTGATCATTTTAGCGAGAACTTCATGAATGGTTTTATTTGAATGAGTAGAAATTTCTGTGAAATAAAATAAGATCATTTTTGATTGTGCTTCTGAAAAATATTTTTTTTACTTCAACTTATTTTTTTCAGTTAACTGTGTCGATTAAAATGAGGGGAGAGGAAAGACAAAGTTGAATGTTGGAATTTGCTAGGTAGCTGATCACTTAGGCAGCTCCCTCGCGGGTCGGTAAGAATAAATACTATAATAATGCATGATACTGAGATCGCTCCATTTCAATGTTTCGATTGTCCCCCGTTCACGGGTCGGCGCTTTGCGGGATTGGTGATACGTATTTCCAAGCAAGCGGTTCGTGGTTTCTGAAGCTTTTCAATATTATCGCATCAAGTCAGAAATAACGCAAGGAACTTTTGATACATTTTTAACGAGGTTTATTTTAGTTAAAAAAACACATTTAAAATATTCTTACGAATGTGTTAACTATAATATTGTGCGTACTGTTAAATGATAAAAACGCAGTGAAAAAATGTAAAATTCCAGTCTCGTTGTCACTTACGTACTCGGCGACATTCTGAATTCTAGACGGTAAAAAAGAACCAACAGCAGTTTACTGTATAAAATATACTGATATATGCAGACCCATATACAGCGAGATACCGCGCAACATTCAATAGAATTGAAAGTGTTCAAAATAAATTTTGAAGGTAACTTAAGGTTCGCTCTTAATCCTAATCCTATGTTCCTCCTCCCTACTCCCTTCTACCCCATCAAATATTGTAAATAAAAAATAATTAATTAGGAAAACTCACCTACCATAACACACTTTATCATTCACTATCATCAGTGGAAAGTTCATAATTTGGCATAATTTAAATATCTTATTATTATATTATTATGGAATCTCTGATTTGCTGTCAACTTTCTCTTAAATAAATTTAAAAAAATAATAATATTAATAATAACGCGAACATAGTTTTTAAAATCTTTAATAAAAAACATCAAGAAAAGCGATTGATTCACACAGCCTTTAGTGTATTCATCTTCATGAATAGTGCGATCCTGAAATTGCTAAGTGTTGCATGGTGGTCTTCAAAGCACTTTCAACGAAAAAAATTAACATTTCAATCTGAACGTTTATAAAATGCACGTGGGTTTTAAGCTTATTTATCATAGCGTTAATTTCTAGAAAGAGTGCATTTGCTTTCCACTTCGCGTCAGGATAACGCTAAGTGGTGCACAGTAGAAACTCTACGCTTCTGAGTATTTTCCACTTAGGATTATGCATTTTGAGTGAATATCTTTCACTGGTCGCAGGAGATATTAGTGGAGTGCCAACGCACTATGCACTAGTAAATTATTTAGCATTTTATGGCAGGTCATTTATGTTTTTCCTGATGGTATTTCATATGTCAAATAATGTCAATCTCATGTTGGGAAGACAATGCATAGATTTTTTATGATGTTTTCTTAAAGAAAAAACGATCTTTTAAATTAGGTGATGTTTTTGTTTAGTTCTTAATAGATTATATTGAGATTTGTTCCTTATCGTGATATTGTAACACAATCTGAAGTAAAAAGAAGAAAATTAGTTTGTGTGAGGTATAAAAACTATGCGTATCCAAACATTTATTTTAGAACGGTAACACATCAATTATATCTATCAATTTGACGGTCAAAAATAAAACAAGATATCAATAAAATTGCAAAGAAATCGATGTTGCCACAAATCATTGTAGTTTATATAAGTGGTTTCTCTTTTCGTGACCACTGCATAATAATGTATTGCTAAACTAGTAAGTTCCAGGCATGTGTTGCAACGCCACTTAATGAAAAAATTGTTTCTCCCAGCGTGTCCTTTCCCATTCATTCCCGTTTTCCTTCCGACTACCCCTTCCCTTCCGATTTCTCTTTCCCACCCGTGTTCCTCCACCCCTCTTTCACTTCCACCCCTTCCATGAACCCCCTACTTCGTTCCCCACCGTCTCTCCTATAATCCCTTCCCCTTCCCGCCAACCCTCCCTGCCGCTGAACTACATGAAATACACTCATTTGTTAAACAACTCAGTCGCCACCTATTGCAATTTTTTTAAACAAATTTCGTAACGCCAGAGCTCACCAGCATGTATAGAAACCTATCCGGGCGGGCGCACAATAACTCACAACAAATGCAATCGGATGAATAGTATAGG
Source organism: Glyphotaelius pellucidus (assembly GCA_936435175.1). Lineage (NCBI taxonomy): Eukaryota > Metazoa > Arthropoda > Insecta > Trichoptera > Limnephilidae > Glyphotaelius > Glyphotaelius pellucidus. The sequence goes on along the minus strand of OW386548.1, from coordinate 28,566,836 downwards.
AAATAATTTCATAACGCCAGAACTCACTACTAGGTATATATAGAAACCATCGCGGGCATGCACACATCAAATCACCCGAATTTCATTGCAATCGAATGAATCGTTTAGGAGCGCGTAAGGGACAAACAAAGAAACATTATTTTTTTATATATATTAAGATTAAAATGAGTGAATTTATTTTATTAAGTACTTGTGTACTTTCTGAGAATCTAACACAGTGAATTGATGACTTTACAATGTCGGATCAATATGCGTAAGTACCGATGATTTCAAAACATTTTCCCGAGCACGGCCTCACTATTAATGGCCAGACCGATATTGACAGGGAATAAATAAGAAATCGATTTATGATGACAAAACTGGTGGATCTATCTATGGATTTACATTCGCAAATATCAAATGGCTTCGTAAAAAATAAAAATAATCTATCTATATATTAATATGTGAAGCAAAAACTTTGTAGCCTTTTTTACGAAAATTGCGCGGATGGAGGAGTATGAAATTTCGCACCATTATAGTTTATGTAGAAAAGGAGTGCAGAATGTTAATTTTTTTTTTAAATTATGCATAAAAAATACATTAAATCTTTATAAAAACATTACACATTAAATTAATTATGGTCGAATTTCGACCGTTGGGCGACCACTAGTAATAATAAATTGACATTTCCGAGAGGAAATATTAACTTTAAAATACATTAGCGTTTCGCATGCAATTTTTGAGACAAACGGGAGTTAATTAGTTAATGATATCATATTTCAACCACTTTCATTTCTTCAAGATCGAACGGGATAAATCGCCTGTTGATCGCGTGTACGATTTCTTTCAATTTTAAGAGCTTCGTTAATTCACTTCCATTCATTAATTTGCCAATTATTTATAACTAGCTTTTCCCCGCGGCTTCGCTCGCATGGTATTACGGGAAATTACTGTAGCGCTTGCACTTATCAATTATCCCCCCTCCTCCCCACCCCCACCCCCACCCGCATTCCATATATTCATTCCCTTACATTCAGTTTTCAAACATCTCGCCTGCCATCTAAATTTCATAATGCTATAGCTCAAAGAAAAAAAGAATTACTTATCCAATTTTGTTCATTCGTTCGGAATTTATGCGCTTACAAACATTTCGGATGTTTATTTTTATTTAAATGTTTGGAAGTTCGTAAATATAATAAAAAAATACTGTATTTATCATCCAGTCTTTATAATCGTTACGAATTATATTTTTAATATAGGAACTCTATCTGACATTTATTCCAAGCTTGTTCAAAAAAAAAACGAATTCTAATATTTGAATTTTCTGCACTAGTATCCGACCAGTAGACTGAGTACCTACCAGCATAGAGCCCAAAAATATATCAACATTGTTTCCATGGAAAAGATTTTTTTCTGACGTTAGCAAAAACTCGCTTTTGTCAGCGACAGAAAACGTATAACAAATATAATATATTAATATTTATAATTTCATAACGCCAGAGCTTACCATCATATACAACCTGTAGTCTGCGCATATAATTTAGCTTTATATTGGTGAAAGAATTCTTAAAGTCTTTATATTGTGTTATGCGTGAAAAGGTCATAAACAAACTCGAGCAGTTTCGCATTTATAATATTAGTATGGATAACGAACGACATTATTCTAAAATTTGTCTAAATTGGCAGCTTATTGGACATATGCCCAACATTTGAACATATTAGACATTTGTCAAAAGAGAATGGGTGGATTCTTGGTTGTGGAACGATTTAACGGACTCTGCGGTTTCCTCCCTCCTACAACATGGGTTTCTTCAAGACCCATGTTCACTCCTTCCTCTCCTCAAAAAAGTCCTTTATACAGCATAGGCTAAAAGGGAAATCATTTTCCTCGGAGCTTTCTATGTGGAGTTACAGTAAAAAAAATATCGTAAAAGATTAAAAAAATACGAAGTGTTTTATCGATTGTCTATGCTTAACCTTCAGATAGGTACACTTAAAATATAAATAATTTATTCTATCACTACCAACACATAATAGTCACGTAAATAGTAGGTAATCAAGAACCTTTTTCAATTAGGCTAACGATTTTGTGGCAAACAATATATCCCCATTAACCTTTCATCGCTAGAGTATCGACCCTCAGATAATTAGTTCCCGACGTTCAATAATGGATTTTCATCTCCTGTTGGCGGGCCTTCTTTATCCCTGGAATTAGACAGATGACACGATCCAACGCAGCTGTCAACTGCCAATACATTTGTAAATATATATACAAAAAGCTCTTCCAATCAGCAGGGTACTAGAAAATTAAGAAATACCATCGTGTTGGAATGCGCCACGTAGGTAGTTAGCAATATACACATTAGTTCTTGGCTGAACTCTAAAAAATCAATAGTTAGCTTAAGATAGATTGGAATCAAAGAAAAACATTGTATTTATCAAAAATAATATTTTTTTAATTGTCATCTCACAACATCGCTACTGTGTGTACAGTGTATAGACAGGCCGTATGGGTAGAAATACAAAGATCGCGGGCTTCGGATTCGGCGCATGGACGGCCGACAAGAAAGTTTGTATGTGAACGTACGACACCGCACACAGTGAAGCCAGATTCAGATGTCCACAACTCGGTACAAACGGCCGACGGCGGCGCTGGGCGCCGGTGACTGAAAGCCTTTGTGTTTCTACCCTATGTCACCATTCACTAACTTGTGAGACGGATCGAAATAGAAGATGTAAGAAGGAATTTATTAATGCAGGCCTAAAATTGGCCCGGTTTAATTTTTTTTGTTTATTGTAAAATATGTAACAATGTGTTACATTTTTACATATATATTACAAAATATAATAATAATGAGTTGCATTTAAACACTTATATATTTTACAGAATACACTTTAATTGTTCTCTAGACTTTATCTCCGGGTTAAATCTTCCCCTCAGGAAAAATTTAACCCTTCCACACACTTTTCCACAAATGATCATCTAGTCAATCCACGCGATGTAATTGCATTGTATAAGTATAATAAATTCAAAACTATACAAGAACAACACGTCAACCTACCAGAGACCATATGGGAAAATACTTCACCGACTCCAGATATTTTCATATCAGAGGGTTCGGCTCAATAAAACTCCTAACTGAACCGATAAATCCTACTGATCCCTCAATATAAATATTTAAAAAATCTTTCGTAATCCTACATGTGTTTAATATGACTGATTTTTGCATCTTTATATAAAGATTCTTTGATAAATCTAATAAGCCTAAATTTTTAATCAGAGGGCTAGGTATAATGCCAGTAGCCGAAATAACAAATGGTAATTTTTTTATATTTCGAGAATGCCAAATTCTTTTAATCTCATTTCCTAAATCTGTATATTTTCTAATTTTTTTAGAAACAGATTTTTGAATATTACAGGAATTTGGAATAGCGACATCAATGATTTAATATATTTAAGGTAATCATTGGTCAAGTATAATACCTTGTCAGAAAAGAGGAGCTCCTGTGCCTGATAAGTGAGCCACGATTCTTACTGAGGTTGATATTATAATATGTTTCATATAAAATACTTACTTTTTAATGTAAGTTTTTTTTAAAATATTGTTTAATCATTTTTAATTGTTCTGATTCGTTGACGATACTGCGAAATCCAGAGAGAAGGTTATTATCGTTTTTTATAGCTTAGTAAATATAATGGTTTTGCATTTGAGTTTTAAAATTAGGTGTTATAAATTGGTTTCCATTTATCATAAGTTTGTAAAATTCTTGACATTCTTTATCATTTTTTCTTTACACATTTTTATAATGGAAGCTTGCTAAAATGTGTCATTGACATTTGGTACTGGAAGCAATTAAATTTGTTTTAGTATTACTTTTACTGAGTTTATATTGTTTTATATAATTCTCCGTACTAATGCGTTGTTCCGTGCAACAGGGAAATTTTTTTAACTTTTGAGTAGGTTTTTGACATTTTCATCTCGAAGTTTGTTTAGTAGTCATATGAAAGCCTTCTAAAATTAATCCATTCGTCAGGTAAAATTTTAGGTTTTCACAGCCAAAAGTATCACTCATCTACTCTGATGATGGACACTGTAACGCTGTCCGAAACGTTGGCTAAAGAAGGAGGTAGCGCAACACGGCAGAACACCCCAAAAATAAATAACAAAAATAATCTAATTTTATTTAGATTTTATTTGCGTGAACGAATGCAAACATTGTGAAGTGAAATAACCCACTTATTAATATGTTTATCCGATGGAGCTGAAACTTGGCAGATAGACATATTGTCGATGACAATGCATTCTATCTACTTTTGGCGATACTCATGCGTACTTCTTTAGCACCGTTGCTTTTTTAAACTCGATGAAACGGAAATGACACTAAACAAAGATAAACGTATACATCTATAAGATTTAGCCTGCGAGAGAATGAGTTAGAATGCAACCTTGCCGCATTGGCCGCTTTGATTATGAGCCCACTTTTTAAGGTTCTTATAAGTTGAGATTGTGTAAGTTATTGTGAAGGTTTCACTTCTACCGCGTGTGAACTGCACTCGATTTTTTTTAATATCGTTCGAAGATACTGGAACGATTCGTTAATCGAATTAAATTGTTTGCATTCAATGCCATATATTTTCTCAACGTCACTACAATACGAGAAAAGCATACATTATATTTGAAATAAGCATACATAATTTATTAGACAACAAAATGCACTTCACCCGTTTTCGTATTTCTACTGCAAATGCAATAAATCATTTTTCTCTGAAAGCACCAGAATATAAAGGGATCCTAGTGAATTCTTCATGAGCATATTTATCACAAGTGCAATATGAATTATTTTCTTATTGTATAAATGTTTCTACCCTCTGCATCACTATTTAATCTTTCAAAGAATCCAACAATTTGGAAGGCGGGCGCCCCGAGAATCATTTATTGGATAACCAATATATTTGCCATAGGTCACCTCGAGTGGTTCGCTACGTTTGGCGACTTAGCATGGGTACCCGGGTTCATAGCGGATGCGTCTGCTGTGTGGCGGGCCGTATTGATAGAGACTGGTTGAGTGAGGCCTTTTTACCTCTCCAGCCAGACTCTCTCGCCCATCGCCTTGCACCTCAATTAGAGGGATTGATTCACACGTCTCTAACTTCTGGACACAATGGCTCCTAGATTCCTACCCACCCCACCATGGACAACACTGAGCGCCTAAGTACAAAACTGCCCACTCATTCCTTTTTCCTAACCAGAACTTCCTCTCCTTCCTTCCCTTAACCCTAGAAAGATAACCTTTTTTTTTAGTATTGAAAATATAAACATGCGCCTGAGAGGCGCACAGTTTAAAAAGCCGGTTTATTTACAAAATGAAACAATTTTACTTTATTTTTATATCTACAATCAAGAGTTACATTTTTAATAAGTAAATAAAATTCAAATATATTTAAATTTTAAGGAAAAATGTAAGGTTTAACAAAAAGTTACAGAGCTTAGAGGTATTTATAGTAGTAACTATATAAAAGGATTTTTTGATTAAAAATAGTTAATATTTTCAGTATTTTGTCTTACTAACTAATTAATTACTACTAATTACAAAAAATACTGAAAAAATTAAATGTTACGTACAGTTGTTACACAGTTATAAAAGTTAAACAGAAGATAAACATGCCCTTTTCGAGCGTAACGCGTTGTCATAGCAACAAAACTATGGTACTTACCGAACAGCAGCGATCGTCCTTCGACTATGTTGACTAACGTCTAAGTTGGCTCGGAAACACAAGTTTGTACACGCATCGGTTAAAAAATGACAGCGATATGTAGGTTTCGCGGGCGCCTCTGAGGCGCACGTTATCTTTATAGGGTTAAAGAGTACCCCACACATTATCCTCAAAGATGATAAAGGCCCTGATGTAAATTATTGTAAAAAATAGTTAAATAATTGTTTAAATTGTTACTGCATAAGTAAATTCCGAAGTACTTGCATTAACATTGTATTTGTAACAAATGTTTAGAAGAAAAAGAAAACATTTTATTATTAAACTCCAGATTCGAATTCCCTCCCATTCACAGTATCTTTTGGACCATCATTTAACACAATGTAAAAGGGTATTCAAGTTGTTTGAAAGGTAGAAAGATGCTTTATGTACGAAACAAAGGATTTTCAATCTACTAAGGAAGTATTTAAATTAAAGGTGCAGCGCATCCCGTCACAGATTCCGGGATATCTTGATTTTTATGTATAAGGTGCAGATATTTATATGTGTTTAACTAGTCATGCAGCTGATTAAATTGAGTGTCTCAGCATCCCCAAAGATGTGTGGAGCTCATGAAAAAAAAAACTTTCACATTGATAAAAAAAAGTGCTTCGTAGTCTCCACACTCTACTTAAGCTACTTAAGTTTCTGGAGGTTTCACTTCTACCGCGTGTGAATTGCGCACTTTAATATATTTTTTTTAAATCGTAAAATAACAGCTTTACCTTTTAAAATCGGAAAATGGTTAACTTTTTTATTTTTTGCTTTGTATTTATGTCTATTACTATTAGTGAGTTATTCTCATGTGTGTGCTTCCACTCAAACATCTCTGTGGGAGCCTGAACTTTTGTATTTGCAAAAAAACAATCTCTGGTTAAATCAACTTCGATCCGCCTAAACTCGACTCCGTCATTTAAACAGAGGCTTGGCTGTCAAATATTCTCATCCATCAACTGTCACTTACCTGACATTTACTTGAGAAACATTCTCTAATCTACCTTTGTCTGCCTTTCTCTATCTGACTGTTTCCAATATATTCTAGTCTACTTCAAGCATACGAACAATACGAACAGAGGAAATCCATCTAAAATTTCAATATAGAAATACTGAAACGAAGTTTCTCTTAAAATATCGATGCGGGCTTCAAGAGGGATTAAAAATGTAGAATAATTTCGAAAGAAGATTGGTTGCACCAATACGGGCTATTGTCTGCTGGTGTTTTCTTTCAATCATCCAACTTTTTTCCTGTGGGGAAGATTTAACCCGGACATAAAATCTAGAGAACAATAAAAAAAATTAAGTATGTATATTTGCGGCAAGTTTCACTGAGGAAGATACGCTCAGCATTGCCCTAATGAAAGACCACCATTTTAGACCAAACTGAAGCGTTGTTTGAAATGGCTTTAGCCGGGTTAGGTGAACTAAATAGCCAACTCTTGACGAGCCCCGACTCAAGTATTTATTCACTTGATTTTGTCATGTCTTCCTCGGACATCCCCGACGTCTTCTACCATTCACATTTGCGTCATGCACATATTTTCCAAAAGTTTTCAATTATTTTAATAAGCCACCAAAAAAATTGATTAAGTATATTTCATCTTAAAAAAATAATTGTAACGTTTTATACCATTCTAAATTATAGAATAACTAAATAATTATTTATCTTTTAAAAGAAAGACAAACATTCCCGGGTTATGAATAACCTGACAATATTTGAAAACCTCCTGCTACCATCATGGTGAACGGAAAATATTGCTTGTGTCGTGATGGAGGACTTAGCCGGCCGAGGAATTGATGTCGCGACACCTGGGTGGAAACCAAACGTGATGCATTGTCACTGACTGGTAGAATGATTAGATTAATTATAAAATAGACGGTGGCGTATATTGTTTTCTCTGTGAATGAATGCATTTTAATTGCCTTTTCTGAATTCTTTCTAATACAATGTTAGTTCCGCTTCAGAACAATGCCAAGATCGCAATAATTTATTTTGCTGTTTCCTCTCTATCTTTTCTTAGAATCGCTAAGTTATCTTTATACTTATCATGAAAATTAATATCTTATAATTGTCTGCAATCTCAAACTACACGTAAACCCTTATAAGATATACTCGTATGTATATATTGATTGTATAACCCGTATCGTATAACATAGGCTTTATAATGAACCTCTGACGTGTTTCGCGATGAATAATTATAATAATAATTATGATTCCCCTTGGCCGGGAGACCTGTCGGTCTTCGGCCCCTTTCGTAGTGGTATAATTTGTAGTCAGAGACCCACATCGTAATTTGGGCGCCAAATCAGTACCTACACGCGTAGTATACAGCAATATTCTAAAACAGTAATATTCTGAGCACATTCTAGGTGTATTCTAACGCGTATTTATTCACAGCAATATTCTTACACTGTGATATTCTTAGCAAACCCAGATTATATAACCTCCAAAAATATATTTCATCTATACAGAATCCTGTCTACAAATAATCGATTGAAAATTATTTCCATGAAAACCGAAAGTATCATCGCCGTTTATTATTTACCTAAGTAAACTCAAATATTTAATAATGAAAAACAATTACTTTGTGTAACAACCACTATTTAATTAACAACCACTATTTATTTAATCAACATGTTTCGAAAACTATGTTTTCTTCGTCAGGATAATAAGTTAATAAAAAATAACAAAAGACAAACAAGTATAGACTAATTAGAACATAGACAAAATATTAGAAAGGAGAGGTGATTAATTACCTAAAATATATCATAAAAAACAATTATAAAAAATAAAATATAAAAATTATTTTAGAATCTGTAAAAAATTACATTAACATAATAATTTTTTTTTTTTTTAAAAAACAAAACAAGAAGTCTAAATAACAAAATAAATTATTATAAATATAAGTATTAATACGAAAATAAATTTAAAAGATGGCTATTTTTAAAAAACGTTTGGTTATTTATAATATTTTATTTACTATTAACACTTTTTTTAATTTCTAAAATTTCTAAATTATCTAATTGTATACCCGTTGTGTTAGTGTGTAAAATTTTTAAACCTTTATTAATATCAAAAGAATGACCTGTTTCCAAAATGTGGTTTGCAAATTCTGAATAATTATTATTATTTAAACATCTTAGATGTTCCTTAACTCTAATGTTAAAATTTCTAGAAGTCTTCCCAATATAAAAAAAGTTACAATCATTACAAATTAATTTATAAACCCCAGATTTGTTCAAAAACACACCTTTGTCCTTGTTATTTAATATATAATTTTTTAATTTGTTATTGGCGTAAAAAGCTGGTTGGATATTATCTGGCATGTTTTTAATTATCAAATTTGAAGTGTTATTATTTAAAAATACCATTTTTCTCCAATTATTATTCTTGTCAACTACGTGTGGATAAACAAAAGATCTAAAAAACTTTTTCTTATATTTTTTGTTTAACATATTATCTATTGATTGTGTGTAATCAAATATTTATATTAAAAATAATTTACCAAACTTATCTCAAATGCTTCAATAATAATAATAATGATTGAATAATTTATTGAACAGCCCCGTTTTTGTGAAATCACCTGAAAGCCACTGGACAAATATTACTTCATAGAATATACCTAATATTTACCTACAAACAGATAGAGAAAATTTAATTACTTGGCAGGTCACTTCAGACAAACACAATTTTAGACGCAGAGAGGGGAGGAGAACTCAGGAGGGGGATTGGAGTGGGGAGAGGGAAGGTGGAGGAAGCGGAGTGGGAACGCAAGGGGTCAAGGGGCCGCGGGTGAGAAAGGGGAGGCGGAAGGGGAACGAGACGAATGAGAAAGGATTCGCAGGGAGAAACAATTTCTTTATTAAATGGCATAGCAACGCATGCCGGGTACCAGCTAGTTATATATAAAGTCATTGGGTGTGTACCCAATGATTTTACACATTTCACATTATTTTACCGACTGTTGAATATAATATCATTGCAGTACAACAAATGATAAATTTTTGTTTGTGAGCTTTTTCAATTCTTTATTTTACTTTTATTGCATTCAAATAAGTTAATACACCATTACTGACCGAAGTCATCAAACCAAATGCAATTACTTCGTCACCGTCATTTTTCTCAACGGAAAAACGACTGATCACAATACTGCCTTGAAAAAGCTAAGTTGATGATGACAGTAATTCAATAAAAATGTTTTTCGATTTGATACTTTATTTTTATGTTAATTATTACATCATTTTGTTGGGAACCATTTTCAAAACATGCTCTTTGATGCGAGTCTCTTTTTATTATAACTTCTTAACAATATAATTAAAAAAAATATATAATGTCAAAGAAAACTTATTTGACTCATTTTCTAAGAGTTTTTGGCGAACATGATATTATACGTAGAAAATAATTAGGTTTTAATAAAAATTTATTAGACAGGCATCAAAAATGATCGTGAATATTATTTAGGCATAGTTACAGAACAGCAAAGGCTGTTCTAGTTCAAATATCCTATGTCCCAAAATAATGAAAGTCGTAAAGCTTATGTAATTTGATTCATTTTCATATTTTAATTACATTTCTGGAGAGATTTAAGACCGAACTGGACGAACTCCATTCTATTTGTGCAAATAATTTAGAAATTTGATATAAATAAATTTAAATAATACTCTCCAGGCTAATTTGTTTGCTTTTGGGAACAGCTCATATAGGTCTCATTGATATAGTTGGGTCTCCCTTGTCATCATGATGAGAAATATTTTCTTAATGATGTTACATTTCAATGAAACCAAAGTTTCCGACCACAATTAAAAAAAAATTAAACTTTGTGATTTTTTAAAATAATTATTTTTACATGAACCAACAAAAAATGAAGTGGCAGGATAGTCCAGTCACTTAAGCTAAGAAAGGGGCGAAATTTTCTACAAATTTTGTCTTTAATATTTTTTTATACGCTTAACCGTTTTTAAGATAGAGCTTAAAGAGTGCGGAGAACTCAGCCATACATCATAGCGCAAGGTGTCACTGGAATTCGTGATTGACCTTGCGCTATGTATGGCTAAGCGCTCCGCACTCTTTGCGCTCTATCTTAAAAACGGTTAAATATTAAAGACAAAATTTGTAGAGAATTTTATACTCTACAACTTTTATAATGAATGCAAATACAATTCGAAGCAAAGGTAGCGAGATATTTAAAAAAAATGATTTTCGCAACATTTGCCCTTGAATACCTAAGGACAGAAGAATACCTAAGACTGAATACCTAAGGACAGAAGAATACCTAAGACTGAATACCTAGCTCAAACGTGACCTTATGAGACTTTTGAGACAACATTAAGAATGCCAAAATAAAGATTTATTTATACAAATGTTTAGCTTATTCTGTTTCATTCCGAGGTGAAACCCTATCTTGACTGGACTAAAACGTTTATAATACATTTGTTATCAGTAGCGTTAGAAAAAATGGAAGGTTCAAATGTAAAATTCAAAATTTAAATACTTTTATCACCTTCCTTTATATAACCTTTCAAAAATAGTTTTTAGCGATAAAAATCATCGCGGGCATGCACACATCAAATCCAAGAAAAAATCATCGCAATTGGATGAATGGTTTAGCAACGCATAGACATCTCATGTACTAATAAATATGCCCAAGGAAGCAAATTTTTATTTTTATATACAGATTATTACGGATTAGATTTTTCAATAAAGTGCAGCATTGATCAAGTAAAAATATTTATCTTTTATTACAGATTTTCATATTTCAACGTGTCGAATAAAGAATAAAGGGCTACCATTATTTGATCTTTTTAAATCGGAACTTTACCAAAGAGGCATTTCATTTCTGCCATACAAAAGATTTGTAAGGAGCTATATGCCTCGGTAAAAAAATAAAATGTCTTTATAAAGGGATTTGCAGATACTTTCTTGTGCTATTGAAAATATTGAAAGGATGGTGCCATAAAAGCCCTTCTGTTTTCACTACTTTTCATTCGCGTGTTTATTTCGGTTTTTTGCTTTTAGGAAAGGATTCAAAGGAGATGAACCACCACACAATTTTTATGGAATATAAACAGTTTGTAAATAATAAAGAATGATGTAGATTTTTTATTTTCATTGTGTGGGTTGGTTGAATCAATACGTAAGTAGCTGGTTCCGTGTAACTACAAAAGACCGTGTAAGACTTAACCACTCCGGTCAATCGCCTTTGTGCAAGTTTTTTGTTTTAAACGAACTGTCAGATTTATAAAAAAAATTGTGTTATTTGTACTTCGCAATTAAAGCTCAATAAATTGAGTATTTCTGAACGTGGCCAAATAATAAAAACAATTTTTTAAAGGTGATAAAATAGGCTACCAAATTGTTTTGTTATAAATAAATTAAAAAATTTGTAAATATTAAAATTCAGGAGGCAAACATAAAAAATTGTAAAAATGACTCACTTAATGTTTTTATGTAAAAGCAGTACTAAAATCACAGTTTATTTAAAGAAAAAATATTTATTTTATTAGACAAATAAATAGTAAACAATTTTAAAACCTCATTTTTTTCATACAAAAATATATTTAATAAAAAAATAACTAAGTCTAACGGTGCGTATGCGTTTTGACGAGTGAACACTGTTTCTACAAAATTAGTATGTTTTATCTGTTTCTATGGACAATTTTGAATAGAGATGTAAAACTTAGTTTATTGTTGAAATTTTTTGTTTTTGTTTTAAGGTTGTCGCTAGAATAAAAACGAAGTTATAACCATTTCTGTGGGAACACACGCGTTAGCTTAAAAACAGCTTATTGTACTTGACTGCTAATGGTATATTGTCTTGAAAACAAGCTTAGGGGTCGGAGTGGTCAAAACGTAGATTTATTAAAAAAAGCTTTGTGAGAGGTGCAATTGACGATCAAAAGCAGCTCTAATCCCGTTTCTTATGGACAATTAGATGGAATCCAGTGGTGTTTCGTGATAACTTATTTCTTTTTCTTGACTATCTTTTACACAACAAAGAATTTTTGGTTAAAGTTTTAGTAGTTTATGCAACAATCTCAGTCTTTTAAAGTTTTGGTTTACAAATTTACCTTTTTTTAACTTTAGCTCTACTTTGAGAAAAAAAAATCGCTTAGGGCCTATGTTATCTTTGGGGATGCTGTGTAGAGGGTCTTTTTAGGAATAAAAGGTATGAGATATGGTTATCTAGAAGTCAAAGTGTCAATCATCCTTCCCACTTCAGTGCAAGGCAATACATCGAGAAGTCTAGGTTAGGTCTCCTTCAACCAATCTCTCCCGATCCGGCCCACCACGCAATAGGCGGGCAAACGTGTTGGTGAATACAAACCTCACTCCATGAACCCGGCACATCTACTGAGTCAACAAAAAGGTAGGGTTATCCAATAAATGGTTCCCGGAGCGGCGGTACCCGTACCCGACTCCCAAATTGAAAGAATGATTAAAGATAACGGTAGTGATTATACTGTAACTTGTCATTACATAAAATGCATTTAAAAATAAGTTCACGTAATTTAAAACTATCTACATATCACACGGTGATTAAAATAAAAAGTTTTTATTCATCACTGTCATAAAAATTCACGGTGAAAACTACACGCCATACATTATTTTTAATCTAAATACCATTTAAAACTATTGGCGGATGTGAACTACTAGAGTGAGCATTTACTCGTAACTTGACCGGAATTTATTTCAAAGTTTAACACGTTAACGTAATTCCGAACAATCATCATCGTGTACTGAACCAACACACCTAACGAGCGCATTTTGCAGAGTCACCGAAAAGCGCTGTAAACACGGCAACTGAAGCTCTCAAACGGAATTGTCATAATTCCGGAAACGTAACAGGGACCTTTCCGAATAAACGGAAAATTCCAGCGAAAAATATTTGTGAAATGGAATTACTCGCAAACTAACCTCTGAAGGTAATGAAATTGTTCTTTTTTGGCAAATGCGTCATAGGGTAATGTAACTCGGTAATTAATGAAAGCTTCCGGACGCTTTTAGCTTTTAGGTGCATTTTTTAGAGGCTAACAGAATTTCATATCAAAAGGGTTCGTTCGTTTGTTGATGAAATTTGTTACAATTTCCACTCATCTAATGCGTGCAATAATCTAACAATCAAGTTCAAATGCATTTAAAGTTTAAAAGTGTTTTTAATATAATTAACTCTTCCTTTCCGGATAACAAAGAATACACTATACATGCAACCATGCGTGACTTTCCCTAATTAACTCACATTATACCTTACTTTCACCCCTACTGTTCGGAAGGTATTCCTTTACCATTTTTTCAGATTGGAGGCAGCGTGGTTGTATTTTTATTTTCTTTTAATTTCTCTTTGTTCCTGATGACCACGGTTGGCGGAGCAATCTTCGGCAATGCTATCTTCTAGCAGAGCAAAGGTCTAATCTATCAATGAATCTACATCTGAGGAAGGTCTTTTTGTTTCTTAGTAGAATCACGATCCACATAAAGTTGACGTCAGTAATAAAGAAAAAAATCATATTGCTGCACCGCAAACACCTTTTTTATGACAGGAAGAACTTTCAATCTGCTACTCCATTGTAAGAGGGTATATTATACATCACAGAAACAGACGATTTTTTCCAAACCCTGCCGCACTGCGTATAGACTGCGTTCAGATTGCGTGCAGACTGCGTACATACTGCATACAGACTGCGTACGGACTGCTTACAGACGGCATACAGCCTACACACAGACTGCGTACAAAATGTACTGAGGGCAGTTCATTATTATTACAAAGTACATAATATTATGTTTTGTCTAGGAATCAAGAGAAACTTGACAAATCACACTATTTTAAAGTAGTCTATTTTTGGGGTATTATGTCGTGTTGCGCTACTCCCTTCCTTAGCAAACCTTTTAGACAGCAGTACAGTCTGCATCATCGGGGCAGATGTGTAACCCATTTATGTATCTGCCCTGATGATGGACACTGTAATGCTAACGGATTACACATTTGCCCTGATGATGGATACTGTAATGCTGTCCGAAACGTTGGCAAAAGTAGGAAGAAGCGCAACACCGCATAAACCCCAAAAATAAATCACCTTAATACTTTTGACCATGAAATCTCAAATCATATCACACTATTTGTATTGCCAACAAAAATGTTTACAAACACGTGAACTGATATTCCCACAACGCCTGGCGAGAGATTACGATTTGTTATTTGTTTACAGTAAAACTAATAAATAATAAGAAATCAATACATTATTCCTTTAGAGCTTTTTTACAAGGAGATAATGTAGTGACGAGTCTTTTATTGGTGTTGTGTAAATAACTCATAAATCGTATCACTTGATTTAGTTCGAACACTCTGGACAAATGACTAATATGGAATTATTTGAGTTCTTAGCAATTTTTTGTAAGCTACACATACCTATATTTCAAAGCCCTCTACATCCCACTGCCATGTTACGAACTGAAAATGTGTTGTCGTGTCATAAACTCGTGAATTTGTTATAAACCATGTTGTTTTTAATTCATTGCTCTACCGGTTTCGGAAGTGCCCCTCCTTCGTCAGGAGAATATTAAAAATAACACAAGCTACACAATTCTGACAGACATCTAAATATTTTAGTGTTGGGGTGGAAGGTTAACAAATTAGGGAAATTACGGGGAGAATAGAGCAGTTTACTGGAAATTTGTCTAGAATAGGTGTGAGGTAAGTGTGCTAGTAGCACCACCTTCACAAGGCTATAGTAATAATTCAATGTCCCTTCTATGCTATCAGTGCTTATGGATTAAAAAACGAATACATCCGCACAAACTAAATAGCAAGACATGTCGCAATAAAGTATTTACGGGTAGATTGTCTTGCTTGTTGAATGCTGGTACCACTTGGTCGGAACTTGAATAGTTTATAAAGAACCACAGGCGCCCTTTATAGTTTCATGAGGATGATTGTGCGATACGAATTCTGATGGTTAATTAATTTAATGGCGGTAAATTCAATTAATGAGTAAAAATGTTTTGTGACATTAGCAATCCTCGACGACAATTTCAACGCTAGCGTGTTCCGTTGTAACAAGGCGATATATCTTTACTCCCGATTAATAGAATTGCCACGAGCTGGGTTATAGCAAATATAGCAAAGCGAGCATGTTTTAGTGGTGATTAGCACACTCAAGCAGCATTACATCGTAATGAAACGATAGGAAATTCGAGACTGATGGAAACGGTGATCCATAGCCGAGCCGATACAGGGCGGTTGCCTATTTCATGAAATTCAAACCAATAAGTTTGAATTCTAGCCCTTCTTTACTATTTATTGGTTGAGCAAAATAAACCCATGAAAATCCAATTCAACGAAATGAAACAATTGAACTATAAGATAAAATTAATTGGTTATTTGATGCCTATATTGTAAACATTATTTGCGGAATCTGATTTCGAGTGCTTCCTTCAATTATCATGAAGAATTTTGACCATCGTTTCCTTATAAAGTGTGATCGGTGGAAACGAGATGATTGGAACCTCTGAAAAATTATATTGTTATGTAAACATCGCTTGTGTTCCGTGATTACAATATTGTTTACATTTCTAGTTGTCTTGCCTATGTAGAACGATGGACAGTCATTGGAACGTAGTTTATAAACTTCATGTTTTTTTTATTAATTTAGTCAGTATTTTGTATCATTTATTTACATATTCATTTAATGCCCAGAGGGCTTTTACATGTTGTCAGTACAATTTTAACACGATATATAATTTTGAAACTTAAAAACAAAATAATAAAAATAAAATTACAATTACAAAAATACAAAATGTGTTTAGGAATAGTGTAGGAATAAATATTTTATGAGACCCACATATTTGCCAAGTTGATATTAAATATTTCAACATCACTAGTATTGATTTGTCATAGTGTGAAATCGTTGTACCGGAGGGTGGGCAATGTAGTTACGCTTACGAATGCTGCAGTAGAATAGGGTATTTTAACGTGTTGTTACTATGGGTATTCGTAGGTTTATGAGTTGCAGGAGTTCTTATGTTACTTTTAATTTTATTCTTAATTTTTTAGAAATTAAGTCATTTGAATCAAATGCTTGTAAAAGTGAATGCTTTTTTCCAGGCACAGCCAGGCATACTGAGACAGGCATAGCCTGTCTCAGTATTGTTTCTGTCTATGTTTACGAGTCCAACCAGTCATTGGACTGCTCCTCACGGCGGAAAGATGTCGGAAACGGACTGTACCTTGCGAGGATAAAATAATTTTCTACCATACTGACGTTTTTCACCAGTCGGAGTATAATCTAAAAACTTGCGTAATGACGTCATTTATCGAGAGAGAGAGAGAGAGAGAGAGAGAGAAAGAAAAAAATGTTTATTCAAATGATGTTAGTGGCAATATAGTATTTGGGACTTCTGTGCGGTAAGAAATTTAAAAAAAAGTGAACTATTCAAGTCCCTAAAATATGTATCCAAACATTTTAAATTGGCTTGTTCATCCGTAGGTACATAAGAATATCTGAAAAATCTGTGTTTTATGTTTCTGTCTTCTACTAAAAAATTATAAATTTACTTAGCTTTACCAGATATTCTGGTTAAAATAGGATATGTCCCGGATAATTTCAAGCGAGGTCGCCAATACAGGCTTCTGATTCTTCCCGGGTGCAGAACTAACTTATCAATGGGAAGACTCACCAAGTTAATTAACTGCATTGCCGGAAACGTGGATATTTTCCACATATCCTACAACGAAAAACCGTGAAACCGAATTTAACTATGTGTACCTACCTTAAAACGTAACGTAACATAAAATTCTTTCCCAAGTCAAAATATATTTTTTTGCTTATAAGTGTTTTTTGTAATTTTCTTTTTCTTTCTACCGCTTTTTCAATGTATTGGTTATTTTACTGTTTTCGCAAATAAATAAATGTATCTCATTCGTGTGAACTTACCCAGAAGTAGTCAACTTTGAAGCCGGGTATTTTGGTATGGCTGGCGCCCACCTGGTCGAGGAAGGCAAAGAAGGTGTCCAAGTCATCCAGTCCCTTGATGCCTTCGTCAAGGGTCTGCATCACGTTGTTGGCGTGCTCCGCCAGTTCCATTGAAGTGGCCTGCTCCTCCTTGGTCTTTAGCTCGCGGAACTTTTCAAACATGTTCAGCAGCTCACTGTGCTCCTCAAATAACCTGGAAGCAAACGAATAAAATTGTTAAACAAATATTTGCATAATCCAATGACGTTACAATACATCTAGACATGTAATTGTCTCACAAAATTAAGACAAAGGCTACTTTTATAACTCCCAAAGCTCGCGGCATCTCATTTCTTTAGTATATTTCTTTTAGAACACAGCAATTTTGTACTGATAGAGCTGGCTTTGATCTGAATTCTGTGGCAATTCAAACTAAATCTTCTTTTGGTCAAAGAAATTATTGTATCATACTCCACTCATATTTAATAGCTTTCTAGTATATATTATGTCATCTTATCTTATTCCTTGTACGCTTTTAAAATATTTAAATTATTTATGAAAACCGAGTCCAAAAACCAATTGATTTTTTCTAAATTAATATTATATCATATTGTGTAAATCGTTTTTTTCATCTTTTTCCTGCTAAGTTAATAGCATTTTATATTAAATCAATAAATTTATTCTTTTCATTTCAGTCCTTTTATAATTAATAGCATATTTTTATTTCAAATCGAATCACACCACTACGCGCACTCTACATGTTAAAATTATAATTTACTAGCCGCTTTGTATGTATCCATTATCTGTAAAAAAACGTTAATGTAACAATATTGTTTTTCCAAACCTCCATTTTTAAGTGATATTTCTGATACTTTTTAGAATTGTTAATCTCAACACAGGCTTGTCCTAGTGAAATTGAGAGAACGGTCGGTGTTAAGGGGGTGCTAGTCTAGAAGCATGAATTGTAAGTGTTTATTCAAGTGCAATAAAAATATTTTTACCAGCCATTACTTTACCAAAAATTTACTAAACATTAAAGAATCCATTAATTAATTATTATCGTAAAAATTCTAAATTCAAAAAGTTACAGGTCGTCGCATTAGTTCGTATTTGTCCAACTGACCATTAGAAAATTTTACAGGAGAAAAAGGTTTTCTTTCATTATTTCAATAACACATGACAGATATTTAAGTAAAGCTATTTCCGTAAAGTTAAAGGCCTCATTAGTTTAAATAATTTTTACTTCAGTGATTAACTATCATTTTGTATACTTAAATTTTAATTTGAAAGTGAAAATTGAACAAAAACGAAAATGGTCTGTTGGACAAATAAGAACTGAGACGACGAGGTGTTGAGGTGGGGTTTACAAAAAATGGCGCGCCCTGGTTGACACGATTGCAACCCTCCCATTTATCTAAAAAAAAAAACAAATTAATTCTTAATCCAAACAAATGCGGCTATGGCCCGAACTAAAAAATAAATAAAACAGACATTTTTTAACCAGTTTTTTTGACTTTCCAAATTTTTAATAATGGTAAAAATTAAAATTTTGTTGTAGTTTTAGTAAGCGCCATAGAGTAATACAATTTTATAAGGCTCACGCCAAATTTTAAGTAGATTGGTTTAGTAGAACTTGAGATATCGTGTCAACCGTCTCGAAAAAAGAAGTTTTGAGAAAAATGTGTTCAAAATGTTGTTCTATTTAGATTCTGGTTAGATTCCGACTAAACCGCGACATTAAAATGGTTATAACTTAAAATAATGCGAATTTCGGAAAATCCTTTATAGGTGATATTTTTGAATATTTAAACTTTGGAAATATGAAAAAAAAAAACGTTTGTTTTTTCTAGACTAAAATACTGCCTTGTGGAAAATTCCACCTTGTCACCACCAGCATATAAAGAGAGAAGGATGTTAATCGAATTAAGAATTGGATCCCCACAACGGAAATCAACGATTACAAAAAATGCCTAATGTATTATTTCTACGAACATGCACAATAAATTACAAGCTGTAATTTCTTGAAAATAAGACAATAAGAGAACTATCTTGCCCATTATTTATAACGAAGGAAACACTTTATCATGATTTTTAGCAAAGCTTTTAGATGGAAAATTTATTCGCGTAATTTTGGCACAACCAATGACAGTCGTTTTAACTGTTTTTCCGCTCTCTCTCTAGTTTTCATTAGCAAAGTTCGTTCCGTATTCTGAGTAAATGGTACGTTAAATTTATAACGTACATTTTAATGTCGCGTCAGTTTAATACAAAGAATTCTGTAACGCCCTAAAAAAGGCTTGGGCTACCTTTCAAATTTGTTAAATTAACAGCCCTTGGATGATAAAAATATTTTCATATCGTTTGTGAAGGCTTGACTGCTGAAATTCGCCGTCAATTTATTATTTATATTTAAAAAAAAATAGCTTTTAAGTTGATCTTGTCAAACATACTAATTATTTCATGTTAATATGCATTTACTAATAAATTGTATAATTAAACATTATTATTTACATAATTTGCCTGATTTTAACCAGAGAAAGTCTTTCTGCTAAGTCTTTTTGTTTGTCTCTGTGAAATCTGGTTCAATGAATTCAAACACGCTTTGAAGTGTCATTTTCAAAATTGTCACTGATTGTGTGAAGGATTCAGTAAATCGATACTACAGGTACCTACATTTAACCCTTAAAAAATTGGGCGTATTTTAACAGGAGGTAAAAATATTTCCGCTTTGCAATAAAATCCAAATAAATTTAATATAAAGGTAGTGAAATACACCTAACGATTTTTTTTAACTAAAATTAATGATAACGAAAAAAATTAAGAACACATACATATTTTATTAGACAAATAAATTATAAATGTTATCGTCACCTCACTCTTTTGTCGTTTCATATTTTTTTCGTTTCATCACAAAAATACATTTTTTTTAAATCACGAAGCTTAATTTTTTTTTCAAATTTCGGCCGGAAACTTTGGTGTCATAAATTACTTTGTGGTTATTTTTTAGATTTGAGTAGATAGCGTGTTGTTTTCTCTTTAAAATATCGTTTATTTCATATTTCTCACTACGATTGTAAGGGAGATACAACATTTTCTGTGAGACCTATTTGAACCGGGACAAATATGGTCTCTTGTGATTAAACCGGTTAATGATATGATTTTTTTAACAGTAAATTATATATATTATAATTATTATATCCCGTGATTTTTCATGAATCTGCGCTTGTTATATTATAAATAAAAAAGTTAATTTTTTGTTTGAAATATACAAGGTATTTATGTTATGTATAATTTTGTGACATTAACGAGTAATTAAGTAACGCGAAATAACTGTCAAGATATTCTTGATTCACTGAAGGTTTCATCTTTCACGAAAATCGAAGCTTTGATAGAAATTAATTTAAAAATTCATGGCGGTAATCATGAAGATAACCACTTAACTAAATTATCAGAATCAAATTCATCACATCCTTTCCAAACACTCGAGCCCACAGAAATATCATCCTAAAATAGCTGGCATTTTCCTGTTATAAAAAAGAACAGGTATTGAAAACAAAATGATAATCCCTTCTTTTAGATAATCCCCTTCATGTGAGAGGGATTGATATGACTGAAAAATGAACGCGTTATACTGAAAGCTCGTAAATTGCCTAAAAGCTCACATTTCAAATAAAGCTCTCTCGTTTTATGACGGTTGAATGGTTTTGTCTAATTTATTGAAATATGCGAGGGGTAAAGGATTGAACACAAAATAAAATTCCTTTATCACAATAGCAAATTGATGAAATCGATCTCTGAAAAAATAATTCCGCATGTTCTGTGGTTCAACAGAGTAACAGGACTTGCGGGAATTAGGCAAATTATAAACATAATAATGTTTAATTACACAATAAGTCAATTTGTTTAAACATGATAGTATTTATGCCCTTCGTTCGAAAGGAGAATATACCCTACGCATTGCCCGGGAGAGACCAGTATTTACATTTACGGAGATGTTTGATAAATTAAGGGTTACTACGTAAAGTTCTTCTCGTATTAAGTTAAATAAATAATATTGACCTCGTGTACCGTGTTTGCAAACATATCGGTAGAAACTATTTTCATCTTTTCGATTGCGGATTCTTTCATCTACTCTGGTGTTTTTTGGTGAATAAGAACCAAGTTTTAAAGAATAAATAATCATTTGCTAACAAGGTTCGACATTAAAAAAAAAGTTAACAGCGTGATTGTGTATGGTGATGCGACAAAATATCCTATACACAAAACATCCTCCAACAAACTGCTAAAACATAACCTAACCTAACTTTACAGAATGTTTGAATTATTTTTTTCCCATTTTACTATTTTTAAGAAAAATTTATTGTCTTTACAAGATGTCTGTATTATTTTTTTCCTATTTTACTATTTTTGAAAAATAATTTATTGTCTTTACAAGATGTCTGTATTATTTTTTGTCCCATTTTACTATTTTCGAAGAATAATTTATTGTTTTTACAAGATGTCTGTATTATTTTTTTCCTATTTTACTATTTTTGAAGAATAATTTATTGTCTTTAAGATGTCTGTATTATTTTTTCCCATTTTACTATTTTTGAAGAATAATTTTTTGTCTTTGCAAGATGTCTGTATTATTTTTTTCCCATTTTACTATTTTTGATGAATAATTTATTGTCTTTACAAGATGTCTGTATTATTTTTTTCCCATTTTA
Organism: Glyphotaelius pellucidus; assembly: GCA_936435175.1. Lineage (NCBI taxonomy): Eukaryota > Metazoa > Arthropoda > Insecta > Trichoptera > Limnephilidae > Glyphotaelius > Glyphotaelius pellucidus. The sequence goes on along the minus strand of OW386548.1, from coordinate 28,544,453 downwards.
CTATTTTTGAAGAATAATTTATTGTCTTTAAAAGATGTTTGTATTATTTTTGTCCCATTTTGCTAGAAGAATAATTTATTCTCTTTACAAAATGTCTGTATTATTTTTTCCCATTTTACTATTTATGAAGAATAATTTATTGTCTTCACAAGATGTCTGTATTATTTTTTCCCATTTTACTATTTTTGAAGAATAATTTATTGTCTTTACAAGATGTCTGTATTATTTTTTTCCCATTTTACTATTTTTGATGAATAATTTATTGTCTTCACAAGATGTCTGTATTATTTTTTCCCATTTTACTATTTTTAAATAATAATTTATTGTCTTTACAAGATGTCTGTTTTATTTTTTTCCCATTTTACTATTTTTGAAGAATAATTTATTGTCTTTACAAGATGTCTGTATTATTTTTGTTCCATTTTACTATTTTTCAATGATAATTTATTGTCTTTATAAGATGTCTGTATTATTTCCAGATATTGACAACAATAACTTTGTACAGTCGCCAATTTCGCAGGCTCCAGTTTTTGAAGAAACATAATATGAAATAGTGTCTAAATCGAAACAAAATTGTTACTGAGGTGCAGTGTTTTGCTCAGGCTATCACCCGGTGTATTTCTCTCTCGGTATTCTACCGGGATATGCTCATAAAGTGACTTTTGTTTATCTAAAAAATTGACACAATTTATCTAGGATTATTTCTCCTAGTGATTTGACTGGGTTTACCACTCAAAAAAACTATTAACTACGGTTCATCAATTTAAGTCGGGCAAAACCTAGAAAAGGAAGTAGGTGCTTCGTAACTTCTTATTCTCTTCTACCTTTCACGGCACAAGTATTTACGCATCGGTTTATTGTATGGTATTACATATCTTAAAACAGGTAGGTACCTACCCACACATTTTTTGCAAAATTTTGAATATATTTGAATAAAAAATAATCAACGAAAAATAATCTTGATTTTAATCACAATAATATCGTAATGCACTTTAAATGTGATTAATAGTTAAGTTATTTCTTCTTACCGTATTCAGTTGATGGCTTCGTGAAAAAAACAGGGGTAAATTAATTATTCAGGAGAAAAACATTTTACAAGTAAAAAAAAAAAATGTACGAAAGTAAACTAGCGTATGGGTCTAGAAACTAGGAACACAAACGTCAGAAAAACAACTAAAACTTTCATCACTTTAACAACGTTATCGAACTTTCTGTACCTTAAAACAATATCTGGTTACAGAGCCTAGAAAGATATCACATTCAATTTGTAAAACGATACTAGTGAAACTTGTTTTTAGAATGTACTAACAAAATAAATATTGAATTAAGCTACCACGCTGACGTATTTATCTAAATGTTATAGTGATGTTTTTGTTTTCATATTGGGAGTGGAAACAAGAGAAAGTTTCCAATAGTCTCAATGAACACACGCCGGCAATAAAGTAGGTACTAACGAATAAATTAAAATTCATTCTAGTGTTGTTGTTTTTTAATGATACGTCAAGCTTCGAAAGCTAAGAATACTAGACGGAAAAATTAAGTGACAGTTCACATTTGAATGCCAAGAAAACGTATACAAAGGAAATTATTATTTTTCAAATTCGTTTCGGTTTCTTCAATCTGGAAGGGAATAAAATCATTTTTACGATTACGTTAATTTAAAAACTATCACATCGAAAATCTTATGTAACCAGGGTTTGTCAAATTTTAGTTCCCAAACATTACAAAAGTGCGATCCCTTATATCTATTTAGATTTTGATCAAACATTATAAGAATTAATAATTGAGTCTCGTTACTCGTTTACAAATACAATTTTAAAATGTGCTTGATTTCAAATTGATAAAAAGGTAATTTAATTGCTTTGGTAATATCAATTTTACGTATATTTATAAATGGTGGAACAATCCCATGTTGATAATTTGATCAGGTCACCATTTTTTTTATTTTATCGTTAATTTAAAAAAGCTTTAAACTTTGCTACGTCTCTTTTACAACGTATTTAATTTTATTTCCCACAAAACCTCGTTTATTTGAGATTGCTACATGAGAAGTAAAAAATGTAAATCGTACGAATATTTACAAAAAACCTTTTTATCTGAAATTGGTGCGGATAAATTGTTTGCAAATTATTTATTCTTGATTACGAATATTTGCAAATCAACTTTTGAAACTCAATTTGGGTAAAGATGATATTTTCAAAGCTAAATCAATATTTATTCAAAGTAGGTACTTCAAAACGTACATTGCCGTGGGATGGGGTGTTCAGAGCGAAGTTAGCATTGATGTCATTAACCACAATTTTTTTTCATGACTTAACTATATAATTTGGCCTTAATATAAAAAAACATTTTTTTTTTTAAATACCTTTTATGGCTAAGACTATTTTTGAGGTTTAAATTCTAATTTTTTTTTCATTATTGTAAAATTATGTACCAAATAAATAAAAACCACCTTTTCGCTTACTTGCCTCGGGCAAATAAGACGCTTGATTTTAAATTTTGTAGGCATGAGAATCGAAATATTTCTAGCGTCTATATTCATCTTAATAACTCGTCATTTTCACCTAACAACATAACCTATTCTAACTCCTAACCATCTATAGGCATCAGTAGACAAATGAATCACCGCGTAACTGTATCGTAATAAACGCCTTGCTACATTTACATTTATTTGTATATCGTATCTATCATGTCCTACTTACTATTTTACCGATCCTTGGATTGACCCTTGATCCTTGATCCTTGAGAGTTTGACTCAGTTTCCCGACTGCTTGACGTTTTAAATTGAAAATTAAAAATCTTAAATTGAAAAAATTGAAAATTAAAAATTTTAAATTGACTTTTTTTAATTCACTTACGCATATATTATATACTTTCCTTTTTGATTCTGATCTGATCTTTTGTTTTGTAATGTTCTTAAGTCCCAATGATTGCGATCTCTTGATATATGTTCAATCTTCAATAAATCCCCAAAAAGACCCACCACACAGAAATTATTTTCCTCAGGGCTTCTCTTGTCCATGGAATTTAAAAATAAAAATAAATGAAGCTCATTCTTCGTCGAGAATTCAAGTCTTGTTAATTTACGTTATTGAGTGGTTTACAAAGAATATTTAACTGGACCAAACGTTCGTTCTAAAGGACGTTCTGTGTGTTTCTGAAGCAAGGTAACCCGAGACCGAAGATGCCCAGCGGTCGATTGGATATCATCTGCCGTTTGCGTAACCATTCGGGTATTAGAGAAGAACGGCGACAGTTGGCACTCTTCTATTATTTTAGTGTTGAGACACCTCAAAACTATATACAACTACCTATAACTAACGATATTTGTTGAAGGACGTTGAAACAGCGTATATGTTCCAATACACCACCCTTTTAAAAACCACCCTAAAGTAAGCAAGTTAATAACATTGAAATATTAAAAAATTCAAATTTTTAAATTCATCTTATAAATTGCATCTTTAGTATTCATCTCAAGGTTCTAATTCATTTTTCTTCGTGTAAATTCTCGTGGATTTACGTACATTGTTACGTGAAGAAAGGGCTTTCACGTAAGCTTCGGATAAGTGCTGGTTGTATGTCGTATACTGTGTTCGGTGTAGTGAATATATAGTCTGTTTAATATATTTTCTGTAAAGTCTGCAGAGTGTCAAGTGTCTCCACTTTCTCGGCCGGGTTAAGCCTCTGCCCCTAGCACGTGCTTGGCACATCCACAATGAAACTTTTACAGACTTTACCCAAGGACGGACTATACAAAAAATTTTATTTCATAGTTTTAAAGGTGAAATTTGCAGACTTTGATATTACCTTTCATGACCTGGGTAAGTTCATTATGCTTTCGTAATAAAAATAGAGGCGATCATATTGATTTTGATTTAACATTTCAAAAATTTTACCAACCACAAAATTCTTATCCACAACGATAATTGTGCTCTGACCTCAGTAATACAATTAACAACGTCATTTTCATCATAATCTATGTTTTTATTGTAAATACCGCAAGAGTCCCAACTGCTCCCACCCGTTGTTTTTCTTACATTGGGGACACTGAGGAAAACAATTTCCATCGGGGCCTATGTCGTCTTTGGAATGCTGTGTCTTTTTATAAAACGGAAGGAGATGAAGCTTTGAGAATAAAAATAGAATATTTCTGAAGAATAAAATAGTATAATGAACATTCTACGCATCATCGCGTTCATTGGTCAAATCATTGTACATATACTCGTAGTTTTGTATAAGTGATCGATGAACCGGTGGATGCAATTTTTAGCCATAAATTGTTATAATGGTTTGTCTAGTTTGTAGTTGAAAGTAAGATTGTAGAAATATATAAATAATTTTGAATCAGTGCCCTTGACGTGGTTTTTATCGCTACACAAATCATCCAAATATTATTATTAATATTAAAGAAAAAAGTATGAGGGATGGGTTGGAATCTCGGGAGCAGTGTGACCAGGAGTGACAGACGTTTGAATCTATCCTTCCCACAGCAGTATCCTGCTAGAGAGATTAGTTTCTCCCGATCCGGCCTGCCACGCAGTTGGTGGGTAGACGCATCAGCCGCCAAGATCCGGACAAACCTCACCCCTTGAACCCGAGCGCCCCTCCCAAGTCGAAGTCACCACTCGTAAAACGGAGCGAACCACTTGGGGTGACCTGTGGCAGATGTTGTTAGTTAACCAATAAAAGATTTCCGATGCGATGGTTCCAATATCTGCCTACCAAATAGAGAAGCTGAAACTGGAGCCATTGAGACTATGGCGTACCCAATAGCAGTACTTACTAGTGCTACTGAAGTTAGTTGGGAGGAAAAGGAGATGAAAGACGTTGGTGAAGAAGTCGTTGCTTTGAAATTTCCATTTAAATGTTTAAAAAAACAATTAATGCCACTCATAATTTATAAGTTTTTTTTAGGGGGTATTCTAGCCTAGAAGCATGAATTGTAGGTGTTTTTTCAGGTGCATTAAAAAAACCATTAATATTTTTACCAGTCATTACTTTACCAAATATTTATTAAACATTAAAGAATACATAAAAAAAAATCAAACGAAAAAATTCAAAATTCAAAAAGTTAAAGGGTGGGGGAGTCTCAAAAAAATGGCGCGCCCTGGTTGACACGATTGCAACCCTCCTAGTCATCAGAAAAAAGAATTAAAAATTGATCCAGACAAATGCTGCTATGGCCCGTACTTCGGAAAAGTAAATAATTTTTTTTTGGCAAAATGGCGACTGTCGAAAATAAAAGGACATTTTTTTATGACTTTCTTTGACTTTTCGGAATTTTTAAGAGTTGTATAAATTAAAAAATTGTTATACATCTGAGAGAGTAGAAGCGATAGAGTAATGTGTAGAAAAAGCTCACACCAAATTTCAAGCAAACTTGTTTAGTCAAACTTAGATATCATGTCAACCGTCTCGAAAAAACTAGTTTTGAGAAAAATGCGTTTAAAAATTTGTTCTTTTTAGATTCTGTTTAGATTCCGTCTGCACCGCGACATTAAAATGGTTATAATTTTATGAGAATTTTCAAAAATCCTTTTAATGAGATATTTTTGAATATTTAAGCTTTGGAAATATGAAGAAAAAAATTATTGCTTTTTTTTTTCGAGACTCGAATTCTGCCTTAATAGCTAGAATTTTGCATTAAATGCTTAGCAACGTTTAAAGCGGTTTTAAAAACTTCTTTAAAATAAATATTACGAGTACTCATAACATGAAAAGAGAACTTCTTATTTCCCCCAATTTGTTATTGTATTTTAATAACATGTATTATCTTTTTTTATTTTCAGTTTTCTACGTGAGTCATTGATATTTTCATAACGATACTGAACTCTTTTGTGTTATTCAAATGCATACGCGTCTTTGCACAGGCAAATTATTAACATTCTGAGAAGTATTTGTGATTTTTTTTTCTTTGAACGTTCACATCAGGAAAAATGTCAATCCCTTTGAAAAAACATTCTGTGATTTATTTTACGTCAAACAACTATAATAATGGAATATTATGAATTCCTAGAACCCATATGCGTGCCGCTAGGATGAAAGATCAAATACAACGCTCTCCAAAAAATAACTGAAGCACACCATAAATATTGCCAAGGGCTGAAGGAATCCGTAAAATATGTACGATCACACGTACAAATATTTATTTTCCTCCAACCGTGCAAGAGCTTTCAATATTCCGAGCGGTTCGAGTGATTGTCAACAAACAAGCACCCATCGACAATCTCTTGCATTTTTGGTGATTGGCGATTCTGTATATTTATTTAACAGCCTAACGCGTGTTAAATCGGCCGTATACGACATATTTTGACAGCTTTCTTATATGCGGTATTGCGTATCACGCTAACGAGCAAAATTTTGCGTTTGTGTTAAGACCCGAACTCTTGAGAGGAATATAAACGCCAGAAATATTTCTATTCTCGTGCCTTAAAATTTTAAATCGAACGTCTTATTTGCACGAGGCAAGTAAGCGAAAAAGTGATTTTTATTTATTTTGTGCATAATTTTATAAGAACGAAAAAAAGTTAGAACACACAAAACCTCAAAAATATTCTTAGCCATAAAGTGGTATTTTTTAAAAATTGTTTCTTATATTACTTCATAGTTAAGTTATGCAAAAACCTTTTTTAGTGGTTTACGTTTATATTTTTTGTTCTGTAATTAATAATTTTATTGTAATTCCAATAAAAAGAAAAGCTAGTAAAGGCTTCAATTTATCCGAAGCATATTTTTTGATATTCATAACGTAAACTGATTTGTCGTAAAGTTTAATCTAAATAGTATCTAAATAGGATTTCACGTATAACTTCATCTTAAAGGTAGTTACGCTAACGCGAGAGATGACGGCGCGTTTGCCGCGTAATTTTTGGAATTGCCGGAAAATTTGCGAATCGAATGCCACCGGAAACAAACATCAACATAATACGACAAACGGATAGTCATTCATGAACGCCTATTAGGCTTACACGTAAGTAGTTATAATAACTAATAAATAATAATTTGTGTTTTTATGTAGGTAATTTAGGCCGGGCGCATACATGAGATTGTGCGGTGTTTATCCGATTCGAAAACCGGATAGGTAATACAATCGGGGCCACACCCTTTTTCAGACCGGATTGGATGGCCGGCGTGGAAGGGCGTGGCCTATTTTTATTACCGATCCGGTTTTCGAATCAGAGCGGGCTTTCGTAAGAAATGTATGGCGCGAAGCCCTTCCAGTTGTCTGATCAGACAATAAATCAGACAATCGGATGGAAAAATCTGATGCGCCCTGTCTAAACATCAACTCGCGAAAGGCACGGACAAGCCATTGAAAGCCATAGAAAATCACATAAATTTGACAGCCGATAACGCACGACGGATGCCTTCCTTCATCCGACGGATTTAGCCGCTTTGTTTTAATTATCCCGTAATGCCGGCTTAACACAAAAGATACCTTATCACTCTTCTGATAAAATATAATATATTATACCAAGGGAAGAAAAATGTACTTACCAATGTAGCGACGAGATTGAAACAGTCAGCTACTTTTAATTGGATTGCTTTATGATTCCTGACCATTTCTCGGGAAACATAGTTGCATTGGTGTCATTTCACGCTTAAACTTTGATAAAAATATTTATAAGTTTACATCAGTTAGGTAGACATTGACTTACTCAAAATACTTTTATTGCTAAGATATTGTTTTGTTAGAATAATAACTTCTTAGGTATTTTTGTGCTATTTTAGGAAATGCAAACATTACGTGTCTTTTTATACCTAGGTACTCACACAAGCGCAGACCTATGAAAAATCACGAGATATTTTAATTGCAGGATTTGTAAAGCCGGAAAATATTTATTAAAATAACAATGTCATTTTTAGAGGCGGCCAGAAATTTCCTTTCGAATGAACACGTTACTGACGTGAAAACTTATAAAACCTGTAAAAATTAAAAAAAAAAAATAGTTACCAAAATTTAAACAATTGAAGTAGGTTGGTATTTGACTAACTGAAAATACTTATATCGTTTTGTTTTTTAGCATTTCATTTAGATGACGGCCGGCGTAGTCCAGCGGTAAGGCTCTTGACTCGCAATCCGAAGGTCGCGGGATCGAATTACGGCGTGGCAAATAAATTTTATTTGATTAATTTATGTTTTAGATAATTTATTCATTTAAAATAATATATAGCATATTTGCGGCACGTTCCAGAGTGGAAGATAATACCAGTATACTGGTATAAGACCACCATTCAGAAATGAAACGATGCTTGAAATGGCTTTAGCCGTGTTTGGTGACCAGATCTGAATAGCCAGGTATTTCCCCACCTTCCTCTTACCCATCTCCTTTCCCTCCCCACTTCCTTCAGCCTCACAACATATCCCAATTGGGGATGCCATACTCTCATTGGGGAGCTCCTGACGGGAGCAGTTGCGACTCTTGTGCGGTATTCATATAAAAAGAAATTTAAAAAAGGTGTAAATTTATTATTTAAATGAAAATAAACATATTAGATGTTTTTTAAAATCAATAATTTCTTCGTAAATAATTTTATCGTGACGAAGAAACCGTTGGTTTTGAAACATTATTTTGATTTCATAGTGTTGAAACAAGGCTTTTTGACGTGATAACGTCTTATAAATCGATGAACGCCGGCTGCACTCACGAAAAAGCATGAATCATTGTCATGTTCCGCCTGAGCCGAGCGTGCACGCGAGAGCGCGGAACAAGCGCTCGGCTTTTGACGCATCTATCTCTCTTCCACTCCATCGTTTTTATATGACGTTCACCTAAAATTACCTCACAATTAATCACCTAAAATTATCGTTCGTAAACCGAATTTACAGACAACAATTTTTTTTCATTTAATTAAAATGACGCCACAAAGTGAATTTACGGTTATCGAAAAGGAAATTTAATTAAATGAAAATAATACTTAATTATTAATTCATACTTATTTTATCGTTTTCCGAATTGCTTCAATAATAAGTTTCAATTTTGAAAGTAAAAAATTGAATTCAAAATAAATTCAAGTTATTGAGTTTATATGATCGGATTTACAGACAGACACAACCGAATTAGTGTTTTTAATACTTGAATATCGGCAGTGTTGTTGACTAACCGACAATGCGAGGGTTGTATCGTATGATATTTAAAAGAATCAATATATGTAAGGTACCTTACAGCAATTTAACCAATTGCACAAGTTATGTGTACCTATGTGAACAATAAAAATAATAATTTATAAGGCACGTGACACACGACAAGATGGGCGATAAAGTTGAAAGCGATCCACGAAGAAGTGTAAATCAAATACTTGAGTCAACTTATGTCTAGACTCGAAGAATAGTATAGGTGTAAGAGTGTGTGTGAGTATACTGCGGATGAAGCATTTTTACATTTTAATATGTTTTACAAAAAACAATAAAGTTGCATCATTTCTAGAAAATTTGTTAAAATGTAGGTAGTAATACTTTCACAATATTGTTTTGTATGAGATGTACCACCGTAATAAGTGAGGTCGAGAAAGTCGTGCTAGAGAGGTATAGATTAGGTCTCCCCCAACTTGTCTCTCTCTATCCGGCCCGCCACGCAGTGGATGGGCAAAGGCATTCGCCACCAAGAACTAGACAAACCTCATACCAGGAACCCTGACATCCCTGCTAAGTCACCAAACGGAGCAAACCACTTGGGACGAACTATGGCTAGGGTGTTAGTTTTCAAATAAATGTTTCCCGGGGCGGCGATACAAATTTTAAAATAAATATACCATAATAATTGTTGGCCAATAATAATAATTTTGAAAAAACGAGTTTTTTAATAAAATTTTTATTTATTTTTGGGGTGTTATGCCGTGCTGCGTTACCTTCTCTTTAGCCAACGTTTCGGACAGCGTTACAGTGTCCATCATCAGCGCAGATATGAACCCACACATCTGCCCAGATGACGGATATTATAACACTGTCGGAAACATTGGCTAAAGAAGGAGGTAGCGCAACACGGCACAACACCCCAAAAATAAAAAAAATTAAAATTCTTTTGGCCGTGAAAAATTTGTACCCTTTTTTTTAAATTTCAGAATGGGTTACAGATGATATTTAACGAACAACAACACAAACTGTATAAAGTACAAGCCCTTCCATGCGTCGTACCAAGAAACTTTAAAAATAGATTATTATGATTTCATATTTTATCACTATACTATAATACTTGCCTATTCGTATTCCATGGCAAGGTTACAGTTAATTACCTCTAGGAGTTATAATCTGCCCTACGAAACTAATTAGGTTAATAAATCGCCTATCGTTCGCACGGGAGGTGTGTGTGTCAATTGAATCCAGGTAATTTGCAATCATGCGCCAATTAGTTAGCACAGGTAACTTACTACCCTTCTGGAGTTTCGGATAGGATGTTGATACTGTTGATTAAAGTACTAATGGCTAATCCAGCCATTACTTGAAATATGATTATTAAATTACTTACTAACTTACTTTTGTATGGAAGTTGTAATACCAGAAACGGTTCAAATTTTTGTACGTAGTCAAATAACAACCCATTTGCATACGTGTGTAGAGTATGGTCAATTTAGCAAATACAAATCAAAACAACGCAAAACTAATTTACTCTTGCATGAAGTTCTGAAAATGCCAGAAACGGTTAAAATTTTTTTACGAAGTCAAATAACAACCATTTGCATACTTGTGTGTAGAGTCCAGATAATTTAGAAAAATACTTTGCAAAAGGTCGTGTAGTTTCGAATTTTTCATTTATCATTTGGATTGCCTCAGTGACGAACACTACATAGTTTAGGAGAGATTTAACATAGGAGAGATTTAACTAAGTGACCATCTCAGATATGGGGGCTCCATCGAAGCCAGAGTTAAGTTAGCCTCTCAGAAACTGGGCGTACTGTACAGGGCCCGCAGCTACTTCAATAGTACACAACTGCTAATCCTGTACAAATTGCAAGTGCGCCCCACTTGACATTAGTCACACTCGTTCTTGAGTTGAACAGCTCGGCTGTGGAACGATTTGCCGGCCTTTGTGTTCCCTCCTTCTTACAACATGGGTCTCTTCAAGACCCGTGTCCACTCCTTCCTCTCCTCAAAAACACCCTCCACACAGCATCTTCAAAGATGACATAGGCCCTGAGGGAAATTATTTTTCTCAGGGCCTCCTGTGTGGAGTTAATGTAAAAAAACAACATAATTCATAAGCTTGTATTTTTTTAAATATCCGGAAAAAATTAAAACAAGTGCCTAAATTTGGCTGTTTTGCCGTGTAACGCCGGACACGTTGGTGTGCCGAGGTCGACTAATCTTAGTTTTTACTCATTGTGGCAACCCAAAAGATGCAACAAAAATTCAAAATCATCCTTTTTAAATTATTGTTATCAAGTTTATTTTGTAGAATTCCATTTTTTTTATTTTTTTTTATTTACGTTGACTGGGCTACCTGCCTAATGAAACATATATTACGATTACGGTAGGTTTGGACAACACTATATGACATTTTTGTTATTGTTTTTGGGGTGTTATGCCGTGTTTCGCTAACTCCTTCTTAAGCCAACGTTTCGGACAGCGTTACAGTGTCCATCATCAGGGCAGATCTGCCTAGCGAAACACGGCATAACACCCCAAAAACAATAACAAAAATACTTTTTGGCCGTGAAAACCTAAAAACTATATGACATGTTTCTGATGGTGACCCAACTCCTTGGTCCTCCGAAATTTGATCCCCGGGACAGTTGGTCCCCGAACAGTTGATTTCCGGATTGTTTATCCCTCTGTCATTTTTGATGGTATATAAAAAGTGATGTTAATTAAATTTACTTTACAAATTAAGTTAAATTCAAGTAGTCCTTTAATACCCAAGACTTGGCCCAAACACAATCACTTAAGGTTTAAATACATCTTGTTTGCATTTCTTATGGATCTACACTCAGTTTACTATGACATCACGGTGGAATAGTCTGTCAGTTAGCGATAGGTACTGGAGATCAAATCCCTAGACTTAACCCATGTTTTGGGGCTGAACGGATTTAGAGGGAAAGGAGATTGGAAGAGATAGTTGAGCAATATATGTCGATTCAGATCTAACATGGGTAGAACCATTACAAACAACGCCAACGTTGCAATTCTGAATGGTAGTTTCTCACCAAGGCGATTCTTTATTTCTTGGAAATATCATCATGGTACGACAAAATTGCAACTGAACGCACACGTATAAAATGTCATTATTCTTTGATGTCAAAGCAAAGTTGTACGTGAAAGGAAATGCATTCCATTGTGAATTGTTTTCGATTATCACGTTACAAAGAGAAGTGAAAACCTAATCAAAATATATGCCATCGAATATATCAATGTCTAATAGTCTGTTTCTAGTTCCAACCGATACTCTCGTTTATCAAACCTTCTGACAACTTGCGAGCTGTGTAGCTGCATTCGATCACGAGTTGTATCACATTCAATGTTATGCTATATATAGCAAGATAAGGGATTGGTTGGTATTTAGGATAGAAGGGTAGATCAATAAAAGCCTGTGTTCTATCTACGAGATCAGGCGCATTAATCATTTTTGGGTCGTATGGCAATGGGTTTTAAAATATTACTTTTAACTTTTTTCGGTCTTTAATATATGTTAAGGTTTCAGGTTAAATTCAGTAAAAAACGCACTTCGTTTAGATAAGTAATCTGAGTTTATTTTACAGTAATAATTTTTAACTTTTGATTTCTACCTAGCTGGATATCGGCTGGGTCACAGATCTTAAATTTTTGAAAAAACAGCTTAATCCGTTGGCAAATTAGAAAGTAGATGGATTCAAGGAATCACACAACAGCAAACTGTCAGCTTTAAAAAAAATATATATAATTCTCTTAATTACCGACTGAGAGATCTGCTTGATCTTACTGTAAGTTATTGACGTAAATGTCGGTAGGTTTTAGGCAAGCTCCGAAACTAATGTCTTTGAGTTATTAATATACAGAGGGCAAAGGTAAAGGGTTTAAAAAAACAACACCATAACAAACCATTCGTCAGTGTGTTTTTTAAACAATAACATTCTTTATTACCGACTAAGAAATCTGCATGATCATATAGTAAGTAATTAACATAAATGACAGTAGGTTTTAGTCAAGCTCCGAACCTAATGCATTTGAGTTATTAATATGCAGAGGGCAACGGTAATTAGTTTTCAAACATAATGCTGTTTAAACACTATATTTTTAGAAAACCGACTTCACTCTGCCTCTTGGAAATCCAAATTATCCAAGAGGCAGAGTGGTTCAGATTCACCAAAATCCATTATTAAGATATTTGAAATTCTGAGAATAGAAGTCTCTGATTTTGCCCAGATTAAAGGGGTGAGTGATGTTTGTCTAGGTCTTGGCGGCGGATGCGTTTGCGTACTTACTACGTAGCGGGCTCGGGATCGGGAAAGACCGGTTGAGGGAGACCTTTTGAATTCTCCAGATGGACTCTCTCGACCCATCGCCTTACACCGCAATGGGAAGGATGGATTCATACGTCCGTCACTCCTGGACACAATGACCCCAGATTCCTACCAACCTCTCGTACCATTTTTTCCCTGAACTTTTTCTCCTTCCTTTTCCTCAAACGACCCGCCACACAGCATCTTCAAAGATGACGTAGTCCTCAAGGATTTTTTTTCTCGGATTTAAAAATGCTATCACCATTGTGCTGATATTTTATAGTAAATATGGATAAATATCTAAGTGGGTCGCGGATAAGATTCAATACAGTTATGAATACGTTATGGCCCAGTCAACATTAGTTTCTAACAGGCAGTGCCTATTTTAAATTAATCACATATTCAAATTTTTAGTTTAAACTATGTATTGCTGTCATTATTATGCATTTTGGATTTCGTCACGCTTCTTTTTTTAATGCGAGTACTGTACAAGAGTCCCAACTGCTTACGTACGGAGCCAGTGATAAAATTCACAAATTGGGGAAAAGGAATGTGGGGAAGTACCTGACCAAACACGACTAAAGCCATTTCAAGCTTTTTTTCAATTATGAATGGCGGTCTTACACCAGGACAATCCTGAGAGTATATTCTACTCTGAAACGTGCCGCAAATATGCTATATATTATTTTCAAGAAGTTAATTGCGAAATGACACAAATTAAAATAAATTTATTTTCGCACGTCGGGATTTGATCCCACAACCTTTGGATTGTGAGAGCCTTACCCTTTGACCACGGAGGCCGTCACTACTGCTCGTGAAGATGATATGTGTTACCTATCATGAATATCACATGAGTTATGTCATGTATCCTCGCTCTGTGTAATGTGAAGTGTAATAAATTAACCTTTATTAACCATTTATCACGTAATAGTACGAGAGAAATTAAACATTACCATGTGTGAATGAGGCGGAACGCGGTTCTGGTTTCATTGTTAAGGGACTTGTATCGTTTTATCGTCCTGGTTAGCGAACGTTGAAGGTTGAAATTCAGTGGTTTATGAATTTAAAGGATTCATAAATTTATGTCCTGGATTTTATTATCGGACTTGTTTTTATTTTCCTTGGAGGAAATTTTCTTTCCTCCCCAATTTAACATGTTATGATGTATTACGAAGTTCATGAAACGAATTACAACTGTGCCTGCGTTGAAATAGACTAATTTTATTTGAAAGTGATTAAACACAATTAGAACTTCAGGAATATGACATGAATATATCATGTAGAGGTAGGATGGATATGTTGTGTTCAACACAGGACGCTAAATTCGGAGAAGATTGTTCCACAAATCAGGGACGCTTGTTTATGTGTGGTTTTGGAAAATTAAAAAAACGTGTTATTGAGTACAAAAAGCGTGCTTAAAAAAATCTGAATTATTCGATAATTGTTAAGGGAATACATACATTAGAATAGTTATCGATAGCGGATATTTAAAATTCTGTAAAGAACAATAAATCCAAAAATTAATTAGTTGTGTCGTTTTTATCTTTTAATCTGCGTCGTCGAAATATTTATAGGTAAATAATTGTGTCAATAAACAAATCATAATTATATGTCTGCTAAAACAGGAGATATGTTTTAACAAAATAACTTTCTTTTCGCTCTCCTGAATAATTAATATTTCGTCCTTCCTTAACAGCATTTCATATTTCCGCTATCGATTTACTGCCAAAAACGTGAACCTCCTCTTTAATATATGAAAAATTACAACTAGAGAGGAAATATTCTCGTCCATAATAATTTAATCGATAAATAATAATATTGGAGACAAAACTAAACGAAATATTTGCATCATCTAAACAAAACTGACGGCCTCCGTGGTTGAAGCTAAGGCTTTCGACGATTTTTCGACGTGGGCAAATATATTTCATTTGAATATTTTGTGAAATTTCGCAATAAATTAATTATTGAATATATTTGCGATACATTTCAGAGTGCAAGACACTCTCAATATCGCCCTGGTGTAAGACCACCATTCATAATTGAAACGTTGCTTAAATGGCTAGTGTTTGGTGACCAGCTATGAATAGCCAGGTACTTCTACTACACCTTCTCCTTTTCCAATCTCTTCTCCCTCTCCACTACATTCATCCTCACAATGTACCTCAATTATTGAGGATGCTATGGTCTTACTAACTCCAGGCGGGAGCATTAGGTACTGTGATGCTATATTCACATTAAAACAATACACATTTAAAATTTAAAAAACAAATTCATTTTTAAAAGAAAATTTCAAATAATATTTTCAAGTCATTAAATTTAACCAAAAGTCGAAAATGTATTCAACAAAAATATTTCCCTTGAAAACATTGACAAGTAAGATATTATTACATTAAATTTTGAAAGACTTTTAATTTAATTTTCTTTTACTTCAATTTATTCGAGTAATCAATTATTCGGGCTGTTTGGATTGGGTGATGCTGAATTGAAATTGTATTAGGGAGTTTTTTCCTACTTTCCATTATTTATCCCATCTGTTTTTTTTCGGGGAACTGATTAACTTATTAGGATGAATTAACGGAATTGGATTTTAACCATAAATATATTTGTAAGTTGGAAAAATTCCAACTCATAAAATAAAAAAAGTGCAAATTTACAACACATTCTTTGAGAAAATTTTCACAGTTTGGACCTGAAAGAATGGACGTAGAGGGGATTTTCCTTTAGAGAAAATTTACATAGCTGGATTATGAGATAAAATATGTCCAACGCATGCGAGAATCTTCGGAATTAAAAAGGTTTATATTATTATTTATTATTTTAACTTTATGAGTAAAACCTCAAACTGTAATATTTAATATTCAATAGATGTCGCACATTAAATAAAATGGATAATAATTTATCCAGACACCATCTAGATTGCATTTAGTTCGAGTTGAATCTTGCAATCATTCATAAAGATGGCAGCCAATAAAAATATGCGTTAAGAAAAATGAAGATAATATGGGTGGTTCTTAGTCGAAGTATGGTACAGTTAAAAGTGACCGAATTGGATATCGACACCTTAGCTCAGTGGATAAGAGCGCCCAACCCGGAAAGTAGGGAGGTCCTGGGTTCGAGTCCCAGAGGTGCCAATATCTTTTTCTGATTTTTCTGTTTCCAGATTTTCGATTGAGTTTCGCTCATAATGTCTTCATTTAATTAAATATTACAGTTTGAGGTTTTACTCATAAAGTTAAAATAATAAATAATAATATTCATCCCAGACTTGGAGAAGAGTCAATAGATGTCGCACATTAAATAAAATGGATAATAATTTATCCAGACACCATCTAGATTGCATTTAGTTCGAGTTGAATCTTGCAATCATTCATAAAGATGGCAGCCAATAAAAATATGCGTTAAGAAAAATGAAGATAATATGGGTGGTTCTTAGTCGAAGTATGGTACAGTTAAAAGTGACCGAATTGGATATCGACACCTTAGCTCAGTGGATAAGAGCGCCCAACCCGGAAAGTAGGGAGGTCCTGGGTTCGAGTCCCAGAGGTGCCAATATCTTTTTCTGATTTTTCTGTTTCCAGATTTTCGATTGAGTTTCGCTCATAATGTCTTCATTTAATTAAATATTACAGTTTGAGGTTTTACTCATAAAGTTAAAATAATAAATAATAATATTCATCCCAGACTTGGAGAAGAGTCAATAGATGTCGCACATTAAATAAAATGGATAATAATTTATCCAGACACCATCTAGATTGCATTTAGTTCGAGTTGAATCTTGCAATCATTCATAAAGATGGCAGCCAATAAAAATATGCGTTAAGAAAAATGAAGATAATATGGGTGGTTCTTAGTCGAAGTATGGTACAGTTAAAAGTGACCGAATTGGATATCGACACCTTAGCTCAGTGGATAAGAGCGCCCAACCCGGAAAGTAGGGAGGTCCTGGGTTCGAGTCCCAGAGGTGCCAATATCTTTTTCTGATTTTTCTGTTTCCAGATTTTCGATTGAGTTTCGCTCATAATGTCTTCATTTAATTAAATATTACAGGTTTATATTAACTTTTCAAGTGTCGATATTGCCGAAATTACGAAAATCGGTTCATTAATTACAAAGAATACTTGCTACTTAAGGCGTAAAATTAGTGATTTCGTATAGGATTTGTCTGCTATTAATTAAATGTGTTTTTTTATCCTGTAAACTTCGTCAACATACAAATTATAAAGCCAAGAATTTGTTTCCAAATTTCATCATTAATTATCAAGAAAAAGTTTAAACTTTCGAACGCAATTCACTTTCGAGCTTTACTTTTTTAATCAATAAAATTTTGAATACAAGAGAAATTCAATTGAGACTTTCCCTGAACAAAAGATTTATCATGAAACTTTTTTTGAAATTTCGCTATTTTTCTTTTATCTTTTAATTTTTTTTTTCACTCTTTCACATTAAGAACTTTTACTTTTGTATTTAACGAAATTAATGAAAACTTTTGTCGATTTTTTATTTGTTAATGAGTTAAAGACGGATTTTAAGTGAATTCTTAAATAACTCAATTGTTCTTTTGAATTAGGAGTAAAAATTAATTATCATTATATCCGTACATGATTTAAAAGATTGATTGAGGCACCCTTTGCAAAGGAATAAAAATATATTACACTATAATCAGTTGATCCTTTTAATTTTTTTTTACATGAGCTCCACACAGGAGGCCCTTTAGAAATTTTGAAATAAATTCTCTTAATCAATTTATGCTTTTAATTTCCAAAGTTTGATATATAAAATTTCAGAAACTTAGACGCAGGTAATGTTCCATTTACGTTTACGATTGTAATTTTTTTGCTAATATTTATTTTGAACTAGCGAGTTTCCGGCATTCGTTTCAATGCCACTAATAAAGAAATTGTTTCTCCGTGCGTGTCTTTTCTCATTCGTCCCGTTCCCCTTCCGCCTTCACTTCAGTTCCCGTCCACTTCCCCTCACGCATTCCCCCTCCACCTTCTCCGCCTTCCCTCTCCACTCTCTGGAGGAGTAATAGGCACCTATTTTAAAATAAATATAATTTTTGAGTAGATTTAAAATATTCGATTTTGGTTAGTACCATAGGTGAGTACTTTAAATAAATTCATTAATTTAAAGAGTTTCGAAAATTGAATTTTGATTGAACAATCATTGTTTTTGATAAATTTCATCAGTTCATTCTGATATGGTCACCGAGTACAAGTATTTTATTTCAAGCAACGATTCAATTCTGACCGTTGTTCTTTCAACAGGACGATCCTGAGGATACTTCCAAGACCTACCCACTAGGATTGTAGGTAGTTACGTAAAAAGCAGTTTTCTGCTCCGCAGTTTTCAGTGTTGCAGGTTTCGCAAAGATCTTATTCCAGTCGGATATTGGTTATTTTCATCAAAAGTAAATATCTCTACAAACATTAATTTAACTTCGCTTCACCAAAGCTACATTTTATCTTGAAGACTGAACGAATCGATCCAAAATCTGCAAACTGTTTCCACGTTCACCAAAGTTTATTTTACATTCCGTCTTTCAATCGTGGAAACCTTTTAGAATATGTAAAGCTGTCAAAATATTTGCGAGGGAATCTAATGTTTGTTTTTTGTGCATTTTACAATATGCATTCAACGCGACGTTCGAATAAAATAGATTGTGAAATGGTATTTTCTATCCCTTTTAAAACCCTATCAGCACATAGAATGACATGTTTTATGTTGATTTTGTAGTGGCATTAAACGTTCAAAGCACATAAAACAATGCCGTGTTAAAGCATGTGCAACGCCCAGTTACATGTAGTTGTTGTGTTACAACTTCAGTGAGGGAAACATTCCCTGACTGAAAGTATGTTTCCATACTGCCTAATGAACACTTTATTGATTACCACCCTACTATGGCGCAAGGGATAGGTACCTACTACGTTAGCTCAAATACCAATACTATGCTTAATATTGAAGAAAGCTTGATGGGGGTTTGCTCAAGACTCGTGAAAAACAATAAAATGCTTTGAAAGGCTTTGAGTAGTTTTCTCCAAGTGGTAATTAGCTTTTGGAAAGCTTTATTATGTTACATATCACAAGAACACGAACCCCTTTGTGTGGGGTGTAGAAACAAGGGAACTATATTAGCAGCCTGTGAGGCTCTGAGGGTCAAGGCGGGAGCTTTTGTAAGGGATCTTGAAGAGACCCGAATTATATAAAGGTAGAAAAACAGATGCCGGCAGCTTGTTTTACATCCAAGCCGCCTTGCACAAAAATGAGTCGGAGAAACCACTCGTTCCCGTGAATTTAAAAGAATTAAATTGTTTTATACGACACTACAAAATTCGTAAGGTATAACATCCACTCGCAATAATAATGGATGAAGGTAGGTAAGCTTAAAAGCTTTTGTAATTTAATCACAGCTATTTCACACAAAATGCATTATTCACAGCAAAAGCATGGACTCCAAATAATGCTGCATATAGAGATTTAAAAAAATGCTGTTTTAAATATGAATCTTTGTGCATTATTAATATATCTAATAAAATAGAAAATTGTTAAATAGATTACTATTGAGATTTTAGTTTAACTCTTCAAAATTCGTGCGTATTTTGTTAGTAGTTAAAAACATTAATTTATATAAAATCAAATAAATGGAATATTTGTGAACGTATCCTAAAACTACAAACTGTTTACAAAAGGTGATAAAATACGCTCTCAAATTATATTATTAGAAATAACCATAAAATTTTTTAATTTGAACATTTTAGGTGATACAGTGACAAATGTGAAAGGAGATACAGTGACAAATATGGTCTCTTATGATTAAACTGGTTAGGGTTTATTAAACACGTAACCACCTTCTAAGCTAGCTATAAGTTTGAAATATTTAAACAAAATAAAAAAACACACTTTTGAGCTTAAAGTTATCATCCCATTTGCATAAGTCTCATTTAAAATAAAATCTCACTGGCATAACAAAATAAAACTTGTCGAAACTCACGTTAAAACGGCATTAGTCGGCAAATATCTGAACTTTAACTGGAAACGTTAAACGACCTTCCACGTATTATTTTAGTAACGTTTTATTTTTAGTTTTAGGACACCTAGTTAATGCCCCCGTAAAGCACACGTGTGACGGGTTTAATGCCCGTGTTTAGTTCACCTTATCCACTTACCCGGAATGGTTAAACCATTATATTATAATGTTTACGCATTTTATTTACAAAGACAGTTGGGCTCGGAGACGAGGTATTTGTGAATTCTACGGGGTTAAGGGCTTTCTTACGTATTTTGGCATAATAATTACAGAACAGATACCAACTCCTCTGTTAATCTTCCATAAAGAAGAGTTTATAAGATATAAGGACGTATGATCGGCAAATAAAATAAGAGAACAATCTTAAATGTTACCACGGCTGAAGGTGTTAATTTGTATGATAAACCAACTAACTAACCATCACGTTTTTTCCCTGCAAGGGTTGGCAAAGTGGAAGTAACACCAAACAACTCGGTCTTGGCACACATTCCTGGCCTCAATCACATTTATATACCGTTCCGTAACATACTCGTCTATTATTCTGACTCTTGATATGGCCCGACACAAGTATCTGATTTAATTGATCGTGTGGTGTTTTGCTCGGGCGCCCCCGACTTCTTCTTTGCGTCATATATTCTCATTTGCGTCATATATTCTCCTTAAACTCTTTTCTTTGTTTATTTGCTCCACATGCCCAAACCATCTGAGCGTCCTCTTCTTAATCATATCCTTCTAGCATTCTCTGCGTTTCTCCACATTTCTCGTATTATATCATACGGATCATCTTGGCTTTACGCACATGCTCCTCAGGGATCTCATTTCAACAGCATTCAGTCTACTTTCATCCTTCCTCTGCCAGTTCCATGCCTCACTGCCACAAATGTAGTTACTTGTTGGTACCATTGTAGACTGCCACAAATGAAAATCCCATTGTGGAATGCTAGCTTTGCTTCTTTGGACAGTTTTTCCTTCCTTTTTTTCATTCCTCCAATAAAGGAGTTACATGTATTTAATTGTTAAGAAACTTTAATTTTACTTTCTACTATGCACCTTTAAAATTTTATGTTTTCTACTTGTAAAATTTTTAAGCATATTTTATAGGCACACTCATCTACTGCTGTTCATAAATATATTGTATTAACTATGCACGTACACATGTAAAAACCCTTTAAACTGGCGTAAATAATTAAATAAGAATGAAATGAGAGTTCCGAAAGATGTAAACAGAGAGTATTTGCCATAAGTTATATAAAATAATGGTCTTCAAAGTGATGAAGGTACGAATAAATTAAAAAATTGTTCTTGGAACAGGAGAGTTATTGTGGTATCTAAGTACCTTCCTCCCACCAACAGCAATTTTCTTGGGTGACGTACCAGTTTTCCCTATTCTATTTGAATATCACTGTAATCATACTAGACCTACTACACGAAATAAATAAATCGCTAAATATATATGCAATACATATATATTTTAATGCAAGTTCCGTAAGTGTTCTCTCCCAATCGTATGAGGCAATGAGCCCATGGCATCCCCAATTGGGGTATGTTGTGAGGCTGAAGGTGATGGAGAGGGGAAGAAGTTGGAGAAGTACCTGGATTTTCATATCTGGTCACCAACACGGTTAAAGCCAATTCAATCAACGTTTCGATTCTGAGTGGTGGACTTTCACCAAGGCGATACTGAAATTGTCTACCACCCTGGAACAAATGTGAAAGATGAATCTATCACTAAAAACCCTTAAACTACTGTTTTATCTCGCTTCGAACCATTTAAAAAGGGGGTTTATACAATAGATAGCATAGAATCCCGCTGCTTTCAAGCAGTTAGAACTCCTGTATGGCCATCACGTAAAAAAACGACACCGTGGGGTATTACAGCTTTTCAGAACTAAGCTTCACTCCGACACCTTAGATTCATAAAGAACGGAACATTTTCGGGAACGCGGTGCGGGCGTCCAACTTTCACGGAGTAGATTAGCGCTTTCAAAGCCCCATTGCTAAATTAGTTTTTTATCACGCTGGAAGCAACGCGCACGTTGCTTCCAGCTTGCATAAAATAACTGGAGGAGAGCAAAAATTGCATTAAGCGTGAAAAAAATCGTTTGTGAAAGGATTTTACAGATGTAAAAAACTTACCTGATAAGTCGGAAGCGCCGCGTCGTTATAGTTTTTTTGGAAAGTTAGTTCATTATTCATTCGTTCATTCATTCATTCCGTCTTTGGTTGACTTCCAATGTAATGTTACTCATTACATGATTTTGAATATTTGATTGCACTTATTTCTATAACTGTAAAAGGTTTTAGTTTGGAAGTATTTATTTCGTTTTGAAGAAGAACTAAAAACGAGAGACGGGAAAAAGCCTTGCCTTCAAATAAGGCGATTTACTTCTACATTCACTGGTCACTTGGCACAGTTACACCATAAAAAAAGTATCATCAAACTTATACGAACGCGATTTTGGAAGCGATTCAATAATAGCGACAACATTTCAACTGATGTGTGTGGGTAGTTCAAAATGTGTGTGCAAAATAATTTTTTGAACTGGTGTCGATAGGTAGTATTTTAGTATTCTTCTTCTTTCTTCTTCCAAGTAGGGCTTTGTAAGGAAGGAAAGGAACAATGGAGAAGACAATATTTGGAACAGGACCTTGGGATATGTGGATAAATCCTAAAGCTGTTTTAATACCAAACAAAAATTATAAGTTATCGTTGATAGTTATCTGAAAAAAGTACATCTAGAAAACTTTGAAAACCTATGATAATATCCATTTTTTACCAATCTACTTCGCAAGGTAGTACATATTACATTGTTTGATTTTTGTGGTGATTTTTTTATTAAGATGAATCGCAATTTCTTTTCCTTTTTTTAAATTAACGTTTCGGATGGTTTTGCAGAGGCAGATCGGGCTTTTCAGAAGTAACTTATCTAGTCTGCATTAACCAGGATTATTTATTATCTATTTTTATTTTTTTATTTTATTTATTAAGTTAAAAGAAATATAATATTTCGCTTTCTTAACTTAAATACAGAGCATATTATGTAGTAGTTTTTAATTTTGTTCCAAAATCTTAAGTTTAAATAGTTTTTTTTTAAAGGTTTTTATATTCTCTTCCGTTTTTAGATTATCTGGAAGGAGATTATAAATGTGAACTCCCTCGTGGCCAATACTTCTCTTGCCACTTTCAGTCTTGACTGTATTTGTGTACAATTTATTGTGTTGTCTTGTATAATGTTCGTGTACTTGTGATGTTTTTATAAATGTTGTGTTTGTGTGTATAAGTCCATTTTGTATTTTGTAGATTAAAAGACATATGTTATATTCGTACAATGTTCTTATTTTCAAAAGGTTCATTTCCTGGTATAGTTTTTTTGTGGGAGTGTCTGGGTTATAGTTGAAGAGTTTCTTAATAACTTTGTTCTGTATTATTTGTAAGTCGTTTAAGTACGTAATGTATGTGTTTCCCCATATTTCTATTAAATAATTTAGGTGGGACTGGATTAAGCTAAAGTATAAGCCCCTCTTTACCTCTGTTGGTAGAAGATGAGCAATTCTACCAAATACACCAATTAATGGGATGATTTTTGTTTTTAGTTTTTCTACGTGTTGTTTAAATGTTAGATGTTTATCAATATATAAGCCCAGGTATTTTTCGCTATCTAGAATATGTAGGTCTCTTTCTTCTATTTGTAATGGTTTATGCGATGGTATTATTCTTTTAGGTGAGCTTAAGATCATGTAACCGGTTTTATTAATATTTATTGTTAATATATTTTTTATTAGCCAATCGTTTAGTACATTAAGATCCGTTTGAGATTGTTCTAATAGACTTTCTAAGTTTTTGCCGAAGTAAAAAATTGCCGTATCATCTGCGTATAAGAAGATTTCACCATGTAGTTTTAGCTGACAGATGTCATTTATGTATATTTGGAATAAAAGTGGCCCCAGTATTGATCCTTGTGGAACTCCGTAGTTTATACTCTCGAGTTGACTGTTTTTATCTCCTATGTTAACACATTGTTTTCTGTTGGATAGATAGGATTCTATTAGTTTGATAGCTGGACCGGTTACACCTGTTTTTTCTATGCTACAGGCACACTGATGATGTATACTGCAAGGCTGTCCGAAATGTTGCCTCGAGTATGTAAATGTGCAAAATAGCTCAATATTCTAAGAGCTGCAAAGAACGATGTAAATATCTAACTAAAATAAATAACCAGTCAATTCAAATGATAGGGAAAAATTAGAATTTTATTCACGTAGCACAGCTGGGCATCTGGGCAACCCCTAATAAATTGTAATACGAAAATTCATGTTTTGCCTTTCAACGTAAATCATTTTCGTCCACCTGTTTGAACAAAAAATCATGTACGGAGCAAAAATAAAGTAAATAAACCGATTTTTCAAATCCACTCAAGCGAAATGGTTTTTTCCAGGAAAATATTTTTATTTAAAAGACAAAACGTTGGGCAAGTTTAGTTTTAACATCGTAGCTTCGAGACTAAAAATTTGAATCTTCAATAATTGCAAGATGACTTTGTGGCGTCATTTTAATTTAATGAAAATAAATATTTTTTTTATACTGACCACTTTATAATCAAAATAATAGACATATCTCAAAAACAAACGTTTTTTCGTCAGGATAAACGTACAATTAAAATTAAAAAATATAAGAATAGACAAACAAGTACAGCAAACAATTACCTAGACAAAAATAAATTATGATTAATTACTTATAAGGTATCTTAAAAACCAATTTAAACAAAGACACATACACATATATTGTCATACATAAAACATTTAACATCGAACCATCCATTTTTTCAGCTTTTCGTAACATATCGTCACAATAGTCATATACAAAATCTTAATATATTTTTGTCAGAGCACGTTTATAGTAAACATATTTCGTTAACCGTTTTTCCTTTCTGATTATTAATTTCAATTGACTTGATCAAATAAAAAAGGTTTCATTGCAAATATTAAATTGCTTCTCTATATTTGCAAATTACACAAAGTTCGCTTTAACGTAAAGAGAATATACAGAATCTAGACTGGTTACGTAACTGATTAAAAAATCATCTTACTGGTTTCAAAAAGTGGTTTTAAAAAGTGTTCCTCTTTCCTTACTTTGAGTGACATTTGTGATCTTATCGCTCAGTTTTTCGCAAAAATATCTGCTCAAATATTTTTGACGTTTGGCGTGGAAGTAATTTCTTTGTTACGGAAATTATTTTGAAATTTGGGGAATGACGGAACAAATTGGAAAGTAAACATAAATCATCCCGAATTTATACACAGTTCATGCTAGGGTGGAAACAGATAATTTATATGAATGTGAAGAATTTGTCTGTTTTACATAAATACCCTTTGAGGAGTATCGCCGCACGTGTGCGGCGGCACTCGGACGATCCAGATAGCGTATCGCCGCTTACGTGCGGCCGTACGACTTTATTCAGTTTTTCTATGCCGTGTTTGTAATTTCAATAAAATTATGATTTATAGATAATACAAATATATTTGTCAACATTTTTACGTATTCTTACAAAAATTGTTAGAATACGTAAAAATGTTAAAATTTGCATTTATATATATAAAAATTTGGGTTCCATATCTTTGTCTCCTCATATCTCGGAAAGTAATCGATGGATTGACTCAATTTTTTTACTGTTTTTTTTTTATTTAAAAAAAGAGTGTTTATTTATTATAATGGTAAGTTATGGTGTTATGAAATTTGAATAAAAAAATTTCTATAGGTGGGCGCGAGTGATTTTTTATTTGGAAAATATTGAGAACCAGTGAATTTGTACAACATAATTTACAAGCAATAAAAAAGGTTAAAATACAGTATATAAAAAAGCTCTGAAATTAGCTTGTAGGTATTTTAATAAAGGTAAATTCCATAGGTGGGCGCGAGTAGTTTTTTTTTATTTTACAATGTTGAGAACCAGTGAATTTGTACAAAAAAATTTACAAGCAATAAAAAAGGTTATATACAGTAATAAAAAAGCTCCGAAATTAACTTGTGTAGTACAAAATGGTAAAAAGATAATTAATTAAATCTCTTCTCTTAATTAAAAATTAAGAAAAACTTAAAAAATAACTCACTCCCACGATGTAGATGACTAAAAAATAACTCATTCCTCAAAGGGTTAACCACCAAAGACTGGAATCAAAATAAATTTTGTGCTAGTTTAGTTCTTTTTACTTTTTGTATTTTAATTAAAGATACTAATTGCGGTTGTGACCAATGCCCGTCAATTTGTTTCAACGAACTCTATAACTTTTGCTTCGAATTTTTAGTTTCAGTGTTTGTACGGAGAATTTAGACAAGCGATTAAGTAATCACATATCAACATTTTTGACAGAATTTTTTTTTAATTGCCACATTCATAATTGGAACTGATTTATCAAGAATTAAATCCATTGACATAATATTTAGATGAGTCACGAAGCGCAAAAAATTGGTTCAACTTTTTTTACATCAAACGCTAACGCTCTAAACGCCCATATACTGGAAACTTTTTTACATCAAACGCCAACGCGCTGACGCCGATATACTGGAAACTTTTTACATCAAATGCCAACGCTCTAACGCCGATATACCGGAAACTTTTTTACACCAAACGCCAACGCTTTAACGCCAATATACCGGAAACTTTTTTTACATCATTACATGAATGTAACTGCAAACTGGGATTGCACTATTCTCAACTTTGCCTGCATGAATGTAAACCGTACCCCTTTAGTTTATGTTTAGACGAAATTAAATATCTCGTTTGTATAAAAGCATTACAAAATAAAGTAATTAGCCCATCTGGTATATTTATATCAATGTTTTAATCCAATTCGTGATCCGAAAATCACTCGAACCAAGCAGATGATTACGTTGGTTGAATAAATGATGATTAACGTATGACTGATGAACAATTTATTCATTATATGTCTGCCTTTTAACCCTGGCAGCCCTTTTCAAACTATGACATTTAACTATCGTTATTTAAATATGGGTTTGACTTTTAGAGGGTAATGAATTAGTACGGCGGTAATATTTCTTAATATATTCTGACAGATCAGCATAAATGAAAAGGTGGAGATTAGGACATATTAATTAGCATACTAGCATAATACCCATTACGCAGGTTTTTAGTGCTAGGCCCTGCGAGCGACTTTCAATTCGGTCTCGCCCAGTTAGTGTTGGTGACCATTTTATAGGAACTGGTTCCAAAATTAGCCCGTTCCTCGTATCCACTGTCAACCAGTGATAGCTAGTCACGGGACGGGCAATGACGTTATACTCGTATGTAATATATAGCCGCTTGATACAACTTGAGTATTACCGTCAATCTTTCCATATTCGGAGAGATACTCCAGATTCACAAATTCGTAGAACTTATAGCTACTTTGGCTTATAGCTTTGCGGCAGGAGCCGACGGAAGTGGCGACATCTTGTGACGAATTCTTGAATTCAAAACCAAGATGTTATTTGTGGCGCGTCGCGTTTGGCGTGGCATCAGATATGCACTCGAAGCTGGGTTCTGAATAACCACACAGACGCAAGCCTAATAACACTTTTTGATTATCCTCCTTAAAAAGTGATGAAAAAAATGGTTAAATAGGTTACGTTAAGTGATATTTTTACGTTAGGGATAGATATTTTTTTCATTATGTTAATGAGTTTTCAAAGGGGTGTTGAAATGCCACTTTGTTGAGTTGTCATGGAACCCTTAGTGGCGTATGCGCCAGCCCACCAGCTGCATGGCGGGCAAGATCGGAAGAGACCGGCTTGGGGAGACCCTTTGATCTCTCCAGCAGGTCTATCTCAACCCATCACTTTTCACTGTATTGGGGTGATGGGATCATACGTCCGGCACTGCTGAACACACTGACTCCAGATTTCTACCCATTCCTCGTAACTTTTCCCACTCAGAACTCTCCTGCCTTTTCTTAAAATGACCCTCCACTAAGAAGGCATACTCCACACGGAGCCTCCTGTGTGTAAAAAAAGTTTATTCAATTATTAATAATACTGTTTTCGGTTTTGTAGTTATAACTTGGTTCAATTAATTTATAAACTCTTTTTGAACTATTTTTGTGGTTCCATGCCAACTGAGAATAAAGTCAACAAAACACCTCCTTGAAAAGTCGTTAAAAGCTATTTAAAAAATAATTTTAAATTAGCCGATAACCCTAACCTAACGTAAACTATTCAACCATTTTTTTATATATTTTTTTATCACTCTAAATGACTTATCTGAGGTGGTTCTGAGTTGGTTTCATTCCGAGTTGTTCGGTCACCATTTTTTGTAACTAATTTACACATGCAATAATGTTCCTATCTTTAAAATGATGTTTTAAGAGAAAATTATAATATCCCGTGATATTATAATTTTCTTCGACTTGTACTCAATAATCGCATACTATCACCTGAAGGGCGCTGGGTAACTGGAAAAGAGAAATAAATGTCACCCATCAGTTGGAAAAAAAGCCAAAAATTGCAATGGAGACATTTGACGAACGCTAGTGTCCAAAGCTGAACGTCAGAAGTCTTTTGAAGCAGTCGTAAAAGAAAAAAAAATGACTTCGGCTGATATTCTAAAAGGTTGAAAAAAAAGATGACATGTCAAAGTTATTCGTTCTATTCGTGTAAGCCCTGCTCTATTTAGGGTAGTTTCCCACCCCCCGAAAGTAATAATTTATCATTCCAAGAATTTCCGTAATTACACGCCATGTTCATTTCGGTAATCACCAGAAATTGTGTGAAATGGAGTTGTTTTTTTTTAAACAACATGGTGAACTGAATTCATTATATTACAGGCAGTTTATATATTAAAAATAAATTTGAGCAAACGAGTGTAATTCTATCATTTTTCGTGCTTAATAATTCAAAAGGTGAGCTGGGATATTTATAACTTCTGGGTCAGGGGTAAAAGCCTTGCCCGATTAAAATTATTTTTAATTTTACAGAAATGCCGAAATACACCGCAAAAGACAATGACATTGTATGTATCTTTCCAATTTTGAAACCATAATATACATTGCTGCTTTAAAAGTGGAATCAATTGAACTAAAAAAACCTCAATAATTTTATCCATAATAATTATGGCTGCGTTACGTAATGAAAAATATTTTACGTAATGTTGATTGGGAGAATTCTCTTCTTACTATCCATAAAAAAAATATTACTCCACGCAAGAGGTCCTGAGGAAAATTATTTGTCTTTGTCATCTTTGGGTATGCCGTGTAGAATGTTTTTTGTGATCTCAAGAACGAGTCATAGAAACGACCCGTTCTCGTGTGAAAAATAAAAACCGTTTACAAATGTTAAGCGCGCGATTAGCTTGTTTTCGGACTTTGCATCGGCCCCGAAAGAATCAATGTAACTAGTTCCCCGGAGCATCTTCCATTGAAATACCGGTAGAACTAGAACCACATTCCCTGAGATTGTAATCAGTTTGTTAATATAGGAGAATTTTTGCACAGAGTCTATATTATTTAAAATATTTAAAAACTGTAACTGTCTAAAAACATCCTGTATTGCTTGTCGCAACGCTCCAATTCTGAATTTGAAAATGGCGGGCGACGAACAGCTGATTCCAGTTGCCTACAAAATTGATGCTTCGGTTTTCATAATATTGATTTCGATTCGTAAAGCTAAAAAAATAATAATTTCAAACAATTTTTATACCATTCTCCCGTAATAATATTGAAAAATATAATAATACTAGCTGACCCGGCAAACGTTGTTTTGCCATATACATATTATTTCTAGGAAATATTTTTTTAGTTCTGGGGTTGAAAATGATTGAATTACTAATATTGTATAATAATATAATAAAAAATTGGGGGTTGATGGTAGAAGAGTGAAAATTTAGGGTTGTATGTATGTTTTAATGCTTCACCATAAAAAAATTTAAAAAAAAAAATTTTTGGGTGGACCACCCTTAACTTTTAGGGGTATGAAAAATAGATGTTGACCGATTCTCAGACCTACCCGATAAGCACACAAAATTTCATCAAAATCGGTCAAGCCGTTTCGGAGGAGTATGATAACAAACACCGTGACACGAGAATTTAATATATTAGATAATATAATAAATAAATAGTTCCACCTAAATAACGTTTTATTTATTGAATAGTTTCATAGCTTCTTCCATACAAAATGACAACATCTGTTGAAAATAACTATAACTTTTGGTCACGATGACGTCACACTAGAAACGGTGGTCTTCGGGGATCTTGCAAAATTTAAATTTTGACATTTATTTTAACTATTAAAATTAACTATAAAAATAAAATATGCAGTTATTTAAGTTAGAAGGTCATTCATTATTAATTAAAAAAAAAATATATATTGGACTTCCTTATTCGCCCTTTCCAGGATGCTTGCTACGATCCATCCTACCCCGGCTATTCAGTCAATAATTAAAAAAATATGTGTTAATTTGTGTCTTTGGTATGAGAAAATAAAATTATCTGAGCCAAAAATACAGATAATCCACAAATTCAATAGAAGAGCGTTTTTTGTTGTTTTGTTTGTAAACTGCTTCACAAAACTTTTTTTTGTGAAGCAATTTAAAAACAGTCAGCACTTTACATTACGTTTGTTGCTGACAACGAGAACGTGATAAAAGACGGGATTGTAGAATTACAAAAACTACATGGATTCGTTACTGACAGTTTTCACTTGTGTACATGGATAACCAAGACTCAATTATCATCACAACATTTTTCTATCTACTTTTACCTATCATGAAACAGAATCAACAACAATAGATCATGATTGGTTTAGCGTTAAGTCTTCAGTGGAAAAAAACAAGGTATTCTAAATAAATCGCCCTATAAAATACTAGTCGGCCACCGTGATCGAGGGGTAAGGCTCTCTACTAGCGATCTGAAAGCCGCGGACAAATTTTATTTGATTGAATTGGGCCATTTCACAATTTAATCATGAAAATAATATAAGATATATTTGCAGCACGTTCCGGAGTGGAAGATACTCTCAGTACTCCTCTCGTGTAAGTACACAAATCAGAATTAAAACGTTGCTTGACCAGAATGAATAGCCTGGTACTTACCCACCTTTTTTTACCCCATTTCCTTCCCCTCTCTACTTTCTCCAACCTAACAACATATACCAATTGGGAATGCCATAGTCTTACTGGCCCCGGGCGGCTGGGAGCACTCGTGCGGTATTTACATAAAAAAAATATTGTTTACTCCATTGTATTTTTCATAACCAAATATTTTATCTAACATTTCATTTCAATAGTGTGTACATTTTTTTATTTCTTTTCGTGATCAAATTACGAAAATTTTCGCTTTTCAATTTAATTCAAAACGATTAAAAAATACGTATATTACGGTTATACTTAGGTAAATCTAATTTAAATACGTAAATTTGGTTAAGCGACATGGACGACATTCGTCAGAGCAAAGTTGGTATTTCAATTATGAAACCTTTTAAGATATGTATTGAGACTTCCACTGCCAAAAGTATTACTGTGATTTAGTTTTGGGTTATTATGCCACGCACCCTCTTCTTCAGCCAATGTTTCTGACAGGATTACAATGTCCATCATCAGGGCAATTATGTAATGATTAATAAATAAATAATTATAATACTTTTAAAATATATTCTATATTGTCTGCGACACAGCTAATTTCCTTAAAAAACGATATCAAAGGTTGTTTTGTCATAATATAAATCTATAGTAATATTTTCGGCACCGTCTATATGGTTGAAATTTAAGAATCCGACTACGAATACAACTCTGCTGCGTCTTACGCGAAACTGTTTTCGTGGAGTTTGTTATAAACGTATTTTCGTAAAATAATCGAATTAAACCAATGCCAAAAGATGACGCCACTTACGTTAACAGCTAGGGTGAAGAACGTCGGCTGGCAGGTGTAAGTACTATTGGATTCGTCGTGAATCTCTCCAGGTATTTTTATAGATGGTATGATTATTATTCACAATTTTAATATATAATTGCCTGTCGCAGTTACTTGTCCCAATTGTGTCTAGCTATCACTGGATCCGAGAAACCGGCTATTTTTGGAACCAGTTCCTATCGGATTTATAAAATGGTCGCCAACACTTAATCTGGGCGAAGCCGAACCAAGAGCCGCACGCAGGACCTAGCAGTATACGCTGCTAGTATACGTCAATATAATAATAAGGTCTCACGCTAGATATTGTATTTGAACAATGAAGTGTATTGCTTTAGATATTGTGGTGAACAATAACTTCATAGAAACTCCACATTTCAATAGAAAGCAATACACCAACAAGACACGTCTAACTAGAAACAATAGATTTGATATTGTATGTTATCTAAGCACACACGAAACAAAATTGATGAGTAAACAAAACAAGAAACAGCTTTGACTGTGTGAATACCTTTTGTGTGGAATTGTATCGGTATCAATAATAATATATTATATTAACTACTGTTTGCGGTTGTTATTTCATGTAAGCTCGTGGAAACGTGTCACTATGCAGTTCTGGTTTAGTTCAATGTTCAAACCAGACGGACAAAGGGATAACGACCACCATTGAATTATAGATATCAATTTTTGTTTGCGACAGTATTATCTGACAAAGCAAAAACGCGAAATAAAATGAATTTACTGACTAAGCGTCAGTTTCATCCTGCGGTAAAAATATTGGAACTGCTTTCATCAACAAAGTAAGCATCGGCTGTGTGAAAAATTAATTGAAAAGCATTAATACGATGTTACCAACGCCGCGAATGTTATTCTTTCTAAGCACTGTAGTGAATGTATTCAAATTTGAGACCAAGCAACTCATTTTATTTGATGATTGCTCAATTTGAAAGGCGGGAATGGGTACTGCCGCCCTTGGAACCATTATTGGTTAACCAACACCTCTGTCAAAATTACAGTGATTAATTTTTGTGACATTATACCTTTTGCGCTACCCCCTTCTGTCCGAAACTTTGGCTACCCTGAAAATAAATCACTTAAAATACTTTTGGACTTTAAAATCTCAAATCATACATACCTCTACCATAGGTCACCTTGAGCGGTTTGTTAAGTTTGGTGACTTAGCAGGGTGCCCGGGTTCACGCGGTAAAGTTTCTCTAGGTCATGGCGGCGGATGATCTGGACATAATGAACCCCAGATTCCTACCCACCCCTCATACCTTTTTCCATCCCAGAACTTAATCTCTTTCTTGTTTTTAAGAAGACCCTCCACACAGCATCCCCAAAGATGAACTAGGCCTAGAGGAAAATTATTTTCCTATGTTTATTTTTTATTATGTTAAATAGACTTCACCTCCGCTTAATTTCCGGCAACTGATAAATAAAAGGGGAAATTAAAAAATATATATATAAAAACGCGTAAGCTTGATAATATGGTTTAAGATGAAGCTATACGTGAAATCCTATTTAGATACTATTTAGATTCATCTTTACGACGAATTGGTTTACATTATGAACATCAAAAAATATGCTACGGATAAATTAAAGCTTTTACTAGCTTTTCTATGTATTGGAATTACAATAACATTATTATTTACATAACAAAAAATATAAGCGTAAACCAAAAAAAAAATGTTTTTTCATGACTTAACTATGAAGTAATATAAGAAACAATTTTTAAAAAATACCCCTTTACGGCTAAGACTATTTTTGACGTTTTGTATGTTCTAACTATTTTTCATTCTTACAAAATTATGCACAAAATAAATAAAAACCACTTTTTCGCTTACTTGCCTCGTGCAAATACGACACGCGATTTTAAATTTTGTAGGCATGAGAATCAAAATATTTCTCTTAATAATATGCAAAGGTTTAATTTTATTTTTATTTTTTTTATATGAAATACCGCACAAGAGTCCCAACTGCTCCCGTCTGGAGCCAGTGAGACTATGGCATCCCCAATTGGGGTATGTTGTGAAGCTGAAAGTAGCGGGGAGGGGAAGGAGATAGGGAAGAGGAAGGTGGGGAAGTACCTGGCTATTCAGATCTGGTCACTAAACACGGCTTAAGCCATTTCAAGCAACGTTTCTATTCTGAATGGTGGTCTTACACCGGGGCGATACTGATAGTATCTTTCACTCTGGATACTTCCAATTATATATTATAATATTTTAGATGTATTATAATTATATTTTACATTTTAATTTTTTAATAATATGCAATGGTTTTATAAATCACAACAAATCTCCACTTTGAAAAATAAGGAATTACAGCTAATTGAATTTTCGTACCTTCAAGTCACAAGATTGCCCAAAGTGGGTAGCCTAATTTGGATGTGCATATTTGATGTTACTTTTCGTGCTTTTAGATAACTTATAGGAAATGTCGGAATTTCAGGCTGGGAGTTTCTCTTCTACGAATTTTCAAGTGATTTTGATGCACCGATTTCCATTTGTGTACTATTTTCTCTACCGTGGGAAAATGACAGTGGCTGACTTCGTTAGTTATTCTTTGAAAATAGCCTGTGATTTCAACATTAAATATTTGGGCATCGTAAAAAGAATTTGGTGTTTGTAGACTTTTTTTCAGAAACAATCAAGGGTTGATGATATATGGTTTTTTTCATTAAAATCAAAGCGAAACAAATATATTTTTTGTATCGTTCTTAGTCGTACTTTGTAGCAATTGAAGTGGGACCCATCGAACAACGCAGTCCATGTGAATAATTTTAAGGTCTGGTACCTAAACCAGATGTGTGGCAGTGAGACATGGAACTGGCAGAGGAAGGATGAGAGTAAACCGAATGCTGTTGAAATGGAATCCCTGAGCCGTATTTTTTTTTTACATGAGCTCCACACAGGAAGCCCTGAGGAAATTTATTTCCCTTAGGGCCTATGTCATCTTTGGGAATGCTGTGTGGAGGGTTTTTTAAGGAAAGGAAGGGAAGGAGAGTTCTGGGAAGGAAAAGGGTTTAAGGGGTGGGTAGGAATCTGGGGTTCAGTGTGTCCTGGTCATCCGCCTCCAAGACCTAGTCAAACCTCACCCCACGAACCCGGGCTCCCCTGTTAAATCACCAAACGTATCAAACCACTTGGGGTGACCTACGGCAGAGGTGTTGGTTATCCAATAAAGGTTCCCGGGGTGGCTGTACCCATTCACGCCTCACAAATTGAGTATGTGAGGTAATACCATATATTATCAAAAACCATGTATGTACAAGTCTACAAAATTGCACATCCGATATTGTTTTCTAGAACCGTCGATACGTAAGCTCACATAATGTTTTATTTGATTTGTATAATTTTATACCCTGATGATGTTTGGATGAAGCGAAATCAGTCGGTCGTAATAAATTCAATAAATGTTAAGGTTGTAAACAAAATAACAGTATTATTTCATTAATAATGTATGACATTATTTAGGGACTAGGAAAATACTAGGTTACTACCAAAGATATTGAAATACAAGAGATATGCTATGATGGCCGCCGGTCCGTCGGCGGACTATCGTCTAATGAGGTATTTTGAATACGGAAAGAATCGTTCATTTAGTAAAAATACCGGCTCCTAATGTGGTTACATAATCCTAAAAGCTTATTATTAATATTTTCCCTAATTCTTTTTTTTACTAGTACTATTACTCTTTTATCTTTTTTTCATATACAATCAATCCACCTGCTTTTCTTTTTTTTTCTCTCAAATATTTTGTCTATGTATGTCTATTTTGTCTATGTATGTCTCTTATGGAATGTTTGGGACTGCACTATCCTCCCCACTCATCGAAATAAACATTTATTATTTTTATTAGTTTTTTCTAAGGTGTGCAGTAGAATTGGTTAACAATATCTGCGAAACCAGGAAACACAGTCCCAGCCAGTAAAAGCTGCCGATTACACATCTCTTATATTTCAATATCTTTGGTTACTACATATTTTCGTTGTTCAATGCTGGTGTGTGCGGCACAGCATTCCTATTTATATTAGTATCCCCTAAACGGAACTATTTACTCAGCACTGATTACTCAAGCTTTATACAACTATGGATTTCCCAGGCGTGGTAGAATTGGGGTATGTGAAATATTCTGATTTCAGCGATTTTCTATGCAACTAGGTCATCCGTGATCAGGAGATAATTTAATCCATCGAGGAATGTAAAAACTCACTAGCTTTATTTCGCAAGAAGAATTAACACAGATTAAATATTATTACATAAAATACTGCATTACAAAATTGGCAGTCCTGAATTATTTCAATTAATCAACATCCATATTCCCAAAAGATCTTGCCGACATTTACTACCCTTTTACTCTAACAACACCAGGACACTCTTTTACCAAAATTCCCCGATTCCGAGACTTCACAATCTCGGAAATAAATATTCTGGTCTAGGAGATATATTTCACATTAAGAATAACCAGAATAAACATTTTTTATTCCAATTCTTTTATAAATCTAGACACAAATAGTCGTGGATAATTTTTGCAATTTTTGTTTATATTGAATATCTTTTTATGTGTGACTTCTTATCAATTCTACCAATGTATTTTATTTTGTGTTATATGCTATAGTTGTTACATTTTTTTCATTATTACATTATCTTTATTGTTTTAGTTTTAAAGTATTTAAAGTACTGTAATACTTAACTTATAAATAATTAATGTAAAAGCCCATTAGGGCGTGTAATAAATAAATTAATATAGCATTGTGTTATTTCAGGTGAAATTTTTCAAGTAAATATGTAAATGAAATGTATAGGTAATGAAAAAGTTAAATGAATTTGAAGGAATTATATCAGTAGGTACTTAAGAACTTATTCTGCGTTGCCTCTTTCCATCGTTGTGTTATATAAAATACACGATTGACGGCCTCCTTGGTGGAAGGATAAGGCTCTCGACTAGCAATCCGAAATTCTCGTGTTCAAATTCCGGCGTGCGCACGTAAATTTTATTTGATTGATTTGTGTTATTTCACAATTAAATAACTTAAAATAATATAGGGTGCATTTGCGGAACATTTTAGAATAGAAGATACTCTCAGTATAACCCTAGTATAAGCGGTGTAAGACCACCATTCAGAATTGAATCGTTGCTTGAAAGGCTTTAGCGGTGCTTGATGACCAGATCTGAACAGCCAGGATCTTTCCATCCCCATCTCCTTCCCCTCCACTTCCTTCAGCCTTACAACGTATATAGTGTAAATTTTTAGTGACATTTTTCAGTACAAAACTATGATGATCTCGGTTACAGTAAAGTTAGCATTTAACGGTCGGGAGATTTTTTGTCCTTGGACGTCAAAATTGGTGCTTTTTATTAAAACTATAGTACAGTAGTGTACACGATTACAAAAATCCCTAAAACTGGCGGTGATCTGTAAAATTACTCAATCTCATTCAAAACTAAACGTATTTACCAAGCCCATGTGAACGTGGTTTTATTTTAGTGACTTTGTTTGTTTTTCTAACCGTTACGTCACGATCCGTGCACTTTGGTTAATCAACGTAGGCGTCCCAACGGACTCAAAGTCACGTATTGTGGTTTTTGGTCATTTCATCAACCTCGTACGAGTATTTACCCTCCTGTTGGATCGACGCCTTTGTTTCTCTCGTTCTATTTCACCGAGTGTTTAACTTGAACAAATGTGTTTTTTTAAACCATTCATTACTAATATCAGCCACGATATCAGCCAGGAGAATAATATGGATCCAGGAAGCATGGCAAGACCTAATATCAAATGAAACACTTGTCCACTTTTAGAACATCTGGTTATTTATTTATTTATTTAAACGCCCATAGGGCTTTTACATATAGTGCAGTACATGTTTTTGGAAAAATATAAGAAATAACATAATATAATATAAACATAATATAAATATAAGAAACAAAATAAAGATAACATAAGATATAAGATATACAAAATATAGATAACACCAAATATAATAGTTGACACAAAGCAGGTAACATAGAATATATGGTAAGTAAATTAATGTGATTGTTATTTTAATTATAGAGGGTAATACGATAGGATTGTCAATATTTATGTTTGTAATTAGCAAACTTTTTTAAAGTATTTATTACGTGTTTATCGAAACATAGCTACCATAATATTTCGATTAAGGTGCTAAATAGTGCATGATGTTAATAGATTTATTTTAATTGTTCTAATACACTGAGTTTAAATTTTGACATCGATTGATGACGATAAACGTCTATAGAGGAATATTTATTTCCGAGTATATGAAGTCTTTGCAGAGGAGAGTTAACAAAATAATTACTAGCAGAATTAGTTACAAGGTAAATTGCATTAGAGCGAGTATCGCGCGTGGGTATTCTCAAATTAATTTTACTGATTAAATCAAGGGCGTCCAGTCTGCCATTCGAAATATTAAAAAGACAAACTAAATCGCTCGCTATGCGCCTTGACGCTAAATCGCTTATATTAAGTAATTCCATTAAATATACATAATTTAGATCTTCGACAGGTATACCGAGTTTATAATTAATAAATCTTAAGAACTTATGCTGTACTCTTTCAATTCTTAGTTGGTGTGTCTTATATTATGATTAAATGTTGAGACTTCTAATAAATATTTGTGTCCATGATTATCAAGTAGGCCATATACAATATACAGAAGTAGAAAATACCCAATTTTGACCCGAATGGTTCCATGCCAACTGAGAATAAAGTCAATTCAACACCTCCTTGAAGAGTCATTAAAAGCTATGAAAAAAAAGTTTAAATTAGCCGATAACCCTAACCTAAAGTAACTAACTTAACCATTTTTTTAATATGTATTTTTTTATCACTCTAAATGACTTATCTGAGATGGTTCTTTCATTCTGAGTTGTCCGGTTACCGACCCGAATAAGTACCTAGCACAGCAATTTCAAAGCAAGTAACACGCAGAATTTGCACATTAATAAAGTTTAAATTTTAAAATCAAAAAAAATAATATTTTTAGGATAAAAATCATTTTATATTTCTCCATATGAAAATTCTGAGGAATGATTTTTTTCAATGTGGGCGGGAAATATCCAAATCGAACTTCGGTCGGAACTTCGGTCGCTTGGCTCGTTTTTAATTTGATAATGCGATCGCTAGAGTGGTTACGACAAGGAATTAGTATAAATATTGAGATAAGCTTGCGTGTAACTGAAATAAGAATCCGGTACCAAGGAGGAATTTTTTGATGTTCTCTTCTGTCAATCTATTGGTGATATTTTTTTTAACTGGCCATTAAAATGATAATGTTGGGTCAGAAATCATTCATCTTTAACCTATCCTGCAAAAATTGGGTATTAAGAGAAAGATTTTTGGATAATTCGTAGACGCCCTTTTTAGAATAATCAATATCTGTACTAATATTATAAATGCGAAAGTGAGTGTGTTCGTTTGTTACGCTTTCACACCTGAACCACTAAGCCGATTTTAAAAATTCTTTCATCAATAGAAAGCTACATTATCAGCAAGTAACATAGGCAGTATATAATGGTAAGTTCTTGCGTTATGAAATTCGTATAACTGAAAATGTGTGTATTTCATATATTTTAGCGGCAGGGAGGAAAGGCAGGGAGAAGGTGGGGTTCGCGGAGAGGGAAGAGACGAAGGAGAGGGAAGGCGGGGAAAGTGAAAGGGAACGGGGACGCATGGGAAAGGACGTGCAGGGAGAATCAATTAATTTCTTTGAATGGTATTGTAACGCATGCCGTGGATCAGTTATAAGTGATAAGTGCAAGCACTACAAAAAATTCTCTCTAATACAATGCGAGCGAAGCCGCGGGTAAAAGCTAGTACATTATAAAAGAAAGTGTACTACAATGTGCCTGGCGCTAAAACTCAGAAACTAGTTCCGGCACGATCAATGGAGTTCTACAGTGTGGTAGCCCTCTATCCCCATCCATAAAGAAGGTTCCCGTTTTTACTTGAAGGGCGTGCTTTCAAAGATACAAAGGCTGGAAGATTCACCCTCTAAAAATTTCTAGAACAGTCAAGAACATTTGAGAGTATTTGAGAGCATTCCACAACATTCCAGAACATCCCGGAACATTCCGAAATGTTGTAGAATGTTCGGGAACATCCCTAAACATCCCAAATCATTTTAGAACATTCCAGAACACTCTCAAACGAAAGTGGAAAGTTCTGGAACATTGTGAACCATTCGAAGCCTTTTTAGGTAGGAGTATAAAAAGCAAGATCCGTCGTGGGTTCGAACGTCAAGTTCTATCTCATATTAACCCAGGCTAGTGATAAATAAATTATTATTCCAAAAACCGATTTTTTCTAGTAAAACTCGGCGAAATTTTACATTTTAGTGTGAAAATATCCCCGAACTACATAAAATGGTAGGCACTTGAAAAAACTATGCGTAAGAATAACTTTCAGGGCCAAACATTTAACTGTGTTATATTTGAACTTGTGAGTTGCCTTACCCTGATGACTCTTTGTTTATGCATCAAATCAATTATTCAAATTTTTGTATAGACTTGCTATTTTCTAAAAGAAAGCCAAGGCTATTTCTTTAAATAATGCCACGAAGAAATCAAACACCAGAGGGACGCAGAGCGAATGGATAATGGTGTAATAAAAATCCGATTCCAGCAGCGTACAGAAAGAATGATATATTTAGTCTTGTCATGATACCATTTCGCGCTAAGACATTATTCCCGGGGACAGACAAAATGCCGATAATGGAGCGAGGGCGATAATTTACAAAATATTGAGTGCTGAATTATTTGTGATTCCGAGAAATATTTTTTCCTATCCCGAACAAGATCGGTCTGACAATTTTCACTAAGAAAAGATTTAGAGTTGTGATATTTCAAAATAAAAAAAATAAATGAGAAAGGTAATTAATCAAATAACGGCTAACAATTTGATTCGCATTATTTAAGACTTCGGAAAAATGGATTATTTGTTTCGTGTTTATTACCGTAACGAATTCACTGTCACAATATACAATAAACATGATACGTTCCTTACTATAAAGCTGAAGCTCTTTCAATAGATGAGATACACAATGTACGTAGGCCTGTTTCCTCCATAGGAAAAAGTGATCATTTTCTTGCATCTCTCAGACACCGCATCGTGACATCTAGCTACTCCTAGCCGTGACGATAATTTTGAAAGTATGGAATATAGTTACAAGAATAATATTGAAGGGATTCCAAATATTAAAAAAACTTCAAATGTCAATGCGCTGTCTTGCCTCTGCCTTAAACATATAGTACTGCAGTTCTTTCGTACACAATAAATAACAACAGTCGAAAATGAGACAAATGGTGAACGTATGTCTACATTAGAGATGAAACGGATAGTTGTTTTGCCGGATACGGAGCCGGATTGTCGGATATCCGGCCGCCGGATAACAGGCTGAACATAGCCGATTGGCGACTCATTACACGAGCGAACCGCACGAATGATCGGGTGGACTCGGGTGAGTTCGGGCCCTTTCGTTTATGAGAGAAGCTAGTGTTTCATTGTCTTACTGAATTTATTGCAAACACGATCATTTGAGATTATGAAAAAACGTGATGTTGTATTTTGGGGTGATTAATAGTGTTTCTTTCTATAAATTCAAAGAGATTCAGTTACCGAAGAAAAATTTCGATCGCCTCTATGGAAATATTTTGATATAAAAAATGACGACCAAAAATTTGCTATTTGATCGTTATGTTATGTTAAAATTTCACACAGTGGGAAGGAAAAAAGGCAGGTAAAATAACTTACCTCTTTCTTCTGTTTTTAATTACTTAATGGAATATATCGCTGAACGAACGATTTATCTATTGAATTTTACGGTTAGGTAAATAGGTGTAACTGGTGTTAAGTTCAATACACGAAGAGAAATGATTTTGGCCTTCACGAAAAAATGACACGTCTTCTTAATAAAACATCCATTTCACTATGTTTTATCGATTTGCCTCGATAATAAATCATGACGTTACAAAGAAAAAAACATTATAATAACG
Organism: Glyphotaelius pellucidus; assembly: GCA_936435175.1. Lineage (NCBI taxonomy): Eukaryota > Metazoa > Arthropoda > Insecta > Trichoptera > Limnephilidae > Glyphotaelius > Glyphotaelius pellucidus. Next base: position 28,502,101 of record OW386548.1, on the reverse strand, counting down.
TTACATACCTACTTTCGAAATTAGATTACTAATAATTTTTTCCTACAGTTTACTAAAAACTTACACGTCAAAAATCAAAATATTGCATTTTATTCTAATACTCTGTTATTTAACATTATCCGGTATCCGTTCGGATACTCGTTTATTATCCGGTATCCGGCCGGATTTTAAATTTTGGCCGGATAGGCCGGATACCGGATATTTACCGGATATCCGTTTCATCTCTAGTCTACACCCACCAAAGGAAAAATGCAATCATTATCATACATCTCCCTCACATACATAAAGAAAATGAAAAGGAAGGAAAAAGTAGTACTTTGGAAAAAACAGTCACATGTCTTTTCTTTTGTCTCATCATTATTTAATGTGTAAGAAAGAGCTACAGCATTATAGCGATAAGGAACGAATGTTTATTGCCTTTTTTCGTCGTCACAGTACCGTAATCGTGAATCGTCACGGTAATTATAAATAAACATTAAGCGGGGTCTCCGACATTTTGAACATGAACATTTGATTACACATTTGCTTGAACATTACTGTAAACATTGGCAATGTGGGCGTGGCCTTGCACATTTCTGTAAACGTCTGCAGTAAGGCCACGCCCCCATTGTCAATATTTTTTATCGTAATGTTCAAGCAAATGTTCATGTTCACCCGCTTTAAGCTCACTCAAAGCAAGAACGACAGATAATACTTATTGTGACCATCCCTGTGGTAGAGCGATATAATTATCAGTATCAAAATTTTGGGAAAGCAATTTTTTTCTTTTTTCGTAAATTGATAAAAAAAATCATCTCATTAAGTGTAATATTATTCAGAGTAACACAGGAAACTGTCCATCATTCCAGGATAAGAATACTAAGATTCTTACCAACCTTCCCCTTCGTTTTTTTTTTAACAGCTTTCTTCAAATGGAACAACCAACATTAGGTCAGCTTCTGGCAGACAGAACGCTTGTGAGAACTCACAAAAGAGTAAGTACTTACACAAGATTTGCTCAACCCCTATCAATTCAAGAGTGAACTGATTTGAAGTGAGTTGACTACATATCTGCCCTGATTATGTTCACTGTAATGTTGTCCGAAACGTTGGTTTAATAAATATGTAGCGTAAAACGGCACAATAACCCAAAAATAAATCACTGATTCGAAGCTGTTCGCGTGATATTACATCCCCGAACCAAAACAAAAAGTTTTAATTAACTGTTTTGTTCAAGGCGTATTTTATACTTACGTTAAAAATTACTTATCTCGTCTTTATAAATTGTATTTTTTTTACATTAACTCCACACAGGAGGCCCTGAGGAAAATAGTCTCCCTCAGGGACTATGTCGTATTGAAGAGACCCATGTTGTAGGAGGGAGGAAACACAGAAGCCGTCAGATCGTTCCATAGCCGAGCTGTTGAACTCAAGAGCTAGTCGAAAAAACGACCCGTTCTCTTGTGCCAAATGTCAATCGTGTACATATTTTGGGCGCGCGTTTGGCGTGTCTTCCGACTATGCACCGGTGCCGAAGGGATCAATGACGCTAGTACCTCAGAGCATCTTCCATTCAAATACCGGTAGGATGTAGATAACATTCCCACCCGACGCCTGTGCTCTAAAGATTGCAATCTGCACAGAGTCGACGGTATTTTTCAAGTATTTTGGAGCTCCAGACCAAAGGTGGCTGCCAAATTCAACCGTGGGGCACACTTGCGACAGGGTTAGCAGTTGTGTACTATTAAAGTATCTGCGGGCCCTGTACAGTACGCCCTGTTTTTGAGAGGCTAACTTAACTCTGGCTTCGATGGAGCCCCCATACCTGCGCTGGTCACTTATAGTTACACCAAGCATATCAATGGAAGGTCTGTTCGGGAGATTGCTTCGTTGAAGGAGACTAGATTTTCATTTCATTTATATAGAGGGCACTTTATCATTGCAGAGTAATTTTTCACTGTAATTAATTTTTTTTTATTTCATAAATAAAAGAGTGCTATTTTTCTTAATGTCACGAAAATTAAAATGAATTGGTACGTCCTAATTGTTGACAATTAATTTCGCTTCTTGGTCGACCTTCTCACGACGGCTTCTTTTCTCAACTAAACTAATGTTGTTAGAAACTTCTAATTGTTTCATTGAAGTTTCAGAAATAGTAAAAAGGCGATTAATGAAAGCTGTGTCATGACTCTTGCGGTAATTTTGCCCTTCTGTGTCCTGTTTATTGCGGTACGTGAAAAATAATAGGAGCCGCAGAACAGGAGTATCAACATTTTTCACGACTATTTTCCCTTTACGACGTTATTAAAGTAACACCTGGTGAGTAGGTACTAAACATGATATTACAATGTCTGACACTGATGAGAAATAATCAAAAAATATTTATATGGTGATAACATTGAGGAAATACAGAGAATAATGAAAAGGATAATTTTTAAAAAGTTTTTGCCAAAACAAAAATTAAATACCCATTTTACCCTTTTTATTAGTTCATATAAATTTTACATTACAATATTCAATCATGACCATCATACTAGATCAAGGCAGACGTATATAGCCTATATTACAATGTAATAATAAGAAAGTTTTATGTACGTATTTGTAATTATAATATAATTTATTATTATGTATTACATACTAAGAATGTTGAGATGTATGGTGTGCTCACCTTTAATTGGAATTGTCACTGTAAACATATTCAAATTGTAAACTAATGTAATAATTATACGTGATGTATTCTGTTGACGAGCCAACAAACAAAATAAATTGTAATGTAGACACAAAAGTTAAATTAAAAACAGTGCAAAACAAAAGACAAATCAAAAATAAAATGAAATTAGAATGCATTAAAAAGAGAGTAGAAATAAAACATAAATATTAAAAAAAAAAATTAAAAAAACGCAAAATAGAGCTCCCCTTTAAAAATAGTCAAAATCACAGAATTTTTAAGAACTTAAACCAATAAAAAAAATTGTCAAATATATTAAAATTTTATAAAAAGAAAATGAAATAAGAATGTGAAGATTACTTTTTAATTTTAATATTTAAAGAACCTCTCCCCTTTCAAATATCCAATGTTGAACACGGGTAGTAAAAAGGGATATAGAATTATTTGACTTTATATCAGTACTCCATGCATAGTATATTTTAGGAGCATCTCTGAACTATAACTTTCTTCTGGAAGGATCGATCTATTAGAAAAAAATTCTTTGCGTTCAAAATAAACCTGTTTTCTAGATGAGTTCACTTGGGATATATTAACATTGTTTGTTGAAGTGGTATGATTTGTTGGAAAAATAATGGTCACGAATCGCCCTTAACTCTGTGTGGGAAACGAGGACAAAAGAAGCTGGTGGAGATTGTTCTCCCAAAGGAATACAATGTTCCACAAAGTCAACGATCTTCAGTCACATAAGACAGGCGAAAAAGAAGGTGAAAAAGAATAAGAAAAAAAATCTGGCAGAATTTGCACTCAATTGACATATTTATTGTTACCTTATTTCGAAGGATTTATTTACCATTAAAAACCCATGCACATTATATTCATATGTAATTATCTTTATAGATGCGTTCGGCAACATTTTTTTTCACGAAATGGAGGCGTTACTACTTAAGATGTAACCAATTTTTACACTTTGTGTGTCTCATCTAAATTCAACATGAATTTAATATGAACATTGGATGAAAAACTATGTTTCGCCAATCATATCCATCAAATTGTGAACAAAGGTATGAAAACACTAGGCTTCGTATTACGAACAACTAAAAACTTTAATTCCTTACAGGCCATAAAACTAATAAACATATGTCTAGTTAGAAGCCTAATCGAATATAACTCAGTAGTATGGTCCCCAACATACAAAATTCACATTAATAGCATTGAGCTAATTCAAAAAAAATTTCTGCGTTTTATCAATTTTAAATTAAATATCCCAGTAGAAGACTTAAAATACGATTACTTATTAAATACTCTAAAAATACATACATTACAAGACAGACGTAAAATAAACGACTTAACATTTTTATTCGAAATACTTAACTCTAAATTCGACTGTTGTGAACTCTTGCAACTCATTAACTTACGAATACCCACAGTAACAACACGACAAAATACAATATTCTATAGCAGCACTCATAAGCGTAACTACTTTGCCAACTCTCCAATACAACGACTTCACACCATGGGAAATAAGTACTTGGTTGATGTTGACATTTTCAACTTGGCGAGTTTTGTGGATCATCTAAAAAATTTATTTCAACACTATTACTAAACACACCTAGTAAACCTATAAAATAGCTGTATTTTTCTATTTATGTTTATATGTTTGTATGACTTGTTGTAGGACTTTTATCTAATGTAGTTTTATTTTTATTATTTTCTTAGTTTCTTACCTGTCAAATTAAAATTACACTACAAAGCATGTAAAACCCCTATGGGCGTTAAATAAATAAATTTAAAAAAAAAATTTAAAATATAAAAAACACATCAATGGCGGATCGTCCGAATTCGTCCCAATTCTTAAAATAACATTTAAAATATTTTCTGTTAAAAATATTATTTTACGAGTAGGTACTTTATTACTTACTTCGCTAGTGTGAATTCTGAAACAACTGCCAATTTTGAAAGAGAAACTAAAATTCAACGCTTAAGTTGTAGATTTCATTGAACTGGGGTTATAGGCAGAGTCACAACATTAGCATTAAAAATTAGTCAGAAATTAGCACTTTTATTATCATTTAATACCTGGTGAATATGCTGTTCAAATTAACAACATGGTATTTAATGACGAAGTGAAAACTATTAGAAATATTTCGTTCACAACGTTAGCGAGGATTCAACCAATAGATCCGGAATTCATCCAAGTAGTAAGGATTACAAATACAACAAACTGTGAATTATAATCGCATTATCCTGACTTATCCAGGGATAATTTTATCATTTGCAATCGAGAAACAATTACTTAATGACATTGTTAATCTAAGTGTTCAGATTTTAAGAGACAGAATTCTACTTTTATGGTAAGCCATTTTGAATACTGTACTAAGCCCAGGAAAATCGTATTCACATAATTCACAAACGATTTATTTAATTTGCAATAAATTTAGAAGCATTGATTCATGATTGTTGCGTGTACTATTAAGAAAACAAAACATTCGATGTGGTGACCCTTTTGTTGTATCATTATAATAAAAATACAATGTGATATGCATACTGTGGTGTACCGTCGTTTTTTCTGGTAATACAGCTCTGATGATCGGGAATTTCAACGATACTTCGGTTCGTCAGTTTAATTTCGTCGTGTTTATTATCGTCTTATTTACAATTAATATTTAACTGGACTTAACGTCCGTCCTAAATGATGCTCTGTCTTGATCTGCGGCAGGGAAAACTGGTAACTGGCATTACCCACCTGTCGATCGGATATCATCGGCAATCTTCGTAATCGTTCGGCTATTAGACGCAAACGGGCGACAGATATCTCTCGCATATAGTATAACTTTACCGACCTCTTTTGAGACAAATTATTACCTACACTAACGACATCTGTTGAAAGGCATTGAAACCAAATACAAATTCATATACACTACACATCCCAATACTATAAAGTTAAAGTTTTTTCTTTAAACTTTTGATAGCGCGAAATAAAGACGTACGTATATAATTAAATATATATTTTTTTAAAATCATTTAATTTTTCTTTCAGGACTCCGTTTTGTTTCGAATGTTGGGTATCTTAAGCCTTAGTTCTATGAGGAATGTTGCATTACTGCTGATGGCTTATAAGCTCCTGAACGTTTTCTTATCAATACCCGACACTCTGGCTGAAATGGGATTCCATGTCCCATGATAATTTCACGCAAATCCCAGGTGCAGAACTTACTTATCAATCAATGGTGATGCCCCTGGAAGGAAGACTTATTAGATTAATAATCTACCTCACAGGAAAAAGTAGATTTCTTATTTTTATTTCCTTTGTGTACTTATAATTTTTTTAATATGTGACACCTCACAAGAGCACCCCTGTCTGTATAAATGTAAAGTTAGGGGAACTATATCGCCACCCGATCTAGCAGCGTTGCGAGGCGGGTTAAGGTGAGGACTCTAGGAAGGGATTTATAGATGCGGATCTTGAAGAGGCCCGGATTATACGAAGGAGAAAAAACAGACGCCAGAAGCTCGTTCCATAAACGAGCCTACCTACACAAAAAAATGTGAGGATGAAACGACCCGTTCTCATGAAGCCAACAGCAACTGTGAACGGATGTACCTCTCGTATCCGTCTAGTTTCACGTACATGCACTGGTGCACAGGGGATTAATGCTGCTAGCTCCTTAGATCAGATTCCATTAAAATATCTGTAGAGCAGACTCAGCATGCCTACAATGCGAGAGATGCCGGCAACCCCACATAATCAAGTGGGTTTATCAAGTATTTTGGAGCCAGCCCAGAGGAGGCCCCCAAATTCAATTTATGGGCGTACTTGAGATTTGTACGTGGTAAGGGTGAATGTACACGCTTAGAAACCATAAACTATAGGGGGAGGTTTGTCTAGGCGGATGACCAAGAAACACTGAACCCAGATTCCTACCCACCCCTTAAACTCTTTTCCTTTCCAGAACTCTTCTCCCCTCCCTTTCCTCAAAAAACCCTCCACACAGCATCCCCAAAGATGACATAGGCTCTGAGGGAAATTATTTTTCTCAGGGCCTTCTGTGTGGAGCTCATGTAAAAAAAAAAAACAATGAATCTAATAATTATTTTTGAATACACACCTCTTCAATTAATACAGTTGATTCTGTTGGATTAAATTAGTTCCCGGCTAGTTTAAAACTCGATCAGGCATGTGTTTATCTTCTACAGTCATAATCCATAATATCATCAACACTTTTTCAATAAAATTTCTATCAAAATATACCTATAAATTTGCAAATGGAAACCCAGCACAAATCATAACTTTCAGATCACTGCACCTATAAATTTCCAATATTTTTTAAATATGTCATAAAAGTATAAATCCACCCTCCATGGAGGGTCGGATTACAACCCTACCCTAGCTGTACATCAATACCTGCACAGGGGCATAGTCATATAGGCACGGACGTAGAACATCCCGGCGCGGTGATACAATACTAGGGCGACAGGAGAGCTACCGGATCAATAGCCCGCTATCACCAGGTAAGGCGACCGACCGCGACCTGAAAAGCGGCTCGCTGCAGCGCTCGACGGGGATTGAATATTTCAATAAGTCGATATCAACAATTATTGTAATGTTAGTTGCATGATGATTGCACTGTAAAATTACACGCATTGCATACTCATAATTTGGGAGTTGAAGTTTTTATACGTTTGTTACACAATGATGTTCAGGGTTAAGATATTTTCGTAATAAAATTGACGAACTATTTATTCAGAAGGCTGATTATGTATTGTAACGCGTGTTAAATCGGTCTTAGATGACATATTTATTCCGTATCGCGCTAACGAGCTAAAAACTACGCTTGTGTTAAGACACCAACTCTTAAAAGCAGTGTTATGTTACAACATTACACAAACAAAGAAGAGATGACGCCACCAGTTCCGTTTACACGCATTTCACCGCGCCACTGTCCCCCACGGACGCGACCGGACCACCTCTCCCCGCCACCCGCAGAACTCGCCAGCATTTGCTCAGTACTAGACGTGAGTGTGTTAAACCTCCGGAGTCTCTCCCGCCCCACGCGCATGAGATTACGCCTAGTGATATACGTCTTCATGATGAGGTCCTGACCTCATTTATACGGAGTGACGACAGAACTCCCGTATCCAAGGACGCCACCCCCCCTTCACCCCTGATTGCGAAAGCTTCACTCCATACTTCCTCCCTTTAATGTGCTAACCTAGCGACTTGCCCGACGCCTAGAGAGAGAATAGTTTGTTTAAGCCAGGAGGTTATTTTATTGTTATCTTGTAACTGTCCTAAACATATGCCCTCTACCTCAATAAACCTTGTATGCAAAGCCACTCTTTTTCATTGGATACTGTATGTTTACCCCTTATTTCACGTGGTCGAGGGTGAGGCACCCTTGCCGATCCTGACCCTGGAGAACAAAGTCACCTTTCCCTACCGACTGAGCTAGTTGCGGAAAGACCTACGCTGGTACCCAATCAAAACGTAGCAGCAGTTACCCTGACAACAGAGGTGACGGCGCGTTTTGCCGCGTAATCCTCGTTAAGAGATGTCTGTCGCAGGAAAATTTGTGAATCAACTTGACATTCGCAATGACTTGCGTTCAAACATCAAAATAATACGACAAACATATAGTCGTTTATGAACGCTTATTAAGATAATCTGTAAGTAGTTTCAATAACTAAAACATAGTAATTCGTATTTTTAAGTTGGTAATCAATCCATTTAATACGCCACTAATTAATTCATTGGAAATCACACAAATTTGCCAGCCGATAATGCACGGCGGATAACTTCCTATACGCATCGGATTTTGTCTTTTTGTCCTTAATTGTCTCGTAATGCGCCTTAACGCGAAAGATAACAAAAATATACAAAATCACTCATTTGGTCTTAATAATAATTATTTTTTAATGTCAAAAGAAATATGACATTTTACTTTCTCTTAACTATGTTTTCATAGTTTTGCTCTGACATTTTAAGATTAAACAGTTTTTTTTTAAATATTTATGCCGTTCTCCGTTTTTAGGCTATCTGGAAGGAGATTATATATTTGTACACCCTTGTGGCCAATGCTTGCTACTTTCAGTTTTAACAGTATTTAATTTATTATGTTGTGTAGTATAATGTTTGCGTACTTGTGACGTTTTTACAAATGTTGTGTTTGTGTGTATATAAGTCCATGTTTTACTTTGCAGATTTCAGATTTAAAAATTTCATAATTTAATTTAATAATTGCCTTCATTTGCCGGTTATATTACACGAAATGACACTGGAAAGAAACAAATAATTAGATTTTTCTTGGAGGATAGTCTGGATGTTGTGGCTGTTGAGAATGATCGATCAAAGAAAAAAGATTTACATAACAGCTCTCGCAAGATAAACTGGTGAAATAATATTATCTATCCTTCACATTTTAATTTTTTCACATTCACATTCATTTCACAACTAAATCGGCGCGTTACCGATGAGGCTGAATAATTTTATCATAAAGTGGTTTCTTTTCAATGTAAAAGAATATTGCAAGCTTTTATTTAATTTCGAATTGTTCAATATATTTTTCAATTTTAAATATTTCATAAAAGTGATTACATATTATGTTCAATAAAATGAATAATTCTGCGGAAGAAAAATGCGCAAAGGGTGTTGATAAAGTAAACTAGACGTAAATACCTTCTTTGGAAGTTAGCAAACTCTAAACAACATTCTCAAAGCATCAACGTTCTGCGAATAACATTCAACCATGAACACAGAACATTCCCACTGCGAGCAAGATTAGTGCGGATAATTTTAACTTAGAGAATTACAGAACCCTTGCGATAGACTGGCCTACATTACGAGAGCTCTACTGAAGCGAGTGACGTCACTACACCCTTTACTCTTTTCAACCCCCACCCCCTTTAATCTCCATCGCAGCCCTTCCGGAAAATCGTAAAAATCATCGGGCTCTAACTCCATTAATTCCAATCCTGACACAGTGCAAACAATTGAAAATTTTAACAAACTACTGATTACGGAAATATTCAGTGTTTTTTACTGCCTGTAATAATGACATCTTAAATATTGAATCTTTAGCTATCAATCATCCGGAATAAATTATGTGTAACATCATCTACCCATATATAAACTAACTTAACCTGAATTTAGAAAAACCTGGTTAGATTTAGGGGATTTGAGAGGACTTTTTCAGTACGGAAATTTAACTTTTTTGTTCAGAAGTTACTTATTTTATTCGTATTCACTTAACATTTCGTTTTTAGCGTAACAACCACGATTTTCTATTCTAAAAGATTGTTTAAATTATCTCAGGTACTTAGGTAGATGACTTAATTGGAAAAAGAAAATGGCAATTTAATTTTATTGTCGTAATGAAAAGTAAAAGAAAAAGAACAAAGTAAACCGTAAACTTAATACCATTTCCTCGTTAAGCGACGTTTTGTGATAAAGTTGAAAGAATCCATTGTGTAAAATAATAATACTTATAAGTTTTACTGAAGGTGGTCTTAACATTTTAAGTGTCGAACATTTTGTAGCCTAATAAAAGGTACCTTTGAAGTAAATTTTATTGTTAATTAAAAATAAAGTTTAGGGAAAATAAAGCCAACAGTTTAAATTAAAGGCACACTTTACATTGAAGCTTTGTTTTTTTTTTATCACAAAGCATATTGATTTTATAGAAATGATTCAAAATCTGCGGTTGCCATGCATAACTATTTGAAGAACTTCGATGCAATTCAGTTTATCGGTTCACCGGATGCTATTTTAGCAATTTTGAGGAAACTGGATAGGTGCAGTCATAACATCATAACCATCGGAGCGCTAGGCGTCCATAAAGTGAGTAGATAGCTTTCAAACTTTAATGCCAGCCACCCATATTTATTTGTTTTCTCAGGTTCTCCATAAAACAGTTATATACTAGAATATTATGGAAAAGATTACAAAATTTAGAGAAAAAAGTGTATGGGGGCAGTTTCACTATCTTGTGACGTACGTCAGAAGAAAGTTACAGAACTCTCTGTAGGTGACATTGAAGATGTCGATGCTCAATACAGATTCATTTAGCAGTTGAATTGCTCTGTTTAATGGCGCATTTTGATAGGAAGAAGTTCTCGCTTTCGGAGCATATAAAAGTGCGTGGGATCTCCCATGACTGTACGCGTTAGGTACATATAAGTTAATCTCCTTCAACATGGGGGATTCAGTATAATGCCGGAGATTTGCTTAAAAAGGTGTTTACCCAAAAATATTTTTATTATAATGATTTAAGATCGAGCATTCCTGTTAAAAACAACGATGGATACAGTAATGAGTAGTATGTATATAACCTCATACACAGGTAACGCATAAACCTTTTTTGAACTCTTTCTATTTCTAGGATATATAAATATTTGCAATTCATTTTTTTCTTAGGTCACTGCTGACATTGGTTTATTATCGTTTTCTCTGCTTATCTTTGCTGAGAAATCACGTGGTTAGTAAATTAGTTGGAATAACTTTGGAAGGGTTTGAGAATTTTGATTAAGATGTGGCCTACCGCAAGGATCTATGCTGGGTCCTCTAATTTTTTATTTATTTTACGTTTAACCAATATTTAGATTAAATTTGAGGGACGAAATAAGAACGCAATTTGATTTATTACTTCAGAAATCAAATTTGTCATTTTATTTATATGGATGTGTATGTATGTGTATGTTTATATATATATATATATTTTTTAAATTCCTCTAATATATTTAAATACTTTTTTTTTCTCTTCTAAATAACCAATGTACAATAACTAATAAAATTTGAAAAAAAAATAAATAAATATAAAACTTTCTATTACAACACAAAAATACTTGTCATAAATAAACATAAATAAACTCGTAAACACCTCAGCACAGGTTCTCCTAGTGAGGTGTTCACGAAACATACAACAATACCTATCCACAGTTTCACCTTCACAAACCTACCTTACACCCAACATAATAAAATTACAAAATATATTATGTAAAAATGTTTTTCAAAATTGATCTATAGGTAAGTACTGTTATACATAGAAATAAATAAATAAATAAAAAATATTACATAATTTGTTTGAAAAATGAGAATGTATATAAAAATATGGTAATGAAACAAAATGCGATTCAGCTTCTGAAGAACATGGCAAGGACAAAAGGTTGAATATGTTCATTTTGCCAGAGTTTATCTTGCCTTGCTGTCCCTTACGTACAGAGTTTTATGCTTTCACTTAAACTAATTTAGTAAAGCTATGCAAATTATTATTTCACTTTAAATAGTGCCTTCTCTGCCAATTGAAAGCTTGGAGGATATCTGTTGAACATTATGTGTACGAGAGAATACACTGTACAAAAAAATAACAAAAATGCAAATATAAATTGCCAATACTACCATCTATAATTTAAAACATAAAAAGTGTAATCAAAATTTTCAAAATAATCAAATTCAGAGTGTTTCGCATAATAAATTTTCAATAATCATCGTTTTACGTAAAATTTTCACGTGGGTACGGAAAATACTTCTTATTTGTAAAAGAAACATTTAAATTCACATTGGAATACATTTACTCATTTAATAATAAGAAATGGGTATATTACATCATCATTTCGTCGAAAATCTTGCTTGAATAAGATAGAACATTTCCACTTCAATGAGTTTTAGGGAAAGCAAAAAATGCGTGGAATTTGGGTAAAAGATACTTGAAATCACTTAAATTCTACAGCTTTATTAAAATTCTGCAAAGGGAAGGGAATTTACTTGACAAATTTGAGTGTAAATTTTCATTTAGTTGAATAATTTTGGTGTCGCTGACCATTTCAAAAGCGTAACAAAAAGAACTATAACGTTTGTTGTAATCCGTGTATTTCTGGAGGTTTATTTTTAAGGTGGAGCGTAACAGTGACAGTCCCTTGAGAGAAATCGAGTGTATAAATGGCTACCATTGAACGTAAATGAATTGATGGAACCTTTTCACGGTATCTACCCTGATGAAATATCTCCGCTGGGATGTTCCATCATAAAATGCTTACGAATCACGATTTATCTTGTGATTTAATAGTTTTTCCGTAAAAACGAACAAACCCGTGAGTAATTATATTAAATGATGAACATTTTTAACAGAGTAATAATGTATATCCAGCTTAAACGAGCTCAACAGTCTCAAAACGTATTAAATAATGAAATAATTTGATATTTTGGGAGGCACGAACGGGTACCGCCGTCCTGGCAACTATTTATTGTCACTCCAAGTGGTTCGCTACGTTGGTGACTTAGCAGGTAAGCCCGGGTTCATGGGGTGAGATTTGTCCAGATCTTGGCAGTGGATGCGTCTGCCCAACTGCTGCGTGCGGGCCGGTTCGAGTGAGACTGGTTGAGAAGGTCTTTTGACCTCTCCAGCCAGAATCCGTCGACCCATCGCCATGCACCGCAGTTGAAGGGATAGATTCATACGTCCGTCACTCCTAGACACACCAACCCCCAGATTCCTGCTCATCCTTCATACCTATATCCTTCCCAGAACTCCTCTTCCATACAGCATCTCCTAAGATGACATAGGCCCTAAGAGAAATTATTTTCCTAAGGGTCTACTGTGTGTAGCTAATGTAAAAAAAAAAGTTAATGTGACAGCAGAAAATAATAAGTTGAGCATTTTATAAATTTTATAAATTTCATATATTTTAATTAGTTTTTAAACAATCAAAAGCTTTTAATAAATAATATGAAACAAACAAAATAATCCTTATTGCTAATAAATTTATTTGTTCTATTAAATAATCTCTAAAAGAACGATCGTGAAGGTCTGAATTTGGTGGGTAAACAAACGACGATTTGCTGGTGCATTAAGGCATGGCAAAAACCTCTCAAAACCTAAACTCAAACATAATATTTTCTTTACATCTACAGGGTAAAGAGCGCGTTATAAAATTGGGGTTAGTCCTTTTTTAGTAGCACATTTTCCGCAAAATTGTAATTTTGTTAAATTCTAAAGGGTACTAAATGAAAGCAAAATAGTTAAAACATGTTTTTGACAAAAGGATTCTGAACGGAAAACATGGATTGTTTGAGATAATAATATTAATACACTGGATAAATACTGGATACATGTAATGATTGTTTTTGGAATAATACAAAATACTAATTTAAATATGGCAAACGGGGGAGAAGAAAACGTGGAATTAATATAATAAAAGTAATCGTTTTCTTTGAAACAAATCAAATACAAAAATTATATCAGTCATATTTAAACATGTTTAAAAATTGGAAGCACTTACAAAATAATTCAAAGGCGAAGAAGATACCTCGCTGCCGGTTTTTTAATTAACGATCAAAGAATTCTCTATTTTGTCGAAGGCAATATCAACAGCAATCTAATATAAAAAAAATTCTCAAGGATTTTTCGAAGACAAATCACTAATACTTGCACAAGGTGTGTGTTTTTAATATCTTAAGAATATTTTATACACGCGAATTGCGATTTTTTTTTTTTTTTTAATTTTTGTGAAAGAAAAGTAGGTACTAAAAATTCGAAGGATTTTAAGCATAATAATGAAAAATTGTTTTTCTTTTTTAACCCTTAAGTGATGTGGTGAACAAACTTACGTATGTGAGGTCGTAGGTGCCAGGAACCCACATTTTCAAGACTACTTAAAGTTAAGTTATTGGTTAAAAGTACGTTTTTCTAAGTGTAGATTATCAATCGTAAATCTTTACAACAAGTCAGATGTATAGAATACAAAATTAAATAAGAACTGTAGTATTTTCACTTTCGAACTTTAGAGTGAAATTCTTTGCACAAAAACATATCTATTGTATATAATTAAAATCTAAAAACATGACATCTATTTTATTAAAAATGATGTTTCCTTGCAATAGATATTACAGGTGAATAGGATGTGAAAGGCAGAAGGGGGAGTTTCGACCCGGTCACATAGACCTATATCGTCACTTAAAGGGCAACCTATTCGTAATGTTTGTTTTATATTGCGCGCAAGCTCAACAAACAAACGATTTATTTGTTTCAAATTTCTGCCAAAATAGTATAAATTAATATAAAATTCAATTGAATAACCGTTTTTCTTGGTGCTAATTATGATGCATTCCATCAAAAAATGTTTTTATTTCGCTTTACACCGCATTATTGTACACCGCATCAACAACATGAGAGCAAAAATTAGCTACTTGTGAAATTCTTGATTATATTGTTTTTAATTTTATTTTTTTTGCATTAGCATCACACAGGAGGTTCCGAGGAAAATGTTTTTCTTCAGGGTCTATGTCATCTTAGGGAAAGCAGTGTGGAGGGTCTTTTTAAGGAAAGTTGGTAAAGGATGTTCTGGGAAGGAAAAGGAATGAGGGGTGGGTAGGAATCGGGAGTCAGTGTGTCCAAAAATGATGGAAAAATGAATTCATCCTTTCGACTGCAGTGCAAGGCGATAAATCGATACCAGTCTCTCCCGATCCGGTCCGCCGCCAAAACCTAGACAAACCTCGCCCCATGAATCCGGGCACTCCTGCTTAGTCACTAAACGTAGCGAAGCATTTGGGGTGACCTACGGAAAAGATGTCGGTTATCCAATAAAAGGTTCACGAGGCGGCCTGCCCATGTTCACCTCCCAAATTTCTACATTTCAAATAGATATAAAGAAAGTAAGCAAATGAATTTCATTTCAATAATAAATTTAGAACGTACTTTGCGAGAGAAACCGTTTTATGTAATTACTTTTTATTTCAATTTGTTTTTCAGAATAACTTGTTCGAGTTTTATTAAATAACTTAAATACTTTTCGATTTCAATGATTTCGAATACCTACGCAGAATTGTCTCTAATGCCTAAATGAATTATGGAATAATTGTTCAAATACTAAATTGATGTTTCCTTGAAAATTGGACGTACAAGTAATTTCAAATGCTCAATATTTTCTCCCTAAAATTAGCCCTTTATTGAAAATCTATTCAATTTGTTCCTCGCTTTACAGAGTGTTTATTCTGAAGAATTGTATATTTTAGCCACAAGAGAGTTTTAAAAAATGTTACAGACTTACGTTTGTTATCCAAAATCTTTTCCTTTATTTAGTGGTTGCATTGTCGAATGGCCAGAGATTTTTAATTTATTTTTACATAAATTCAATGCAAGAAAGCTTTTGAGGAAAACCAAATTATAAAAAGGACAAAAATAAATTATTATTTTTTTTTTTTTTTGATTAATTCAGAGTCCCAACTGCTCACGTCTGGGGCCAGTGAGACTATGGCACCCCGATTGGGGAATATTGTGATACTGAAGGTAGTGAGGAGGGGAAGATGATGGGGAGAGAAAGATGGGAAAGTATCTTGCTATTCAGATCTAGTCACTAAGCACGGTTAAAGCCATTTCAAGCAACGTTTTATTTCTAAATGCTGGTCTTACACCAAGGCAATACTGAGAGTGTCTTCTACTCTGGAATGTGCTTTATGTTATTTTAAACGATTAAATTGTAGAAACACAAATCAATCAAATAAAATTCGAATCGCTAGTCGAGAGCCTTGCCCCTCGACCACTGAGGCCGTCTCTTCGCATAGTATGAATCTCGCGGTTGTATATTCTACAGTTTTTTCTTAAATATAACAGCGTATAAGTTCAAGCAATCGACTGTAAATAAATTCGTTTGATATCCATACCAACTTATTGCGAAAAATTTTGAAGTCGAATTTAGTATCGAAATTAGTAAATAATGCATAAAATGAAGTTTATAATAAATATCATTTCGGGAGGTCAACTATCGGGGGATATACTATCAGGTCACCTTTGCATGAGACACGATAATACTGAATGAGTGAGAATCGAGAATACTTAATACGTCATTCTCCCTTCTTTTTCCAGACCGTTCTTCTCAAGTTCCACTGCATCCCACTTCTGCTCAGCCGTCTACTGTTCTAGCTGAGACCCGTCACATTGTAATAAAATATACATATAAGCCTCGGAGGAGTATTGCTCTCGCTTTGGAAAGTCGAGCACTCCTCTGTACAGTCGAGAGACAATCCTCAAAAGGACGGTTCATTGGAGAACTTTAAAGAACCATGACCTAGCTATCCAATGACATTGTAGAATTTACCAACGTGTATGGAAATTGATATTGTGTATTGAAAATTTGATTGATTTTGCTGGTATTTCAGTTATGCGGAAATTGAAGGACGAAACGTGTGGATGAAATTTGTGTTGAGTTACCTACGATTGAAATAGAATTGTAAGAATTGAATTACAGTTTTTCGCTTTTTTTGGATAATAAACGCATCGTGAGTATCATAATTGTATCAGTTTTTCAACAAGAAGAATTGAAAAAAATCGTGAAATAATATTCATTATGGGCTGTAGTGGCTTTTCGTGCAACAGCTATAATTTAAAAATAAATAAAAGGATTTTTGTTCTAGGAAAAGTCTTAAATACGTGAACTTTTTTGGCAAGAAATGTATGTTTCTACAAGTAGACTGTTCTTAATTTTAATTTTTTTCTTTTATGTATTCAATAATACTATTACACAATTTATAAAAAAAAAAAAATATTGATAAAAAATTTGTGGTGAGTAGTTATTATAATGCTTGACAGGTGTTTCGCCTTCTGAAGGCATTATTATAATGTTAAAAAACGATAAATGGACTAGACTATTTAGGTATCTTTTTTGAGTGGTCGGATAACTCAACTGAATGAAATCAACTCAGAACCTCCTTTGAAAAGTCATTAAGAGTGATGAAAAAAACATGTAAAAAAATTGGTTAAATAGGTTACATAAGGTTGGGTTATGGACTATTTTTCCTTTTTTCATAGCTTTTAACGACTTTTCAAAGAGGTATCAGTTGACTTGATTCTGATTTGGCATGGAATCCTTTTTGTGAACCTTAAGGAACTTTTACAAATTAATTAAGTGGCCTAAATAAAAATATGAAATGATTTGTTCGTGATTTGAATTACTGTGATCGTCGACTTCTTCCACACATCTTCATGTTTATTTTAACTTATTAAAATCGTTGTTTGAAAATTACTTGAATTTTTAAAAATGTGTCACAGAATGCCTCTTTGTTGGTAATTAAATTAATTTCTATCATCTCGAGAGATCCTCAAAAAAATTTGAAAAACGATTAACGTCAGTGCGCAGAAATCACACACCATCAATCAACTTGTCCCTACGTCAGAGACCCCCTTTTCCCGCGTACAAAGAGAATACAGAGCCGCGTCCGCATTTAGAGAGCTTTGTTGTTAGACGTTATAAATGAGACGGTCAGAATCACTTTGAACATTAACCAAACTAATGCGAATAGTGTATATACAGCATAATTGGGTAAATACACAGGATAGTAACTACTTGGCAGAAGTTGCGAATAAACTGTAAATTTCCAGGTAAAGCTAGAAAGACGAACTTGAAATCAATATTAACACAATCTCGCAAATGTAAACTTGCTATTTCAGCTTAAATAACCTTAGTTCCGCTTTGCAAGCTGTATGCTAACTTTAAAACTTTATCAAAATCATTCCCTGCACGCGGACGCGCTAACTACTTGGGTCGTTCGTCTTTTAACCTACATAAAGTTGTCTCCATCAGTTAGTTGAGAAAAATTCAACAGAATAACCTACATTTTTATTTTATAATTACTTTTAAATCTACTGTAACTAAAGACGTAACGACTGTGTGCGTTTTAAAAAAATGTGTATTTATATTTTTGTGATAAAAATTATGTTACAGAGTTGTAACTCCTCGTGAAAGAAGTGTATTTCATACAAATCACAGTTGTCTTCTGCCACCTCGACTTGTGTATATTCTATAATATTACAAAAAATTATATGACGACATAAAATATAAAACTATTTTTAAACTACAAAAGGTATAACCTATCAAGTAACAGCAATTATTGTTTTTAATGATGTTCAATAAAATATTTAAAAATATCTCAAAAACTTGTCTCCTACAACTTTTATGTCGTACGTTAATTCTGTCACGTGGGTTGTCATTCAAAATAGGTATATACACAGCTCGTGTTTATCACCCCCAATAGGCATTTTAGGCCTCCTTCCCCCCTTGCTACAATTTCCCCTCTAGATCCAGAGAGAATTCGTTTATAGTAATAACAAAATGTGACAGAGTGGTGGAAATGTGACAGAGTGGTGGAAATGTGACAGAGTGGTAAAAGTTATGTAGGTTAAAAAGAAGAACAACCCGTTTTTTTTACGATTTTTAACCACCACAAATTCCGGAAAATGCAAAATGGTTTTGTTCAAATGCATAATTGTGATGTATTTGTACACCGGTTGATATACAAAAATGCATTGTGTTCACAGACAGGCATCACGTCATAGATTCAATTCCTCTAATAGCTAATAATAATAATAATTTGAAAATTTTAATAACGTCATTTTTATTTAAAATCATCTCAAGGACGATGTAAGCTAAGTCGTCCTTGATACGGTTGTAAGAAAATTTTAAAATTTTCAAGTTATTTATAACTTAGGAATGTTTGTCTTTATTTAAAGAGATATTTAAAAATGCTTACTTGCGCAGCCTAAAAGGTCGGCGAAATCGGTTAGAGATTTCAACTTTTTTAATTTTTTTTTTTTTATATGAATACCGCACAAGAGTCCCAACTGCTCCCGTCTGGAGCCAGTGAGACTCTGGCATCCCCAATTGGGATATGTTGTGAGGTTAAAGGTAGTGGGGAGGGGAAACATACCTGGCTATTCAGATCTGGTCACCAAACACGGCTAAGGCCATTTCAAGCAACGTTTCAATTCTGAATGGTGGTCTTACACCAGAGTACTGAGAATATCAATACTGAGGGTATCTTCCACTCTGGAACGTGCCGCAAATATACTATATATTATTTTTAATGAATAAATTGTGAAATACACAAATTAATCAAATAAAATTTATTTGCCACGCCGCGATTTGATCCCGCGACCTTTGGAATGCGAGTCGAGAGCCTTACCGTTGGTCTACGCCGGCCGTCAAGTAAATAGTTATATGTGGCTATATTTATTGAACTGAAGACGTAAGCAGTAAGGTACTTTTCTTTAATCCATCTCCTTCCTTCATTCTTCCTTGGAGACTATAATATTGTAGATATTAGTCTAAGAGTGTACCCATTGATGACGCTAAATAGTATTATGTTAGGTTTCCCGTAGATGGCGTTTTGATTTGGATATTGTAGAGATTGGGTGTAAAATAAATACTGATGGAACCTCAAGGTCGGGGTCCGAATTATTCCAATCGTCTGCTGAATAAGATATCAGAGCTTATTTTTAACCTATCACAATAAAGTACAAGAGTTTTGTTGACCTCGAAGTTTTTGTTAGGGGTTTGAGTCAAACCGGGAGTTATACCAGAGACTAATAACATCGCACCCGGGGATAACAATGGCACAAGTCCAAAAATGGCATTTTTGAGTCAAGTATGCAGAAATGTTGCTTTATTTATTTTTTATCCTCGAAAAAAACAGCACAATTCTTAAAAATATTTTAGTGGCTTTAAAAGCGAAAATGTCATTGTTCAATTATAATATTTTATTCAAATTCAAGCGAAAATAGTGGCACAATGATCATTGTGCCATGTTTACTGCGGAACACATTAAACATAAGAAGGCATAAGTGAACGAACTTCACGTCGATGCCGAGTTGTGCCTCTGTTTTTGCGAATGCTTTGGAATTCTGTGTCTTAATTCATAGAATCAATCAGTTTTCTGACAGCGCGGTTGTTTTGGGCGGTTAAGCATTTTACTAAGACAAAAAGCTATTTTTATGGTGATTTCAATTAATAAGACATTAAATAACATATGATGATGTCCAACCGAGCTGTTAGGATTGTGAGAATGATAAAAATGGCACAAGATAAACAAATAAACAAGATAACAAGGTATTTACCAAACGTCAATAATTATTTTAGGTTGTGATTATTTTTTTTTATTTCATTTTAAATAAAAATTTTAAAAATTCTCTAAATGATTTCCGTTAAATACAAATTAATAAAATGTAAATATAAAAAAAGCTTGTCTTACTCCCACAACTTTAAATACTGAGTGTTTAAATTACTGTCGATATGGAGTGTTTTTTATCAATTATTATTATTACGAAAAGTGAGAATTTGTGTCGGGGGAGATTAAAAATGTGCATTTATATTTTAATTTTGCTGAGATTAATTCACTTACGCGAAGTGTTCGACGCCATAATTTTTTTTGTTTCTTTTTGTGAACACTTTGTACGTGTATCCTACTTAGTAGGAGGTAGAAGTAGTGTTTTTTTGTTTTATTTCTTGTTATTACTAATAAAACAATGTTTAAAAATTAAAATTACTTTTTTTCCACAAGGATTCATATGATTGTTTTGGGGCATAAGTTTAAAATTTTAAAATATTTCCGCAATAATAATGGCACAAATTCGAAATTTGCCCTAAATACCTTAAAATTGGAAGAAATTTTAAAAACGAAGACATGTTATGAAATTGCACAACAGTTACCCAAATTCTCTAAAAGAATGTTGTTTAATTTGTTAATAAACTGATTTCATACACTCAACCGAAATATTCAAACCGCTCTCCTGAAAAGAGAGGTTTTTTTGAGTTGTGCCATTGTTATCCCCCGGGTGCGAATGATTGGCATTCTCATAGACCAATGAAAGGCTATAAAAAGAAAATTCTTCGTCCAATTACGCACGACGGTTGGCATATAAATAGGTAAGCTTAGTGTTATGCGGGTTCCGATACGTTGTATAAAATAATCGTTCTGACTTTTGGGCTTCAACGCATTTATGAAAGAAAAGTAGGTCACAATAAAATACAAGGTCATCGAAATGTGTGAAAATTGAAATAACCGAATGAAAGCGTTACTGACTTTTCAATGACCTCTATTAATTTTAGTAGACAATTGCTTTTACCCTATCCGTAAGGCAAATATGAGAGTTTTTGTTACATTTATTAATTTCTAAGCCAATATTTACAGTTTTTTTATGTAAACTACACGATAAATACAACATATGTTAATAAGGTAGTAGAGCAGTGGTTCTTAAACTTTTCATTTCACAATTCACTTTCATAATTTCAAAATAACCACGGACTCTTGACGAAGAAAATCTTAGCGAAAGAAAACAACGCTTCAAAAAAAAAATTGGGTGGTATTCAAAATTAGAAGTAGTAAGTAGGTCTGTTAACATTAACTAATTTATATCATAACTAGATTAATCAAAGGATGCTGTTGTTTGAATGCAGTGTTGTGGCACCTTAAATTGAGGTATCGTCTTCGATAAGGATTCATATCATATCATCTTTGACGTCGAATCGGTTTTGATTTTTCGTTTTATTTGGCACCAAAACCGAGAACCCGGACTCACAGATACATAGTTGCAAAAGGTATCAGAAGGACTTAGCTCTGACGAGGAGAGATTAGGAGAACAACAAAACTCGCCAAGACTCCACCACTAGAGCAACAGCGCGATTTCAAGCCTTTTCCTCCGATTGCTCGTGATTTATGGAGAACATTTTGAATATTTTTCGCCCACATTAAAAAAATCATAACTCTAAATTTTAATATGGAGACATACAAACTGATTATCGTTTTATATAGCCAATGGATTCACCTATCTTTTATTGATTGTCACATGTTCGTTGGATTTATAGAAAACTTTAAAACCGTAATCGTAAAAACAATGTGGTCCAAATTGGACCACTGTCAATCGCAGAAAAATTAAAGCGATCCATATTTTGACTTTTTTCGCTCCAGTGGATAAAAGAAAAACTTTGAAGTTAGAACAGTCTACACGCGGAAACGCAAATTTCTAGCCAAAAATTTGCACATGTTGAAAGACTCTTCCTAGGACAAAAGTATTTTTTTATGTATTCTTAGATATTAGCTATTGCATGAAAAGCCCTAACAACGCGTAACATTAATAATTTTCCATGAATTTTCTCTATTGTTCTTTTTGTAAACCCAATACAATCATGATATTCTTCATAAAATTCAGCTCGCGATGTTTCCTTTAATCTCATGTCAAAGCGGTCATCTTTAAAAAGATCTTCATCGCTGATATTATCAATATGAATTGAAAATGGACTTCGCACCTAAGTTTCTTTATCGAGATATTCTGGACTAAAATAACTTTCAAAATAATTCTGACAAATATTTAAGAGTAAACTGGAGGCGTGTAGACTCCTGTTATGGATCCCACTATCCCCTCTAATAGATGAAAAATTGTTTGTTTTTTACAAATCATATGATCATTTTTATCATAAATTCTGAGAATTATTTAATACAGCCGCAATGGCAGTTCTCGTATTATATAAAATGAAAAAAACTTTACTTAATAGTATATCTTTGCGCAGTGGTATGTTTTGAACCCACAACTCAAAAATAACATACGCAAATCATTACTGGTGGTTTAGAAT
Organism: Glyphotaelius pellucidus; assembly: GCA_936435175.1. Taxonomy (NCBI): domain Eukaryota; kingdom Metazoa; phylum Arthropoda; class Insecta; order Trichoptera; family Limnephilidae; genus Glyphotaelius; species Glyphotaelius pellucidus. The sequence goes on along the minus strand of OW386548.1, from coordinate 28,479,063 downwards.
AATAATAATGGTTGTGGACTTGAAAAACATATTTTAAGGCTCAAAATAACGTGATTCACGAAAACAGGTCAAAGCAATAATTTTATATTCGTATCCAACCAAATCCCAAGTCGAAGAATTATAATGTAATACGTAAATTGTATACTGGGGTGGATTTGTTATTTTGAAATTGTGTTGGTCCCAGCGAGAAACTAATATTCTTTTGAAATACCACGAAATGGAGCTGTGGCGGTCTATTTGACTTGCGACCAGAAAATTTACATTTTAACCAGGAATTCTGCCTTTCTCGACAATCTTACTTTGAGACATTTATATTATGAAGGACCTAGGGGTTAGCGAACCCCAAAGAAGAATCAAAGTTGTACAATTCAATTAAATGTCTTCCAAATTAAATTTACACTACACTCAATTTAATTAGATATTAACTTTATACAAAACATTATTATTCCCAACCAAACACAACAAAAGTATAAATTTAAATAAACCTAAAAATTAAGTAGTTTTTCAAGTATCCAACAACTATACATACAATTTATATATGTGTGTACATATATGTATGTGTATATGAATGTGTATGCGTATGTATACGTATGTATATATATATATTTATATGCATGTGTGCAGGTACATGTATTTATATGGATGTGTATGTATGTGTATGTTTATATATATATATATTTATACCCTCTCGTACTAAGTTGATCTTTCGTGACGGTAGACCAGTTTTTAGTTGATCCGTTTGCTCTTGTTGATCCAAACGGATAAGTTGATCTATTACCGAAGCTGGCATACATATGTGGATCCTTATAGATCAACTTAAGTCATCGAGATTTTGCTGTAAGCCACGCCCATTTTTCGGTGGCATATACATTTTACACGTTTTGTCTATGTTGATCTTATATAAATGACCAATCAGAGAGGGAAGCATTCTGATTGGTCATAAAAACATGTACCTATATGGAACATTACGGTCAATATGTTGATCTGATATATATTGCGCGTTCTAGGGCTACCAAAGAGTTGTGAGATTATTGCAGGGCTGCAACATACTCTAAATTATATATTATTATAATTCGACAATAAATATTTTCGGTAGTACGAAGTGCGGCAAAAAAATTTACGGAGAGGGAAGAGACGAGGGAGGGGGAAGGCTGAAAAGGTGTAAGGGAACGGGGTGCACGGGAAAGGACATGCAGGGAGAAACAATTTGAGTGAGTGAGTGAATTATACCACCGCCCCAGGAACCATTTACTGGATAACCAACACCTCTGCCATGGGTCACTCCTGAGGGGAGGGGGGGTAGGGGGAGGGGGGACAGGGGGGGGAGGAGGGGGGGAAATAGAAATTGCTTAAGTCAGGACTAATTGGAAAATTAAAAATGAGGAATTACAATTTGGGAATACAGGGTAGGGGGGGTATGGAGGGGGTGTAGGGGGGTGAAGAAATAGCTTTAGCAAAGACTAATTGTATAATTGTAATTGCAGCGGAGTGGGAAGGGCGGGGGTGGGTGGGGGGGTAGGGGGGTAGGAGGTGAGGGGTAGGGGGCGGGTAGGGGGGGGGGGGGTGAAGAAATGGCTTTAGTAAGAACTAATTGTATAATGGTAGACGAAGAATTTCAGGGGAGTGGGAAGGGCGGGGGGGGGGATCAATCTGGGAATACGGGGTACCGCCTCCCCGGGAACCATTAACTGGATAACTAACACCTCTGCCATAGGTTCAAGCGGATCGTTGCGTTTGGTGACTAAGCAGGGGTGCCCGGGTTCATGGGGTGAGGTTTGTAGAGGTCATGGCGGCGAATGCGTCTGGCCACCTGCGATTGGTCACAACTTTGGCCCTATGGCACCAAACAGACTGAACTTTTGGATTCTTACTTAAAATTTTTCAGGGCACGTTTTGCACTTGGAATTGGTCACAACTCTAGCCCTATGGCACCAAACAGACTGAAATTTTGGATTCTTACTTTAGAGCACTGTTTGTACACGAATCAATCATAAAATCTTCCAAAAGTATACTTTTACAAACGAAAGTTTTACGCTGTATATAAGTTGTTTTTTTTAGCAAATACTAAATAATTTGGGCCATCTTAGAAAAACTATTAAGTTACCGATCTGCATTAAATGAATTAATATCGCATTACTACTTTTCTTAATATTAAATAATGACAAAAATTATTTCTCTTATGAAAATTGTCTACTTAAGTTTTCTGAAGGTTTCACTTCTACCGGTACCGAAGGATTTATTTAATTATGTATTTATTAATTAATAATTACATATTGTACTTAAACAAAGTAACTTATTACTAGAATAAATAATTACTAGAAATACACTCAAAAAGAAGGCAATGTGTCCGCTTTCTTGTAGTTGGAGACACTCAGATATGTTTCTACATGTTTCCTTGTTTTAGAACCGGCGGGTTGAGGAGTTGGAGGGAGAGGGCCCGCCAAAGCGGGTATGGAGGTAAGCGGAGAGGGAAAGGACATGGAGAGAGGAAGGTGGGGAAGTACCTGGCTATTCGGACCTAGTCACTAAAAACGGCTAAAGTCATTTCAAGTTAACTTGGGGTACCTTTTTACTAACGAGAGTTTTACGCTGTTTATAAGTTGTTTTTTAAAGCAAATACTCAATAATTTGGGTAATCCTAGAAAAACTATTAAGTTATCTATCTGCATTAAAAGAATTAATATCGCATTACTTCTTATCTTACTATTAAATAATAACAAAAATTATTTCACTTATGAAAATTGTCAACTTAAGTTTTCTGAAGGTTTCACTTCTACCGGTAACGAAGGATTTATTTAATTATGTTTTTATTACACACATTGATTACATATTGTAATCAACAAATAACTTAGTAAAAAATAACTTATTACTAGAATAAATTATTACTACAAATATACTCAAAAAGAACGCAATGTGTCCGCTTTCTTGTAGTTGGAGACACTCAGACATGTTTCAACATGTTTCCTTGTGTAGAGCCATCACAAAGAGGAGACGATTATACTCATTCTCTCGAAACTCCTATAAATGGATGTTTTTGTCTCTTTTTCGCTATTTTTCGTTTAATTGAGTTTCAAATCATAACAATTTTTTTGTTTTTGTTTTCTTTATTCATTAAAATGTTTGTTACATGAATTTTATGATTTTTCGACCACCATGCTAGGCACATGCCCGTGTTGTGCAATGCTAAAGAAGTTTTCACTTAAAACTGTGAACTTTTAATATCGAAAGTTTTACGCTGTATCTAAGATGTTTTTTAAACCAAATACTCAATAATTTGGGTAATCCTAGAAAAACTATAATCAGGACCTCTCCGGCCAGACTCTCTCGACCCATCACCTTGCAACGCAAAAAGAGGAGTGGATTCATACGTCTTTTTGCCAAGTTTGATGTTAGCCAACCTCCGACAAGAAAGTGTAACAGAAGAATAACATAATAGTAGGAAGACTAGCAGCCTGCAGGGTGAAGATTTATTGATTATAGCCAATCTCCGATAAGAAAATAAAATAGAAGAAGAAGATAATAATAAGATTTGTTCCCTGTACCCGGGTTCATGGGGTGAGGTTTGTCCGGGTCTTGGCAGCGGATGCGTCTGCCCACCAGCTGCATGGCAGGCCAGATCGGAAGAGAGTGGTTGAGGGAGTTCCTTTGACCTCTCTATCCGTACTCTCTCGGAACATCGCAGTGGGAGGCATGAATTTATACGTCCGTAACTCCTGGACACACTGCCCCCAGATTCCTACCCATCCCTAATACCCTTTGCCTTATCAGAACTTCCTCTCCTTCCTTTTCTAAAAAAGACCCTCCACACAGCATCCCCAAAGATGACAAAGGCCTTGAGGAGAATTATTTTCCTTGATTTATTATAAAAAAATGATTATATCATATTATATTTATGCAATATATTATTAGATTATAGTTAAATGAGTGTTTGAAATATTGAAACCAAAAACGCTAAAAACTTGGCAAACCTGAATACTTTCTAAGGCAGCCAAAAAAAAATGAAAATGTCAAACTTGTGTTTCAACTTGTAAACAAACGATCACGTGATCATTGTATTCAAAACATGTAAAACGTCACTACGAACGCGTGATCGTACTAGGCCCAGGTTACCCCGTATTCCACTAAGCCGGTCGGTAAAAACTGCATTTTAATAGAAAGGGCTGTGTTGTAATAACTGAGTCAGGCTCGCTTTCCTACTATTGCATTTATCATTTTGCGTTACTCAATGATTGACTTCAGTTTAAAAGCGCGGTACTATAACCAAACAATTTTATTCGGCGGCAACTAATTTCTTGGTTATTACTGGAAAGGGCAAAATTTTGGTCGCTTACACTGTGCATCTCATATGCCCTTCTGCAACGCTAAGATATTCATTTGCTGGCCGAAGATGGTTCCGTCTAGGTTACATCCAGTGCTTTTTCTAGAAACACTTTTTTGAACAAATTTAAATTGAATAGGTGTAGGTCTCTATTTTTCGGATGAAATACAAACATATTAGGTAGGTAGACAGACATTTATTTAATTTATATTTGAACTTGAAGAAAGTACAGCATGGAGGGTGTAACGAACATGCGAAAATGTGTTATAGGTTTTAGTTGCACTATTATTATTATTATTTCAAATTAGCTTGGGAGCTTGGGAACCGCCGCCCCGGGAACCATTTATCGGATAACCAACTACTCAGCTAAGAATTCAGAAGTCGCAAGATCAAATTATGGCATGAGTAAGTAATTTTTTTTTGATAAATTTGTATTATTTTGCGATAATGCGTTTCTTAACGATCCTTGACTAAGAATTCGGAAGTCGCAAGTTCAAATTATGGTGTGCGCAAGTAATTTTTTTTTGATAAATTTGTATTATTTTCGGTAATGCGTTGCTTAACGTTCCTTGACTAAGAATTCAGAAGTCGCAAGTTCGATTAACAAATAATTAAAAAATATATATAAAATATAAGGAAGAAAATCTGTGATGGGCGGGCGGTGTGGATTTGATTTGTAGGCAAATCTAAAGTTTTACTTCGAAATAAAATTTGTTCTCTTTCATATTTTTCAATTTCGGATTAAAACCATAGATTTGCATACAAATCAAATCCACACCGCCCGCCCATCATAGATTTTCTTCCTTATATTTTATGTATATTTTTTAATTAATCCTAAGTCGAACTTGCGACTTCTGAATTTTTAGTCAAGGAACGTTAAGCAACGCATTATCGAAAATAATACAAATTCATCAAAAAAAAAATTACTTGCGCTCGCCATAATTTGATGTTGCGACTTCTGAATTCTTAGCTGAGTAGTTGGTTATCTAACTGATAACTTACTGTCGTAAAATAATACAAGCTTATCAAAAAAATGTACTTACTCACGCCATAATTTGATCTTGCGACTTCTGAATTCTTAGCTGAGTATTTGGTTATCCGATAAATGGTTCCCGGGGCGGCGGTACCCCGTATTACATATACCCAAATTGGAGTGACTCAAAATGCAAATCTATAGTTTTACTCCGAAATTGAAAAAATGAAAGAGAACAAATTTTATTTCGGAGTAAAACCATAGATTTGCATACAAATCAAATCCACACCGCCCGCCTATCACAGATTTTCTTCCTTATATTTTATATATATTTTTTAATTAATCGTAAATCGAACTTGCGACTTCTGAATTCTTAGTCAAGGAACGTTAAGCAAAGCATTATCGAAAATAATACAAATTTATAAAAACTAGAAATTACTTGCGCATACCATAATTTTAACTTGCGACTTCTGAATTCTTAGTCAAGGATCGTTAAGAAACGCATTTTCGTGAAATAATACAAATTCATCAAAAAAAAATTATTTGCGCACGCCATAATTTGATCTTGCGACTTCTGAATTCTTAGCTGAGTAGTTGGTTATCTAACTGATAACTTACTGTCGTAAAATAATACAAGCTTATAAAAAAAATGTACTTACTCACGTCATAATTTGATCTTGCAACTTCTGAATTCTTAGCTGAGTAGTTAATTATCCGATAAATGGTTCCCGGGGCGGCGGTACCCCGTATTACATATACCCAAATTGCAATGACTCAAAATGCAAATCTATAGTTTTACTCCGAAATTGAAAAATATGAAAGAGAACAAATTTTATTTCGGAGTAAAACCATAGATTTGCATGTAAATCAAATCCACACCGCCCGCCCATCATAGATTTTCTTCCTTATATTTTATGTATATTTTTTAATTAATCCTAAGTCGAACTTGCGACTTCTGAATTTTTAGTCAAGGAACGTTAAGCAACGCATTATCGAAAATAATACAAATTTATCAAAAAAAAAATTACTTGCTCACACCATAATTTGAACTTGCGACTTCTGAATTCGAATTCAAGGATCGTTAAGAACGCATTATCGTAAAATAATACAAATTCATAAAAAAAAAAATTACTTGCGCACGCCATAATTTGATCTTGCGACTTCTGAATTCTTAGCTGAGTAGTTGGTTATCTAACTGATAACTTACTGTCGTAAAATAATACAAGCTTATCAAAAAAATGTACTTACTCACGCCATAATTTGATCTTGCGACTTCTGAATTCTTAGCTGAGTATTTGGTTATCCGATAAATGGTTCCCGGAGCGGCGGTACCCCGTATTACATATACCCAAATTGGAGTGACTCAAAATGCAAATCTATTGTTTTACTCCGAAATTGAAAAAATGAAAGAGAACAAATTTTATTTCGGAGTAAAACCATAGATTTGCATACAAATCAAATCCACACCGCCCGCCCATCACAGATTTTCTTCCTTATATTTTATATATATTTTTTAATTAATCGTAAATCGAACTTGCGACTTCTGAATTCTTAGTCAAGGAACGTTAAGCAAAGCATTATCGAAAATAATACAAATTTATAAAAACTAGAAATTACTTGCGCATACCATAATTTTAACTTGCGACTTCTGAATTCTTAGTCAAGGATCGTTAAGAAACGCATTTTCGTAAAATAACACAAATTCATCAAAAAAAAATTACTTGCGCACGCCGTAATTTGATCTTGCGACTTCTGAATTCTTAGCTGAGTAGTTGATTATCTAACTGATAACTTACTGTCGTAAGATAATACAAGCTTATAAAAAAAATGTACTTACTCACGTCATAATTTGATCTTGCGACTTCTGAATTCTTAGCTGAGTAGTTAATTATCCGATAAATGGTTTCCGGGGCGGCGGTACCCCGTATTACATATACCCAAATTGCAATGACTCAAAATGCAAATCTATAGTTTTACTCCGAAATTGAAAAATATGAAAGAGAACAAATTTTATTTCGGAGTAAAACCATAGATTTGCATGCAAATCAAATCCACACCGCCCGCCCATCACAGATTTTCTTCCTTATATTTTATATATATTTTTTAATTAATCGTTAATCGAACTTGCGACTTCTGAATTCTTAGTCAAGGATTGTTAAGAAACGCATTATCGTAAAATAATACAAATTTATCAAAAAAAAATTACTTGCGCACGCCATAATTTGAACTTGCGACTTCCGAATTCTTAGTCAAGGATCGTTAAGAAACGCATTATCGTAAAATAATACAAATTTATCAAAAAAAAATTACTTGCGCACGCCATAATTTGAACATGCGACTTCTGAATTCTTAGTCAAGGATCGTAAAGCAACTTACTGTCGTAAAATAATACAAACTTATCAAAAAAAATGTACTTGCGCACACCATAATTTGAACTTGCGACTTCTGAATTCTTAGTCAAGGATCATAAAGCAACTTGATGTCGTAAAATAATACAAACTTATCTAAAAAAATGTACTTACTCATGCCATAATTTGATCTTGCGACTTCTGAATTCTTAGCTGAGTATTTGGTTATCCGATAAATGGTTCCCGGGGCGGCGGTACCCCGTATTACATACCCAAATTGGAGTGACTCAAAATGAAAATCTATAGTTTTACTCCGAAATTGAAAAATATGAAAGAGAACAAATTTTATTTCGGAGTAAAACCATAGATTTGCATACAAATCAAATCCACACCGCCCGCCCATCACAGATTTTCTTCCTTATATTTTATACATATTTTTTAATTAATCGTAAATCGAACTTGCGACTTCTGAATTCTTAGTCAAGGAACGTTAAGCAAAGCATTATCGAAAATAATACAAATTTATAAAAATAAGAAATTACTTGCGCATACCATAATTTGAACTTGCGACTTCTGAATTCTTAGTCAAGGATCGTTAAGAAACGCATTTTCGTAAAATAATACAAATTCATCAACAAAAAAAATTACTTGCGCACGCCATAATTTGATCTTGCGACTTCTGAATTCTTAGCTGAGTAGTTGGTTATCTAACTGATAACTTATTGTCGTAAAATAAAACAAGCTTATAAAAAAAAATGTACTTACTCACGTCATAATTTGATCTTGCGACTTCTGAATTCTTAGCTGAGTAGTTAATTATCCGATAAATGGTTCCCGGGGCGGCGGTACCCCGTATTACATATACCCAAATTGCAATGACTCAAAATGCAAATCTATAGTTTTACTCCGAAATTGAAAAATATGAAAGAGAACAAATTTTATTTCGGAGTAAAACCATAGATTTGCATGTAAATCAAATCCACACCGCCCGCCCATCATAGATTTTCTTCCTTATATTTTATGTATATTTTTTAATTAATCCTAAGTCGAACTTGCGACTTCTGAATTTTTAGTCAAGGAACGTTAAGCAACGCATTATCGAAAATAATACAAATTTATCAAAAAAAAAATTACTTGCTCACACCATAATTTGAACTTGCGACTTCTGAATTCTTAGTCAAGGATCGTAAAGCAACTTACTGTCGTAAAATAATACAAACTTATCAAAAAAAATTTACTTACTCACGCCATAATTTGATCTTGCGACTTCTGAATTCTTAGCTGAGTAGTTGGTTATCCGATAAATGGTTCCCGGGGCGGCGGCACACATACCCGCCCCAGAAATATTGAAAACCCCATTTCGGTGACGGTGCGAGAGAGTCCAACTGGAGATTTCAAAGTAAGATCTCCCTCAATCAGTCTCTCCCGATCCGACCCGCCATGCGGTAGGTGGGCAAACGCATTCGCCTCAAGGACCTAGACACACCTCACCCCTCGAACCCGGACACCAATCACTTGGGGTGATCTATGGCAGATCTACTTCACCAAAAACGGCTAAAATCATTTCAAGTTAGCTTGGGGTACCGCCGAGATACGGTAGCGGTAGAAGTAAAACCTTCAGAAAACTTAAGTAGACAATTTTCATCAGTGAAATAATTTTTGAATCTTTAGATGCTGTGTGGGGGATCTTTTTAGAAAGGGAAGAAGACCGTAGTTTTGTAAATTCTGGGACGCTGCCCCCCCCCCCCTCTGGGGTGTCCTATGGCAGAGGTTGGTTTTCCAGTAAATGGTTCCCGGGGCGGCGGTATAATTGATATCGCCTCCTTCATTCACTCACTCACTCACTCACTCAAATTGATTCTCCCTGCATGTCCTTTACCGTGCGCCCCGTTCCTTTCCACCTTCCCCGCCTTCCCCCTCCCTCGTCTCTTCCCTCTCCGTGAAATTTCGTACTACCGAAAATACTTATTGTCAAATAATAATACATAATTTAAAGTATGTAGCAGCCCTGCAATAATCTCACAACTCTGTGGCAGCCCTAGAACGCGCCATTTTGTATCGGATCAACACATTAAGTGTAAAACTCCATATAGGTACATGTTTTTTATGACCAATCAGAAGGCTTCCTTCACAACCTCTCTGATTGGTCATTTAAATCGGATCAGCAAAAGAACTGTAAAACGACATATAGGTACATAAGTTATACGATTATGCAGATCAACGAAGTATGTTGATTTACAAGCGACAGATCAACATAGCATGTAAATTTGCAAGCGATTCCCATACAAATTTTTAAAATTTTATGATAAGTACATCAAATATTTTTACTTGCAAACTGGCAACCTTGGTAACTAATGTAATAATGTTGCAAAATCATACAGATGTATTCCATCACAGCCAAGTTATATGGTGTTAAAGGTGGATCAACTTGGCTTATAACTTCTTACTGGATCATCACACTACGGGAAGAGGCCAATATATATATATATATATTTTTTTTTTTTTTATATTCCTCTAATATATTTAAATACTTTTTTTTTCTCTTCTAAATAACCAATGTACAATAACTATTAAAATTTGAAAAAAAAAATAAAATACATATAAAACTTTCTATTACAACACATAAATACTTGTCATACATAAACATAAATAAACACGTAAACACCTCAGCACAGGTTCTCCTAGTGAGGTGTTCACGAAACATACAACAATACCTATCCACAGTTTCACCTTCACAAACCTACCTTACACCCAACATAATAAAATTACAATATATATTATGTAAAAATGTTTTTCAAAATTGATCTATAGGTAAATATTGTAATGCATAGAAATAAATAATAAAATTGAGAACACTCCTCAAAATAAATTCTTAAAAACAAAAATTAAGAATTAACTACATTTTACGTGATTAAGGCGATAACTGCTCCGAGCAAGCAGGACTATGATTTCTCCTAATAATGAATTTTCTAGTGTTTCCCTGAATCTCCGTAAAATTTGGTATGCGATTTTTTTTTTACGTGAGCTCCACACAGGAGGCCCTGACGAAAATAATTTCCTTTAGGGCCTATGTCATCTTTGGGGATGTTGTGTGGAGGGTTTTTTTTTAAGGAAAAGAAGTAGATCAGAATTCTAGAAAGGAAAAAGGTTTAAGGGGTGGATAGGAATCTGGGGTTCAGTGTGCTGGTCATCCGCCTCCAAGACCTAGACAAACCTCACCCCATAAACCCGGGCACCCCTGCTAAATCACCAAACGTAGTGAACCACTTGGGATGACCCAAAGGAGAGGTGTTGGTTATCCATTGAAGGTTCCCGGGGCGGCGGTATCCATTCCCGCCTCTCAAATTGAGATGTCCCTACGTCTTGGCGTCAAATGCGTTTGTTCACCTACTGCGTTGCAAGCCGGATCGGGAGTCTGATTGAGGGAGATCTAACCTAGATCTCTCCAGCCGGACACTCTCGGCCCATCGCCTTGCACTGCAGTGGGAGGGAAGGATTCATAATATGTCCGTTACTCCAAGATATATTGACTACAAGATTCCCACCCTAACTAACCAACCTAACCTAACCTTACCTAACCTAACCTAACCTAACCTAACCTAACCTAACCCACCCCTCACACCCTTTTCCTTCCCAGAACTTCCTCTCCTAAAGCATCCTCAAAGATGACATTGGCTCTGAGGGGAATTATTTTCTTCAAGGCCTTTTGCCTGTTAGCTAGTGGAGCTAATGTAAAAAAAGTTAAATTTTGGCAATGTATTAAAAGAAAATTATGATATACGATAAAATTGTTGACTCCCTACCATAATAATCTATGAGATTGAGTTTACAAAGTCGAACCAACGATCCGAGATGATGACGCTTGGCAAATCAAATAAAGACTATGTCACGTCATGACGACGAGGGGAAGCGTCTTGAGAAGAAATGATAAAGATGCTACCATAAATAACATATTTTTCCCAAAAGACTAAGTGAACCTAACTGATGGCGAATGACTGTCGTTGATCACGAGTTCACCAAACCGGCTATGTAAAGTCCTACGAACCACCATGTATTACGATATATAAACCAGTTAATCTGGTTGTAATTCTTGGAGGGTGTACAGTTGTAAATCAATGAACAGTGTAGCGTAATGTAAACGAGGGTGAAGGGAAACAACATATTTTAGTATAAATACAACGCGGATTATGGGGAAAATATACCACACGAAGAAAATCTCACTCCCGTAACTACTCGTAAATGGCCACGTAAAAAAATAGGGCTATAGTAATGTATTTTATTTTCTCTCCGGAAAATAACTTTATATTATGGTAAATATGGTACATGATGCTTGAAAGACTTAGATTCTTAATAACACAGTTTATTGTCGTATTGTAATTATTGTTCTTATAAAGTATATGATGCTTGAAAGACTTCGGTTCTTAATAACATAGTTAGTGTTTGTTGTCATATTGTAATTATAATAATACTACTGAGAACAAACTATATAAACCTTCCAGGCTGAAGACCAGTTTTCATCTGGAGAGCTCCTGAAACCTAAAAAGATCATTAATCTACCCTCGGGTACTTTCGGCACAAATCGGCAACGAGAACGTGTGACTCGAAGAGCCCGTGGACTGCTATAGTAAAATATGTAATAGATTACTAGATGATAGACTATTATGGTACATTTCAGTTAGTGGATTGTACTTATACCCAAAAAAATTTAAAATGCAAACATTTTAAAATCTATATAGTTTCAAAATTCAAAAACTTTTAAATTTCAAAATAAAAAAAATAAATAATTTCAAAAGCAAAAAAATTAAAATTTCAAGATTCCTAAAAAATTTGTGACCGGAGTGCGTCTTTATAATCACGTTTCTCATTGTTTAAAAACTCTTGGTGCCAAATTTTTAATTATTAGTTATTAATTATTGCCTTGTCTATTATATATTTTTAATGCGTTTTTATTTATACCTTTAACTTTTAACGCAGGTATCAGTCTTGACACAAATACGTAGTAAAAATGTAAAGCCACCAGTTTTAAGTCCATTGTCGTAGCTTAACATATTTTAACTTATCTTGGGGTGTGCGGTTTGGTTTATTATATTATAAATGTTACTAATGTTTATAATAGTATAAATGTTACAATACTAATGTTGTGCACTTAAAACTGTAAAAATACATGATAAGATATCAAACAGAAAAAAATAATAATTTTCTTCCGTTTCTTGATTGATTATTACAATTACCAATAAACAGATTTTTAATACTGATGAACTCTGGCATTTTGACATGTGCCTAGCTTTTCTTTCTAGAATTTCTATGCCAACGTAACAATTTTCAAATTATTTCAACGGAAATTATAATAAATCTTTTTATTCAACAGAAAAAATAAGATAACTCTTATGGTTTTTCAAAGTTTTCCAGTAACTCTGGAAGTGTAGAAAGTATTTAACTTTTTTTAGGTTAACTCCACAAAGAGGTTCTTGAGAAAAAAAAAATCCCTCATGGCCTATGTCATTAATGTGGAGTTTTTTTAAGGAAAAGAAGGAAAGGAAGTTCTCGGAAGGAAAAAGGTATATGAGGTGGGTAGGAATCTGAATGTCAATTTATCCAGGATTGATGGACGCATGAATCCGTTCCTCCCACTGCGGTGCAAGGTAATAAATAGGTCGAGAGAGCCCGGCTGGGTAAATCAAAAGGTTTCCCCCAACCAGGCTCCTCCATTTTATTTTTCTTACGTTAGCCCCACACAGGAGATCCTGAGAAAAAAATGCCTATGTCATCTTAGGGGATGCTGTGAGGAGGTTTTTTTATGAAAAAGAAATAGGGAAGAAGAGGAAATTCTGGAAAGGAAAAAGGAATGAGGGATGGGTTGAAATCTCGGTCTCAACATTTCCAGGAGTGACGAACGTAACAATCCATCCCTCCCACTGCAGTACAAGGCGATTGTCGAGTAAGTCGGACTGGAGAGATCTCCCTCAATCATTCCCTTACGATCCGGTCCACCACGCAATAGGTGGGCAAACGCATTCACTGCCAAGACCTTGACAAACCTCATCCCATGAAACCGGGTACATTTGCTAAGTTACCAAACTTAGCTAACCACTTGGGATGACCTATGGCTCTAATAGATTTAAGGTTTCGACTAACTTATGCAGCAATTATTTCACTAACTAAAAGTAACACCATAGCGTTACGGTAGTACAAAGTTAGGTTATTTCACTTCCACCATTATATTTGAACAGGAGAGGAAGTCAAACAAATGGTCTGAGAAGTTCGGTCCTAATGATGTCTACGACCTCGATGGCGCAGTGGTTATTTAACTTAGAGTAGAGTCGGATATTTGCTGATTCGATTCCTTCCGCAGTCCGCAGTACTTAAATATATGATATATAAAGCTGACTGTTAAGTGTGATTATAAAGCTGACTGTTAAGTGTGATTATAAAGCTAACTGTTAAGCATGATTATTGTCTTACATCAAAAACTTTACAACCGTCATAAAAACATTGATAAATAGAATTCATTAGCAAAAAACTGTTTGCATCCGAGCCAAGCATAGTTAAGAACTAAAAGTAACACCTACAAAATATCAATACCACCAAATTAAATTATACCTGCTCGGTATAATCTTTGACGTAAAATCACTCAATTGAAATCACTAAACGAATTATCAATTTGAAAGAAGGCTGATGTCGCTAATTTATATAAGATCTTCCGACTTCGAAAAAAAAGAATTCAATTTATTCCGAAATAATGAAAATTCAACTTTGTTGGCGTGATAGACTGAGCGTAGCACGGAATGAGTGACATTTTGACTCGACCACTTTGCATTTCGTCTTTCTATAAATTTCCTTGTCCGGTCAATCTTGTCAAGATGGTGGTAGCCGTGTTTCGAAGTAGGTACCTTTTAATCCGAGAGAGCGTAAAGGTTGCGACTATTACTAGCTGTAAATTTTTATTCTTTTTTATCTGAATACCGCACAATACTTTCAACTGCCCCCAACCGCCTCGAGCCAGTGAGACTTCTAAGAGGTGGTCTCACACCAGGGCGTGAGAGTATCTTCCACTCTGGAACGTGCTGCAAATAGACCATACATTATTTTGAATGATTAAATTGTAAAATAACACAATTTGCTGGGTGAAACTCGTGACCTTCGAATTGCTATTCGAGAGCTTTAGCCCTTGACCACAGATGCCGTCTATTAACATAAGCCTAACCTGCTTGTGGATGACTCTGTTGGCTGGTAGCCAATTATATGCAGTCCTGCCATTCTTACGATGTAAGATTTTTTCTTCAAAACGAGGAGTTTTCAACATGCACTATTTATCAGCAGCACTATTTATCACGGTATCACCATCAACATGTTTACCTACGTAAGCCCTTTAAGCCTTAGAATCAGAATGTCTCTTTTTATTCATAATATATTTTTGTATTACTAAGTCTTGCATTCGGGGTGTTATTTTCACCTTGCTAATAATAATTCGTTGTTGCCACTTTATCCCTCTATAATAAATGTATTACATGTATCAAATATTCAAATATTTAAATATCAACTGTTTCTTCTTCTTTTTGTAACATGTAGTTTCGTAACACGAGGTGGTGGCTATATCGGATTGTTGGGTCTAGTCAGCTATTGTGCAATGTACAATTGTACGGCATTAAGGGAGTAGCTTCGTGTCATACACCTCAGCCCCGGGACACCGGTGAAGTGGAAATGCTTCAGCAATGTGCTATGTGCTTTGCACTCATCACATTCATACAACTCAGAGAACTCAAGTTCTCATGTGTGCATGATGACACATATAAACTGCAGTTGAGATACCGAGTAAGAAACAAAGTTTTTTCGCGAATTTGATAAGGATTTGTTAATGTAAAAAAAACATACTTCTCAAAGTTTAGAAACAAAATTCGGGTTTTCTCTAGAAAATAATGTTCGTGGTGAAATCGCGGTAAGCTGGTATGAATAACATAGTGGTTAGGACGACATCCCGGTAAGGCAGGTCCTGGGTTCGATCCCCAGTTGAGACCGTTATCTTTTCAGTTTTAATTATATTGTCTTCTTCTTAAATGAATAAATTTTAATTACGGTTAAATTATTTTTGTCTTTCGAAAGCATTAAAAAAATACAAGTGTACAGTTCACCGTAAAAATGGCACCTTTAGAAAACTTAATTAGACAAGAGCGGGAAAGCTACGAAGCACTGCACAAAGAGGAGACCGATTATTCCATCTCATTATCTCGCAGGCTAAATCTTAAAAATGTGTGTATGTGTCAATTTTTATTGTCATTTTTTCGTTTCATTGAGTTTCGAATCACAACGGTGCTTAAGAAGTTTTCACTTCAAAAATATTTTTATTAAATGTAAGACATGACGGAAAGAGTTTTTTCACTAAAGCCACACGAGATATATATCTAACATGTGTAACAATAAACTTGTGTCTGACGCCATATCGTACGTGCCATCAGTGTACGTGAAATTTCAAACAAAGCTACCGTTGTAATTCAGTTTCGAATTCAAGAATTCGTCAAAAGATGGCGCCACTTTCGTTAGCAGGTCGCATTAGAACGTGCCCCCCCTAGGTATAAGTACTACGATTTTGTAAATTTGAGTATCTCTCCTGATATGGAAAGATTTACGGTAATACTTAGTTGTATCACGCGGCTATATGTTACATATGACGTCATTGCCTATTCCGGTTACTTTGTACCGGTGACTAGCTAACACTGGATCACAGTGGATTCGAGAAACGGGCTGTTTTTAGAACCAGTTCCTATCGGATTTATAAAATGGTCACCACCATTCTAACTGGGCGAAGCCGAACCTAAAGCCGCCCGCAGGGCCTAGTAGCAAAAACCTTCGGAGCGGCTAGTAATAAGCCAGATATTGTCAAGTAACTCATAACCTTAACTTGTTAAACATATTCAACATTCAAATAATGTTTTTTTTTTCATTCGACATTCGTTCTAAATGATTGCAACCAACCCTATTTCCAAAAACTATATCTAAGCCATTTTTAGCTCGTTTATTGCCTCTTTTAAACCCAGGAGGACGTAAATATACAAATAATCTAAAACCTACTTGGTTTCAAACAAATAAACTAAAACCTACTTTTTTCGCTCAAAAAAATTTCCAAAGTTCAACAATGTTTATTTATCAGACACGCAATGTTCACCCAAACTTAGGTAAGAAATACGACGTTTCTGTGAAGTTCTGTAGGTCAAGTCAGCTTCGTCGTAGTTATACTCATACCAAGACTATTCCGCAAAAAACTACATAAAATTCAAGAACCGTCTCAGATGCTTAAAGCCTTTAAAAACTTTTTTATTAAAAATACAATCACTTAAGTTCTACTTTTGCTTTATACGCAAACAAAAATGATGAATTTATTCGAAAAGTATGCACACATAGAAAAATTAATATGGTTCCATGCCAACTGAGAATAAAGTCAACTCAACACCTCTTTAAAATGTCATTAAAATTTTTGAAAAAAATAATTTTAAATTAGCCGATAATCCTAACCTAACGTAACCTATTTAACCGATTCTTTATAAATATTTTTTAATCACTCTGAATGATTTATCTGAGATGATTCTGAGTTGGTTACATTCCGATTTGTCCGGTCACCAATTGATAAATGTAAATATTTTTTTAATTAGCTCCATTTAGGAGGCCCGAAGAAAATAATTTCACTCATGGCCTTTTATTTTTAGGGATGCTGTGTGGAGGATCTTTTTAAGGGAAGGAAGGAGGGAATGTTTTGGAAGGAAAAAAAATCATGAGGAATCTTGGGGTGTGTGTGTCAAGGGGTTACGCACGTGTGAATCCATCACACCTGGTGCAAGGTGATGGGTCGAGAGACATCAGCTGGAGAGACAAATTGTCTCCCCAACCAGCCTCTCTCTATCCGGCTGATGGTTAGGCACATCCGCAGCCCAAATCTGAACCCACCTCACCCGATGAACTGGGGCACCTCTGCTAGTCACCAAACGTAGCGAATCACTTGGGGTGACCTATGGCAGAGGTGATGGTTATCCAAAAAATGGTTCCCGGAGCGGCGGTACCCATACCCGTCTTCCCAATTGAAAATCATGAGCGCATTTATTAAAGAAAACTAGAACGATTTGATATTTACGATTTACTGTGATTTTAATTATTTTCTTATTATTTTTCGAAATCTGTATTCTCAAAGCACATTTAAAAAATATTAAATGCATTATTAAAAGCCTTTTCTAATTCTCAAATATTTCAAAGCTTCTAAGTTCGTTGTACAATAGACGTAGCGATATGAAAATATCTTTAACCTTTTGGAAGACTTTCATTGTGCCATTTTCGTGTTTTTTTAGAAATACTTATAATAGCGTTTTCTACCAAGTTGATAGAAATAAAAAAAACACATTTTTGACTTTAATTCACACATCTTAGGATGGGTTGTTTCAAAAAATTTGACGAATTCGTCAAATATTTGAAGTTAATTTTCACGTTCTGTGTAAGTTCAATTCAAGTTCTGTGATGATTTCAGTTTTGTGAAGTAGCTGGTCTATGATGATAAAAAAACAGAACTCGAAAAGAACTTACACAGAACTCGAAAATCAACTTCAAATATTTGATGAACTCATCAAATTTTTTGAAACAACCCGTCCTTAGAATAAGAAACGAATCACTATTTACTGTCATTTTCAGATCTCTTCTAAATTTGTTTTCTATTTCTCGTGTCATATTTGTGTTAGCTTATTAATTCTTTGTTGACAGAGATAATTTTTTGCTACAGGAAGCAAGCAGAAATCTCAATTTTTCTGTGGTTGATATTTTATTCACAAAAAATAATCTAAAAATATCTCCTCCATGTTCAAATATCAACAGAAAATAAATAGGTTTTTTTTCATGGAAACGCGAGATGATTGAAAGCTCTCGGGAAATCACCAGATGTTAAAAGAAAGTTCCCCATCATGAACCGAACACATTTTAGTTTTCTGTTTTCATATTTCGACATCTGTTAAAAAACATGATGATGGATAACTTTTTCGCCGATTATTTTTATTTTTTTTAATTAGCTCCAAACAGGAGGAACTTAGGCAAATAATTTCATTCATGGCATGTGCCATCCTTGGGGATGCTGTGTGGAGGGTAGTTTTTCGAAACGAAGGATAGGAAGTTCTGGGATGGAAAAAAGTGTGAGTGGTGGGTAGGAATCTGGGGGCAGTGTGTCCAGGAAAGACAAATGAATCTATCTCTCCCACTGCGGTGGAAGGCGATGTTCCGAGTGAGTATTGCTAGAGAGGTCAAAAGGCTCCCGGCTCCGGCTCCGGCTCCAACGTGCCAACTGCGTGGCAAATTTGTGGTGGCAATTTTGAGGTTAAATAATAATTTTTCTTAAGCAGTATACGCTATTTCCCGGCGAGTTTCGGTTAAATTTTAAAAATTTTGCTTTAAAAAATTTGGTTGTCTGCAAAGTCGGTTTACGGACGATAATTTTACTTGATAACGTCATATAATAACGATGGAGTGGAAGAAAGATAGATGCGTCACAAGCCGAACGCTTGTTTCGCGCTCTCGCTTGCACGCTCGGCTCAGGCGGAACTTGACAATAAGGCATGCTTTTTTGTGAGTGCAGCAGGCGTTCATCGATTTATAAGACCTTATACATCAAAAATTAAGGGTAAACATAATTACATGACTCTATCATTCCGATGACTAATATCTGACTCTCTGCCTATTTAAAAATTCGACATGTTTCACAGATTTTATAATATTTGTAAAAAGAAAATTTCAAAATCTAGATACTTTTTTTTACAGCCTCTAAACTACCCCAAATTACCTCGTTGTCAAATTATATTCCATGTTCCAATTCTCAATATTCGTTCAAAACTTTTTATTTAAAACCAAACTAAAATACCACAATTCAAATATATTTTTTAAAACTAACTACTTCTCGTGGAAAGTAAACGAAATGGCGTGACATTAGAGGTAAATTAAACACCGTGAAACCTGTTTGAAGTCTAAAACGTTAATTGCCTGTAGTGTTTAAAACAATGGTACCGTGATCCAGTTAAAGTGTTTTCGTGCGTCACTCTATAAATTCAGGATTCCGTCAGGCGTGACCATTGTGTGGCATGAAAGGATGTTTATAGCGGATTATTGGATGGGACTATTGGTTTTATGTCGTTAATTTGCATATTCGTTGGGCGACAATATTCCAATTTAATATTGCACACAATACATTCCGTGTTAATGGCATCTGTAAGGTTGCAAAATAGAAGTGGATTTACACAAATATGAAGTTTTTAATAAATTATTTTTTATCCAATTAGACAAC
Source organism: Glyphotaelius pellucidus (assembly GCA_936435175.1). NCBI lineage: Eukaryota > Metazoa > Arthropoda > Insecta > Trichoptera > Limnephilidae > Glyphotaelius > Glyphotaelius pellucidus. The sequence continues at coordinate 28,459,123 of OW386548.1, read as the reverse complement.
TAGGATGAAAATTTATTTCTTTTTCACCTATTGACTTATGAGAATATTTATTTTTTAATTTATGTGTTAAACCTCAAGTTGTAAAATTTAATTAAATGAAGACAATATTAGTGAAACTCAATCGAAAATCTGAAAACAGAAAAAGATACGGTCACATCTGGGACTCAAACCCAGGACCTTCGCCTTTCCGGGGCACAACTCTACCAACTGAGCTTATGTGTTCCTATCCGATTCAGTCATTGTATCATTCTTCGACTAAAAACTAACAACATTATCTTCATGTACAATTTTTACGAATGAATCAAGATTCAAACCTAACTAAATGCTATCTAGATATTGATGATAAATTTTAATACGTTTTTATTTTTATTAAATGACATCTGTTGACTTTTCTGCAATCCTAGGATGAATATTTATTTTTTACTGAATGAGTAAAATCTCAAATTGTAATATTTGATTAAATGAAGATAATCTGATAAGATAAGATAGATACTTATAATTAGCGAAACTCAATAAAAAATCTGAAAACAGATAATCAGAAAAAGATACCGGCACATCTGGGACTCTAACCCAGGACCCTCGCCTTGCTGGGGCACAACTAAATACAAATTATATTATAGTTTGTGGCTACGAAGAACTTTTCTCTTGCAGGTAGAACTGAATTGAAAAATTTGCAAAATTAAGCTTGGAATTATAATTTGGAATCCATTGCAATTTTCTTCCAAAACATCTAAAAAATATATAAAATTTGATTAGAAAGAGTACCGCAAAATACGCAATTGGTAGAGCAGTAAGTGCAGCGGCACCCAAAATATGTGGGCCTCGGAAGACCGGGCCTCAGAAGTCCCGGCCTCCCTGAAGACCGGAACTTCTCTCGGCCAAGGGAATCATTAAATATTGGGAAAGGAACTATTAAAAAATTGCTAGGGAACTATTAAAAAATACTGTACAACAGGCTTAACTTCTGAGCTGAGAACCTAACTCTGACTTTGATGGAACCCAGTGTATTCATCGCTAACAACATGTTTAGACAGTTCTTGCATAAAGGATTGTAATAAATATAAAATATCACTTGTAGAATTAGTAAAATTTCGATTAAACCGTGGTATAAATAAATTCATGGAATTAGTAGTATACAAAAATATTAATTTAATCATAACTTTTTACTAATGTTACAAATCTTCTTCTCCTTTTTCATCCTTCCGCTATTAACACTACTTTGCTTTTATATTGCAAAGCGCATATTACGAGATTAATAAACTTTAGTACGTGACATGCTAAAATAATGAATGGTTTATTCACAGTTTCGAGCTCGTATAATATATACCTGGCTTATTCAATTAAAATTTCCACAGTCATGCATTTTTCGGGAGCACGCAAATATATTCGTGATAAATATTAATGATAATATTTTTGATTGAAGGGTTCACATTAAAAGTTTGGTCTTAATATTGCAAGTTGTAAGTCTCACATTATTTTTATCAAATGGGTCGAGGGGAAAGGCTTTCGACTAGCAATACGAAGATCGCTGGCTCAAGTGCATGTTGCACACAATACTACGTTCAGCTTCTAATCTTTTTTGCTATTTTAGGTATTTTTAAGCCTTTTTTTCTGTGTATGCTGTGACTATGTACCACTGCTTTTTTATAAGTAATATCTTCCCAGTTATGTTAAGGAACTAAAATATACCTTTTATTGGGAGGAACTAAAATATACCTTTTATTGGGAGCAGGCCCTCAGCACAATATAAGAGTTGGACACTGTGTCTTTGTCTATATATATGTTAGGTGATTTTGTTTTATGATAGAGGTTTGCAAATTTTGTAAATACTTAATATAAGTCATGCTTGTATTTCCCCAACTTCGAATTCCATATCTAAGAATAGATTCTACCAATAAAAATATGCTAGTTTGAGTGTGCTACTCGTATGAGGCAAGACAAATTTTAATTTATAGAAATTGTTCGCTAGAGCTCTTAGGTTACAGATTATATTAACCTGCTTTACCCATTTAAATGTGTTATTTACTTTAAATCCCAGATAATTACACTCGTTAAGGAAGTGATTTTTTTTACACTGGCAATTTATTTTTCATTTTCTATGGATAGAAGTTATGTGCGTTTAGTTTCGGAATATTCCATATTTTCAAACTCGGTGATCTGATATATATGCATTTGTTTTCCTTGCATTTATAACTAATACCGCATCATGTGCTCGTTTAGCAGTTCATTGAAGTCGGTTTGTAATTCTTGAATCGCTATATGAGGATTTTCATTTGATACTATAAGTGCGGTGTCATTTGCGAAAATGAGTCTTTTCTAAATAGTTTCGACATAGCCATAACACAAATTATGTAAAATATTGGACCCAAAATTATGTTTTATACACCTGTGATAAAGGTTCAGGTTAAACCGAAACCGGTTGGTTGAAAATAAATGATAAAGCGATTTTTTAAATTGTACTTATTGTTGTGTACCCACAAAGTGTCTTCTAAAGATGAAAACTTAATATTATTGTAACTTATCAGCTTATTACAATTTGATTGAAGCAAAAACAAAAAGAAACAGGACAGAGTGAGATGTAACATAACAAGGGAGAAAACTAAAGTTGCCGATGTAGTTACCCGAATAGACCAACAAGAGTGAAGATGGACAGGTCACAAGATTCGCGATCCACAAGAGAAATAGTGCAAAAATGTCACTGATGGTATCCCAGAGATGGCAAGAGAAGTAGAGGACATCGACAAAAAGTAAAATGGGAAGACGACCTAAAACTCGCGGCTGGACATCATTGGAGAAGAGTAGCGCTTGACAGGTCCCAGTGGAAAATGTTATAGGAGGCCTATGCCAAGAGGCAAACTGAGCTTCGGGATATATTATAACAAATAAGATCATGTCAACATTCATTCATAACAGAAGTCCAGAATAAAAAGGCTTAATATTATTATTATTAAAATGCACTTAGAATCATTAACGGAAGTTAAATCAGTTAAAGGAAGCTTTCTTTTTTCACAAAACGAAAATGGAACTGAATGGCCGTTTGATAACAATGATGCGTATGAATTTCTATGAAACAATTATCTTTATGCATATGATATGTTTGTGCTAACTTAATTAAAAACTTCGTAGTTCTTCTTTCTTCTTTTCAACAACGTACCACTTAATTTAGTATTAACAATTCTTTGTTCTTAACACACGAGAAAATTTATTGTAAAAGAATATAATGTATTAGTTCATCATTTTAACAAGTGGCTTAAACTTTATATAAGCTAATATGCGTTTAGTAGGTACGTGGAAAACGAATGATCGCTTTCATCACAAATAATTTTATTGGTCCAATTTATGCGAATCGGTTCTACAAAATACCATTTAAATTGATCTATGATTACTATTCAAAGTATTCAAGGTATTTCATCATAACAAAAATGCCTTCAAGCGTCTTGATGTTCTGAGGAAATTTTCTGGGCATGGCTTAATCAACATTTCCCGGGTAGTATCTAATAAAATAACGCTCGGCGGCATTCTTCCGTTACCTTTTCGACCTAATTATTTAAGGAAGACTCGACACGCCACTAGATTTATGGATAAGGGGTGAAATATGGTTCCACTGGAGTCAGCTGAACGTGTATCGTAAAGATCACAACATTTGAGACTGAAAACTCAACTCACCAGGGAGGGTGATTAATTTCTACTTTGTATTGGAATGTATGTTTCGTTGTCGGGAGGCGTGAAGCGAGTTTCCAGTAAATGGAGTAATAATAATAAATCATCACTCCTACATTTAAAATTTATTTTATTTTCCTATCAAAAATTTAACCATAATTGATTCTCAAAACCATCATCACACAATAATTATTTTTACAATTGCAGAAAATTAACTATTTTTATAATAATTGCTAAAAAATATTTTGCACCACTGCCACCTGTATGTTTCTGGTACCTGAGGTGCACTGGAATCATGTTTTGAGTAATATTGTGACAATAATTGCGGTTACTGTAAACCTGAGTCCAAAACGAATTTGCTTGTTGAACTCCACTATACAACTTATTGAATTCTTAGGCTGGGCGCATACATCCGATTTTTCCATCCGATTGTCTGATCAAACAACCTGAAGACCTTCGCGCTATACATTTCTTATGAAAGCCCGCACACATCCGATTCGAAAACCTGATCGGTAATAAAAATAGGCCATGCCCTTCCACGCCGGCCGTCCAATCCGGCCGTCCAAAGGGCGTGGCCCTGGTCGTATTACCTATCCGATTGTTTAATCAGACAACAGGAAAGCAAAATCGGATGAATGCGCTTAGCCTTATACCCACTTGTGATGTGCCTTTTTATTTATATCCTTCATGCTCTGTTTATTATTTATATACTATATACTTATTATGATGCTCCTGTACAACTTAACAATGTTACTTGTAAAAGCCTTTAAGGCGTAAATAAATAAATAAATCACACCTTAGTTTTATAAAAACAAATTGGCACAGTAACATTTGTCTGTCTTTTCATTCTACGTAAGAAATAATTAGAAGCCCTCATAAGGGTTCTAAATTTTAATAAAATGCGCAGATATTCTGATTATGATTTGATATATTCTCAGCCAAAATGGGTTGCTACGCCGTTTTGTTCTTTAGCCAAGGTTTTGGACAGCGTTTCGAGCGTGCAAACTCGACCTTCCAGACAAAGCGGTAATTGCGGAGTACTTTATTTAAAACTGGCCATTATTTTGGATTGTTCCTGAAGTCCTGGGAAGTCATGCATCGAGCACGCCTAATTGTAGAGGTAATTCAAATTCACCAAAACCACAATAATATTAAAATATACGATGTGGAGCCAAATATTGGCTCTTGGTTTCAGATACCTGACAGATACATCAAAACTAAACGCCGAAACCACATTTATTTAATTTAATTTAATCCTTAAATACCGGCCATTAGAGGATTAAGACTCGGCATTCCGAATATCTTTCCATTTACAACATGTTTTCCTTGAACACTTCATGTTTTTAAGTTCTTAAAAAATTATGTGTTATGTTTTAAGAAAATTGCTGAGCCGAAACGGTAATTATAAGAAATTCCCTCGATAGAAAAAAAAATCGCAAAGTATGCTCCGAAAATTAATAGAAAAAACATTTATCTATTACATGTTTGTTATTTAACATATAGATACGGTATGAAAAAATTCACAGTGTTTCTTCAAATGCTACGGAAGACTCCATGCTAAAAGAGACTAATCCATTTTAAAAGAGACACAATTTTCACTTAATTATTATAATTTTTTTAAATATTAGCACGCTCCTTTTAACATTCGTTTTTGCATATCTCTCTTTAAAACCATTTTATTTTTCTTTTTGAACTCTACGGAGCCTTACTGAGTGCAACACGATATCACCACTACATATATAAACACACACTTTACAACAAACTACACATATCTGCCCTGATGATGGTCACCGTATATATCTTATTGATTTCATTTTCTGATAAGAGTAAAATATTTCCCCCCCTTCCGTGGTCTATTCTAACCATAAAATTGGATGAATACATTTTAATTTCTATTTTATTATTAGTCGATCAACGCTTGGTTTGCTGTTCAGAATTAAAGTTGTATCGATTACAAAATTATTGCAGAGAGGAGAATAAAGAAAAAAACTTCTCTTCCCGACCGTTTCTTATAAAAATTCACGTTACCTTTGGAATGTTGAAAAACCGAAGAGAAAATTAAATATGCAGATTTTCGTATTAATTCTTCTTTTGCTTAATTGATCGTTTTGATAATCAAATTTTCAAATCTCTAATACATTGATGAGAAGTACTTAGGACGGGTTGTTTCAAAAATTTTGATGGATTCATCAAATATTTGAAGTTAATTTCCACGATTTGTGTAAGTTCTATTCAAGTTCTGTGATTATTTCAGTATTGTGAAGCAACTGTCCTATAACTATATAATAACAGAACTTGAAAAGAACTTACACAGAACGTGAAAATCAACTTCAAATATTTGATGAATCCATCAAATTTTTTGAAACAACCCGTCCTTATTTCACCCAAAAAAGTTAAAAAAAACATTTCAAAAAAGTGAGCCATTATTTTTAAAAATCGTAAACCATTTGTTTTTTTTTTCTTTTTCATTACTAATGGGGAAATGAAAATAGTTAGGATGTAAACCCTACATGTTAAATATTAGTCCATGTTTTGTGGAGGACATGAACCACTTGAAAAAGCCTGTGCAGAAAACCTATAACAATGATCGTGGAATTGAGTTCCCCGTGTCTTTTAATGTTTATTTATGTTCCCTTTATTGTTTGGCTTCCATACGAGCAAATTATTACATTTTCTTTTACACAAATATATGAACAATAAATAATGCCATAACTCAGTATTTACTCAAAAAAATACAATAATTTCATGAACTTCCTAATTGAAAATTGTGGGAAAAATAAAATTGCTGATTTTATTATTAACTGACGGTTCCACGCACTTAAAGATATTAATAAAAAAACTGATAAAAATAAACGTCTGCGGCTTGTATTGTGTATTGATTAACTGACCCAATACACCTCCGTTTCGCAAATTTGCGTGACTCTCGACGATAAAATTCGTATAATGCCAGTGTTCCGAATTCACAGCCTTTTAAAAGGTCACGTGGTTGGCAGCCAGCAGTTTTCAACATTCAGCTTCGAGTAAGTTACTCACAAAGTTTTCGATAAAGAGCAATGATTACATATATTTATGGTACAAAATGTATGCAGAATGTTAACACGGGACTGGAAAAGATTTTGCCCTTTTGAGCTGAGATTGTAGGGCAATTTTATCAGTTTGAATTCTAAGTAATGTGATAAAACATGATATAATGATTTTGTAATAAAACTTTTATTTTTCTTTTCCGCTACTGGATTTTATTTTTAGATTACAATCGAAAGCCATTGATATGAATAACGCAAAAGGTTGTTAGGTAATTTGTTTCAGATTTCTTGTGTCTGAAATATTTCCAGAAATTACCAAAATGTGAAATATAGTAACCCAATTAATCCGTCCTCTTTTGATAAAATATTCAATGTTTTATGATGATCCGTCTGAAAAAGCATTTCCACTTTCAACGTCCAATTATTTCTTATTCTCGTGCCTTATAAATTGTTCGTGCAATTTAAAAATAAACACTTTTAAAGAAATTTTGAAACCGAAGGAAAATTACATTAACTGTTTTTGTGTTTAATTTGTGGTTATCATTTAATTATTGTAACAGATGTTTCGGCGTTCAAGACCATTTTCAAACTCTGGTTAGGCCAAGTTGAGACAACTTATTTGTAAGATTCTATTTACCCCCGCCCAATTTCAATTTTAATAGTGCCTAAAATGATTTATTACCGGATAAACCAACTCTGGTCCGCCATCAATAGGATAAAGTGCTCCCATAGCCGCTGTGCACATAAGATGTATAGATGGGGCCTTAAAAAATCGGAGATGTGTGAATGCGGTGAGGTGCAGACCACCGAATATGAGCTCAACGAATGCCCGCTCCGTTCATTCCCCGGCGGGTTTGATGAGGTCCACAGGGCAACGCCTGAGGCCTTAGACTGGCTCGCAGATCTTGATGTCCCCCTCTGACCCCCTCACCATACGAAAGAAGAAGAACCCGATAAACCAATTTACTGATAAAAAAATTGTGGCAATTGTGGTGGGGTACTGTGAAATCTGCTTTCCCCACATTTAATTTGATTTATGTAAAATTAAAAAAAAAAATCAAATGTGCTTTGGCTTCATCTAAAAAATATTTGCAACTTAACTTTATTTTTATTTTATTTTATTTATTTAAGGCACAAACAGGATATTTATAGAACATTCTTGTGGGTAGTATGAAACAAATTAAAATACAAATATAAATATCCCTAGACTAATCGTCACCTCATTTGGATAGGGTTCTAACTGACAGTTTTTTCAAAAATGACCTTTGAATGCCCAAAATAATTTTCAGAACCATCCGTGTTGTATTTTCGTAGATATATGTATTACAAAGTTCTAACATCAAGCATTTTCAATAATAATTCATTTGACAAGGTTCTAACTACACTTACACTCTCTATTTTGTTTGCATCTGACAGTTGATCTTAAATACGAGGCGCATTATGGTTCGTCACTTCATTTGGATAGGGTTCTAACTACGCCTTATCATTTTTTAAGGTTTATAACTTTCCAAAGACGAATTCCCGTAATCTGTTTAAGAATTTAAGTTAAAGTATTTTAGTTTTTCGTATTTTAATGGAAAATATTTAAATAGGACGTGGCCCCAGCTTGTAATTGCATTAAGGCAATGTAATTAGAACCTTGTGCAATGAATTATTATGCCTTAGCTGGTTGCACAGGGTTCTATTTGCGTGTTTAGGTATGTTCTAAAAGAGTTAATATACGTCTTATTTAAATATTTTCCTTTAAAATATGTTCAATTAAAATACTTTAAACAATTTTAAACCTCAAATTCGGAAATTGGTAAATAGATTACAAAAAATCGTCTTTGCAAACTTTGACACATCATATCTCAGAACAAAGTGAAGTGAAGTTAGAACCCTATCCAAATGAAGTGACGTAATGTGTCTGCAGTAATTAGTAACATCATTAGTAACATGTTAGTAACATCATTTTTCTTATAAAAATGGAATTACGTGGGTACTTTTAAGGTGTACATTCTAAATTGCTCGAAAACGATCATCATTTTCGAAAAATACAAGCGGTAAAGCGTTAATTTTGTTTCCCTGATGTATTGTAAAAGTTTATCATAATTCATAAATGCCATCTAATGGCCAATAGTTATATAACTTATCCGGTTTTTTGTATTACTGATCTATATCATAATATGTAACTCATTAGCCTCTATATACACATATTTTTGAAAAAACTGTATTGACATATCAGTTAGTAATCGTCAAATCGAGCACCTGTAGCGTCACCTTAAATGTATAAATAAACCCGTTACCTTTTATCGTTTATCGTTCATTCCTAAAAAAACAAAGTGTTTTTGTCAAATGTCAATATAATAACAAGAACACTTACCTCAAGAGTAACACGATCCAATCAGACGCCTGAGTAATTAAAATCGAACACTTCCCTAAGTATTTCGAATTTAATCACCATTAGAAAATGCACACAATATCCCAAAGGAATTGATCCAATCTAAACTTCTTACCGTAACTCAGACTAAAGGATATTGGTTTCCTGTTTCTCCAGACTTTATAATTATTGCCTTCCTTCCGGTAATTTAAGCTCAAGAGATCCTTTTTTCGTTTTGTTGCAACTCGTTTTATTATTCTTAGAACTAATAATAATCGAGAGTACTATTTGTTATTCAGCACAAAAAACTAAAAGATATTAAAACTTTTAACGTATTCGTATTCCCATGAAATCAAAATGATTTAGTTATTTTTTAAATTAGAAACGATTTTTAATTTCCAGTACAAGCGTGAAGAAGGCACGAATTAATCTAACGAAGCCTTTGTACGTCAAGATTTATAATTAAAGAATTTACATATTTAAAATTCACAGCAATTATCAAGGTACGTTTTGTGAACTTAGCACATGAGAAATCTATTTTACCTCAAAGAAAATAATCTAATTAGAATATTTAATTAAATTATTAGAGTTCTAAAATTTCTGATGTAATCAACTGTTTTATTTAATGAAAGAGGTAGGTAATTGGTTCGCCGTCATTGTGTTATTATTTATTATTAAAGGGCCCATTTATTTATATTTAACTTGTGTTTAATTTATGGCACATTCTAATTAAATAAACAATGGTTGCAACCACCTAGATATCTTTTTAAAGTTTAATATGATTTACGAACCTACTTCCATTAACATTTTGTTACTGTCCGGATGTTAAAATAAGGCGTAAAATGATTTATTTAAAAAAAAAACTTTCGAATTATCGTATTTTTTGGGCAAGCTTACCACGTTTTTGGTTCTCAAGGCAACAATAGTTCAATTTTTAAAATGATATATTAACCAATATTTGTAAGAAAAGAGTAAGGTTTTCGTTCTTTGAATATTTTATTTTGCGTGTACTATAATCAAACATTAATTTAGAAATAGGATGGGAGTACAAGGATAGTACAATGGTTTGCATTAATCCAGCATAATTATTATTCATAGGTTTATTTAATTCAATAACCCGATTAAATCTATCCTTGAAGGACATAATTTGTTTGCCCTTGTCTCCGTATAAGAACAGATTGAGTCATAAATATTCAAAGAAAATTTAATTGGTGCTCTGACATCCTTTCCCAATTTGAAATACAATAATGAAGATCGATTGCTTATCATACGAGACAACAATTGAATTTGCTACCAATGGTGGTTCACACATCCTCGATCTCCTTTTGAGATGTGAAGGTTTCATTAACATTCTTAATACATTGTATGTACATCATTTTCGCACATACATCAACGCTTAATTTCTGAGTATTTATGTCTTCGGAAAGCTAGTGAATCGGTCCTTGAAATTCATGGAGAAGTTTTCAAAAAGTGCTTTTGGCGATTTTTGATTATGTACATCGACATAATATGTGATAAATCCGTTTGCTAAGTTATAGGGTATATTGGCTTTAGAATGTAAAAGGGTCCATGCTGAAAGTAATTCCTGAGACATTGAGGGAATATTTTCCCAAACTTCGACTCCCTGAAACCAAAAGTTCCATATTATTTATATTTTTTTATATTATTTTATATTTTTTATCTTAACGATGGTACATAATATAGTATGACTGATCTTCCATTAAAAGCATTTGCTTGTGGATTAGTGGGGTCGATTTTTTTTTCTTCCGAATTCATTTTAGCGCTAGTAATAAAAAGTTGTCTTTGTATCTAAAACATCAAAAAAAAATATTTTTAAAAAATCAAAAAATATCCTAAAGCTCCGCAAGTCCTGTGAAGTTTGAGAAAATATCGAAATATTTCCATTTTTTCAGCCTTTAGTATGGCACTAAACCACGTCCGCCCGCAGTCCCCAAACCCGCCCTCGCTTAAGCAGCGCGCCATATTGGCAGTTCCTTAGTCGACCAAGGACCCTCCGTTTCGTGATATTGTCTTGTAGGTAACTAAAAGTATTATAAAAACATGTTGTAGGAGGGAGGAAACACAGAAGCCGGCAAATCGTTCCATAGCCGAGCTGTTGAACTCAAGAACGAGTCGAAAAAACGACCCGTTCTCATGTGACAAATGTCAACCGTGTACATAGTCGGGAGACACCGGTGCATAGTCGGGAGACACGCCAAACGTGTTGGGCGCGCGTTTGGCGTGTCTCCCGACTATGCACCGGTGCCGAAGGGATCAATGACGCTAGTTTCTCAGAGTATCTTCCATTGAAATACCGGTAGAACATGGATAGCATTCCCACCCGACGCCTGTGCTCTAAAGATAGCAATCCGTTTGTTAAGGTGGGAGAATCTATCAGACGGACCGCCCGTTTCTGCACAGAATCGAAGGTATTTTTCAAGTATTTTGGAGCTCCAGACCAGAGGTGGCTGCCAAATTCAACCGTAGGGCGCACTTGCGATTTGTACAGGGTTAGCAGTTGTGTACTATTTAAGTATCTGCGGGCCCTGAACAGTACGCTATGTTTCCTTCCTCTCATCGAAAACACCCTCCACACAGCATCTTCAAAGATGACACAGGCTCTGAGGAAAATTATTTTTCTCATGGTTTTCTGTGTGGAGTTAATGTAAAAGAACAAAAAATCGGTCCGTGTGGTTAATGATTATAGCACGTAAAGCTGTATGAGTAATAATTGTTCCGAGTTCAACTCTACAGGTGAAAATGGTCCTGATGATAGCAAACCTACGATGAGAGAGGGCTTCAGAAGAAAAGGAATTTTTCGGAAAACAATAATTAAAATGAGTTTCAATTTTATGGCACTCAGAAACCTGTTTTCTGGAAGAGAAAACACTATCGAACAATGGAAAACAGAACTAAAAACGTCACAGTGTAAAATAGAACCATGATTAAAGTGGACATTTTAAATCAGTTAACGAAGACTTAAATTAGATTTTGAAGGGCAAATAGAAGTTGAGTGCCCAATGATTTACCTCAGCATTGCAGTACTGGAATTTTCAATTTAACTTGGATAACTAATCTACGTAGTTAGTTTGGCTAGTCGTCCAATCTCGGAATTACTTAGAATTGTTATAGTAAGATAAATAGGGCTTGACATTTGAAATAGATAACTAACATATTCAGTTGAACTCCATTTCGAATGATTAGAAATAACAAGAAATTCCGAAATACCTAACAGCCGGGTAATGCACGACGTTGGACATTGTAACAACGTAAATTGAAGAATGATTCCTTTAATTTGAAAAATTACTGAAAAATTATCATTTTAGTTTGCACTTTTTTTATATTGACTCCACACAGGAGACCCTGAGGTAAATAATTTCCCTCGAAGCCTAAATCGTCTTTGAGGATGCTGTGTGAAAGGTCTTTTTGTGGAAAGGAAGGAGTGAACTTTGAATGTTATAGGAGGGAGGTTCATAGGCAAATCGTTCTTCAGCCAAAGACCAGCGAATCGTTCCACAGCCAAGTCGTAAAAACGATCTCTTGTTACGTTTTTTTTGTTCCAGTGAGACTATGGCTATTCCTAATTGGGATACATTGTGAGGATGAAGGTAGTGGGGAGAGGTAGGAGAAGGAAAAGGAAGGTGGAGAAGTCACCAAACACGGCTAAAGTCATTTCAAGCAACGTTTTAATTGTGAATGGTGGTCTTACACCAGGGCGATACTGAGAGTTTCTTCCACTCTGTAACGTGCCGCAAATATACTCATATTATTTTTAATTAATTAATTGTGAATTAACACAAATTAATCAAATAAAATTCATTTCTAGAATTTTAAAATTTATTTATTTTTAGAGCCTTGCCGCTAGGCCACGCTGTAATTTACATATTATCTGTATATCTTCTTCTTTTTGATCGGGTATACCGCGCCTTAAGTACATTTCTCGGGGGGTTCATTGCCCAAATTACCCCGAGAGCAAGCGGCCTCCGTATTTTAAGTTATTAAAAAATACGTGTGAACTTATATTACTTTTTTGATAGCTTTGAAATCTTTGAAGTCGTTGAGAGTCTACATAAAAATATATCAAAACAAAATCTAACTTACTTTCAAATATAAAATACTGCGGTTTTCTTTTCAAGCTGCTATATTAGTTGGAAAAAATCCTCTCAAAATTTGTTCGCAATCTCCGAATTTGCCGCATAAGAAGCGCCTATTATCTTGGAACCATTTTCAAGCCAGTGGTAAGTTGCTAAAAAACGAAACTTTCGGGTCAAAGAGAACCGAGAATTATTATGACTTAATATAAACTCTCGAAGGAAGATTTTATGCGTCAAGAAATTGTACTGCTTTTTTGCCTGATATCTGTACTTCCTGTTAGAGGTGTATAAGCAAAGATAGCAATCTCCACTTTCGTTTTTTTGAAAAAAAAGGCTAAAAACACGTTGATATGTTTGCCTTTGACACATATTTTAAAACTCTGATTTTGATGGGAGAAAGCTTAGTTTGTAACTAACCATATTTGCAAATTGAATTTAGGTTCTCAATTCGAATCACTATGAAACTGCATTTACAACTTTTTTCCGATATTTTGGAGATTGCTGCCTTTGCTTTTACACTCCTAGTACGTATCTAGTTCAGTTCACAATTCTTTCGAATCAGTCTCATTAATTCAATGATAGAGCAGCGCCCCGGCAAGGCTAGGGTCCTGAGTTCAATTCTTAGATGTCTCTTTTTCTGATGTTTCTATTTCAATATTTTGATTATGAGTCGCTAATATTGTTTCCAATGATTAAACAACAATTTGAGGTTTTTTCACTGAGTTTTGATCTATTAAACTACCAAAAAATTTGAACAATGACACCAAATTATTTGTACTGCATTTTCTCAAAAACATGTTAAAACTCGAGCTGGATAGTTGTAGTAACATAATAATAATGTGTTGCCCTTAAAAGTGTTAAAATAAATACACTTATTTCTATTTTCAGAGGGTTGTTACGTTACGCAGTAATAAAATAAAGAGATATGTACCATTATTTATTTATTTATTTTATTTTAGCGAAATCAACAGTTACAACTTGATTAATTTATACATGTTTAATATACCTATCTGAAAAACCAATTAAAGATTACCTCATTGTATTATTATATTATGTATCTATATAATAAAACAGTAATCTTACAATAACTAAAAGAAATTACATTATTACGACAGGAAGTAGTACATAAGTCGTTCCACAATATACTATTAAATTTATGCAGTTTTGTACACATTATATAGTACATTTGTCACAGTCAGACAACGAACGAATCTGTTTCGTGTTTGTTATGAAATCACTTCCGTTACTTGAAATTCTATTTCAATTAGAAAGAAATTACATACATCGAAAATATGATCATTTTTATATCGAAATTAAGAAAGTAGACCTAACCTCAAATATTGATGTTTTGTTTGTGATTGAATATACTTAAATTTAAAAAAATTAAAATTATACCAAGTGTGCTAAATAATGCTGATTTTCATATTTTTATGTTTCTAAAATTATCAGCACACACAAATATGTGAGTTTACTTAAGATTAAAACATAAATCATTAAATTGAATTCTATTTTAATTCAATAAAGCACGGGTGCAACAACCATTACGGTTTGTCAACCTTGGTATTTCAAAACCGCAAAAAAATCTAAAACCTTCCGGTTGTAGAAAATGATTTAAACATATATTTTTCAAGTATTCGCATTTTTCTTTCGAATTCATATAAATTCTGTCAAGCACTTCTTCCTCGTGTCAAAATCATTTATAAATTCATAATAAGATGGTGGATTTGTGTCGGCCCAGTTAATACCCTCGTGAGGGAGAGGAAACGAATATGTTACAATACATATCCATAGTTATAAAAAGGACGTGTTTCTTAAGAGCTACTCAATAATTGGTTTACCAACTTCCTGAAAACATTTTATTAGACTATTTCCTTACAACTTTACGTTCTTTGTACTCGGGGAGTTTTTCAGTTCTTATTAGTTGGAAGTTAGTTTTTCGAAACTTCGACAAAGCCTCTCGGAACGGGAATGTTTTATTAGCTTTCACGTATAAGTTAATTTAACAACTGTTGAACATTATTTCCATGTACAGAAAGGTATAATATAATGTGTTGTCCATAGGCACTTTGTTAATCATGCATTTCAGATCCTTCTCCACATATAGCTACGAGTATATAATAGGCATCTTCATTAAAATCGACAATTTATTAATGTGAATCAGGGCGATATTGAGAATATCTTCGACGTTTTGTTTTTTTACTATGTATGTTAAAAAATAAGAAATTGCTTAAAAGGTAACTACCATTGCCCTTCATAGGGTAAAACTCAAAGATTTTAGGCTTGGAGCTTGACTAAAGCTTCATGTCATTTCTGTTAATTTGTTATATGGTTAAGCAGGATTGCTTAGATGGTATTGATGATTATTATAGTACACATTCTGTCATTTCGTTTATTGGTATTAGTTTTTGGACCCCTGTGTGTCATAAATACATTTCCACAATAGTAAATGGATGTCTTCAAAAACTGAAACAAAGTCATTGATAAATAGCAAAAAAAGATCGGACCTATATGAGAACCTTGAGGTACCCCACTTGAAACTTCAATTTCGTGTGATATATGGTTAGATAGTTTAACATATAGTTTTTCTAGATATAAAATAGGTCTCAAGCCATTTTAGTAAACATATTTCTTTCTAATTCGTAAAGTGAGACAAAGCAGTTCTCTTCGAACTAACAGGGGAACCAACGAGGTAATAGATTGAAAGACTAGGTATCTGGGAAGATTTAAAAAAAGTGTCATCATGTGACTGGTTTGTTGTGAATAAATTCAAATTACTTTCATCCGGAGTTTTTTCCTGCTGAAGAGATCTGAAAACTTAACTCTATTTATTTTTGATTTCAACTTTTGTTCTAAACCGCAAAATCCTGAAGCTCATGATTTTACCTACGCACATGAAAAAATGGTTATTATAGGTATATGAACACCGAGATCTTTCGCTAACCCGACGACTGTTCTAAACTACTGAACTAACATATTAATCGTGAGACCGATAGTCTACGACCATCTTGGTGCGCTATGGATCACAAATAAATCTTAAATAAAACAAGATTATTACGATAAAAAAAGATTATTAAAAACCTAATAAATAAATATCACAAATCCATTTTACAGTTCAAAATTCAACTAATTATGACTTTAGGAGAGGGAGTAGTAAAGATAGCCTACTGAAGCGCATGTTGGTGATAAGTGAAGTTAGGATCACTCCGCAGTGATGCTGGAATGAAGTTTTTAATTAAATTTTGAAACGGGGCAAATTGAATGAAAACGACGTAACTGCGTTAGGAAATGTGTTTGGAAAGCTTGGAACAGAAACCCGTTGCTAAAAGTACTTACTTTAGGAACTAAACCAGAATATTTGAAATGCTCTTCCCTCACTTCTGGTGTTGTCATGAGTACAAAACCGCGGGTATTAAATAAAAGTTCTAGGAGATTGAATAATATGGAACGAAAAACGGTTTTTTGTTGTGATAAATGGATTGGTTCGCGGAAGCAAAGTAAGTATCGTGAATTTCTGATTAAACCATTGCATCTATTCTTATGGACTTCTGAAATATTCACCATTTCTCAAGTTGAGTATTACGCATATCAGAGAAGTTAATGCGTAGGAAAAGACAATGTTATTTAATTAAATCAAATAATAGAGATTGTAAACACTGCAACAAAGCTAAACAATGTATTTTCATTGGCCATTAAACAGAACACACATTATTTGAAATTAAATCACAAAGTCTTGGACCATCAGCCAAGAAAGATTAATTATCCATGATTTTAATAAAACCTATTTATAAGTACGTATTTCCAATGGTGCACTGATGATTGTCTGTTATTGTAAATGAAATATTATTCTTGTTTATTTTATTTTTGTTGTAAGCTGCTTATGATATAACTGCGCCTACTTTCATCACAGGAGACAGGCACTGCAGGCGCCTACTGTCAACACAGACACAACTCTAGTGAGACAAGCTTAGGATAACACCAATTGTAATAGTTATAATATAACTAGCTGGGATATGAGATTGAACAACGTCCAAATCCACGACGGGTCTTGCTTTATATACCCCTACCAGTGGTAGCTCTTCGAGTGGTTCATAATGTTCCAGAACATTCCACAACATTCGAGTGTTCTGGATTGTTCCACAACTCCCGATTCCCTACTCCCGAACATTTCACATTATTCCAGAAAGTTCCGGGATGTTCTTGAATGTTGTGGAATTCTTTCAAATACTCTTAAATGTTCTGGATTGTTCAAGAAATTTCTAGAGGACGAAACTTCCAGCCCATATATCTTGAAAAGCACGCCTTTCTGACTCGTTTCTGAGTTTTAGCAGGACGCACACTTTGACACACTTTTTTTAATAATATATATCTCTACTAATATTATAAAGAGGAAGGATTTGATTGTTTGTTTGTTTGTTTGTTTGTTTGCATCGAATAGGATCCAAAACTACTGAACCGATTTGAAAAATTCTTTCAGTGTTGGGAAGCCACACTATTTCCGGGTAACATAGGCTATATTATATATTTTTTTTAAAATAGGGATCCTTACTAAAACTCCAATAATGGAACCCAAGGTGTAAAAAAATTACCTAAAATATTCTTTACATCGCGTGCGCTGCGAAAACTATTGATGATAGAATAAAATAATGTACTACGACTTTGCAGAACACATCATTATCTACAAAAAGTGTCGCGACAGCATATATCTAACTATTATAGTTATGCCACAATAAGTGTTCTTTTATTTTAAAAATTTAATTGAAATGCCGCCGCTAGAAAAGACTCTTTATTTGTATCTTGATATTAGTTCTTATCAAAATAAATTATTTTATATTCGAGACTGCTTCAATGCCTTTATATAACTTTTTGAATTATTCAATTCGGACATACCATTCAAAAGATATCACGAGTTTAAAAATGTAAGTATTATACGATGTAAGTGTCACTGGGGTACGGGCCGTACGGGAGGACACCAACAAACAATCAAATCTATCCTATCTTATATATAAAAATCTAAATTTGTTTGTTCGTATTTTATGCTCTGCCGTACCGTTCATCCGATTGCAATGAAACTTTGGTGATTTGTTGTGCGCACGCCCGCAAAGGATATAGGCTATTTATAATGGTAAGTTCTGGCGTTATTAAATTTGTATAAATGAAAATGTGCGTATTTCATATATTTTAGCGGCAAGGAGGAAAAGCAGTGGGGAGGGGAACGGGGGACGTGGGGTACGTGGGTGGGAAGTTGAGGAATGGGAAGGCGGGGAAGGTAGAAGGGAAACGCAAAAGGGGAAGGGGACTCGGGAGGTGAACGAGGACGCACGGGAAAGGAGATTCAAGGAGAATCAATTGATTTATTTGCATTGCAACGCAAGCCGTGCTTTGTGCTTTGAGTTTTAGCTTTAAGATTTGAAATTTAAGCTTTGAGCTTTGATTCTTGAGTTTTAAGCTTTGAATTTTATGCATTCAACGTTAAGCTTTACGTGTTGAGCTTTGGGCTTTGAACTTGAAGATTTGAAATTGAATTTTGAGTATTGATCTTTGTGCTTTGAGATTTGTGTTTTGAGCTTTAACTTTGAACTTTGAGCTTTAAGCTTTGTGCTTTGAGATTTGTGTTTTGAGCTTTACCTTTGAGCTTTGAGCTTTATTTTTAAGCTTTGTGCTTTGAGTTTTAAGCTTTAAGCTTTGAACTTAAGTTTCGAGCTTTGATATTAAGCTTTAACTTTGGCCTTTAAACTTTGAACTTTTGCTTTAAGCTTGAGCTTTAAGATTGAGCTTTAAGTTTCGAGTTTAAAATTTGAGCTTTATGCTTTCGGCTTTAAGCTTTGAGCTTTGTGTAAAGCATAAGGCTTAATGCTAAAAACTTAAAGCTTAAAGTTTAAAGCTTAAAGCTCAAAGCTCAAAGCTTGAAACTCAAGGCTTTAATCTCAAAGCTTAAAACTCAAATCTTAAAGCTCAAAGCTCAAAGCTTGAAGCTCAAAACTTAAAGTTCAAAGCTTAAATCTCAAAGCTTTAAGCTCAAAGCTTTAAACTCAAAGCTTTAAGCTCAAAGCTTTAAGCCCTAGGCTTTAATCACAAAACTTAAAGCTCAAAGCCTTAAGCTCTAAGCTAAAAGCTCAAAGCTAAAAGCTCAAAGCTCAAAGCTTGAAGCTCAAAGCTTAAAGCTTGAAGTTCAAAGCTTTAATCTCAAAGCTTTAAGCTCAAGGCTTTAGTCTCAAAGCTTAAAGCTCAAAACTTAAAGCTCAAAGCTTGAAACTCAAGGCTCTTAAATCTCAAAGCTTAAAGCTCTAAACTTAAATTCAAAACTTAAAGCTGAAAGCTTGAAGCTCAAAGCTTTAAGCTCAAAACTTAAAGCTAAAAGCTTGAAGCTCATAGCTTGAAGCTCAAATCTTAAAGCTAAAAAAAAGTCCAAAGCTTAAATCTCAAAGCTCAAAGCTTTAAACTCAAAGCTTTAAGCTCAAAGCTTTAAGCTCAAGGCTTTACTCACAAAACTTAAAGCTCAAAGCTTTAAACTCTAAGCTAAAAGCTCAAAACTTAAAGGTCAAAGCTTGAAGCTCAAAGCTTAAAGCTCAAAGTTTAAATTTGAAGTTCAAAGCTTGAATCTCAAAGCTTTAAGCTCAATGCTTTAATCACAAAACTTAAAACTCAAAGCTCTTAACTCAAAGCTTAAAGCTCAAAGCTTAAAGTTAAAGCTCAAAGCTTTACCCTTCAAAAATTTTAAGGCTCAAAGCTTAAAGCTCTAAGCTTAACCCTTAAAAAATTTGGCGTATTTTGACAAAAGGTAAAAATGTTTTGATATATATCGACTTTGCAATAAAAATTCAAATAAACGGTATATTTGTAAACATATCCAAAAACTAAATATGTACTGGTTTTGAAAGGTGATGAAATACGCTTAAATAAGTGGTATTATTAGAAATTACAAAAACATTTTTTAAATACAATTTTTTTTTATGTAAACTTTAAAAAAATTTAAAAATGCTCAACTGACATTTTTGATATTAAAATTACTGATCTATAGAAAATGTGTTTGTTTTTGTCTATGTGTGTGAGATGTTTTGCGTTGCTAAACCGTTCATCCGATTGCGATAAAACTTTGGGGATTTGTTGTGTGCATGCCCGCGATGGTTTTTATACGTGTATAGTGAGTTCTGGCATCATCTGGGACGAATGAGAAAGGGTAAGTAGAGCGAATTTTTTTCTTTATTAAGTGGCATAGCATATGCCGGGAACTCGCTATTGTATTTAAATGCCTGTGTCAGAATTTGGTAAATTGAATTATGAAATAGAAAGTACCTACCCTAAAATTCTAAATCTATACTAATATTATGAATGCGAAACTGCGTGTGTTTGTTTGTTACACTTTCACGCATAAACTAATAAACCGATCTTAGAAATTTTTTCACCAATAGAAAGCTACATTATATGCGAGTAATATAGGCTACATATAATGGTAAGTTCTGGCGTCACGAAATTATAAATATTATATTTATTATACGTTTTCTGTCGAAAAAGGCGAGTTATTGCTAACGTCAGAAGAAAAGCAAAACAAATCGTTGCCGTGAAAACCATGTTGATATATATTTTTTTAATTCAGGCATCGTAGTTAATATTTATCTCTAAAAAATGAATCGCCGAAATATATTTACGCGCATGACTTCCGAACGACTGCACCAAATTGGATTTTACTACTGGTGAACTCTGGCATTGTGAAATATGCAAAAGGTGGCATGCGAGCTGTTTGAAAACTGATGTACCGGGAAAGAATGTATGAAATGCGGGAGGGGGACTTAGGTAGGGGGTTCGTGGGAGGGGGAGGAGGGAAACCCAGGAGGGGGAGGGGAATCTGGGAGGGGGAACCTGAGAGGGGGGAGGGAAGGTGGAGGAGGCGGAGTGGGAACGCGAGAGGGGAAGAGGACGCGGGAGAGGAAGGGGAGGCGGAAGGGGAACGGGACGAATGGGAAAGGACACGCAGGAGAAAACAATTTATTTATTAAATGGCATGGCAACGCATGCCGGGTACCAGCTAGTTGATTAATAAAGATGAATATTAAAAATAGGAGAAATTTTAACAAGTAATACAAATCATAATACGATTTATTTAATAATTGAAAAATATTATTCGATTATTAGCACCAAAAAGGCTTACAAAGCTGAAATTTGTCACATAAATTATTAATATCGAATATAATTTTTACAACTAAGCTATAAAGCCTGAGGGATTTTCATACTGTCTCAAAAGAGGCATACACTGTCGAAAAATGTTTTCGCCGAAAGCTTATTTCCTTACGAAACGGGTTTGTTTCGCCGTTGATTGTGAAAATACGAGTTATGCACAGCATTTCGAAACAACGAAGCAATTTCACACCGAACAGACTCCAAGAACAGTGCATTGTGCTTAATAAATGCAACTTCCTCGTCTATACGTGTTCCTTTGTTCTCGTTACTACCTTCCAAATGCTTCAATAACTTCAGCACGAACGGTTCGTAAGCGCCAGATTTCCTCGGTCATTTTCAATAAGATGTTCGTATATACCGTTGTCTAGTCAGTCTGGTGCAATGAAAATAACAGGAAGTAATAAAGATGGCAGTTCTGTTTTATCAGTAACCCATCGTGCTTGTTGCGATTTAGTTACTATTAGTCTCCGGAAATGCTTAATTGTCTTATTCAAATTTATGGTGCATCTTCTAAATGCATCTTCTCAGGAAACGACGCCGTACCAATGTATTGTATCTACAATATCTACATGGTATATAAAATATAATACATTGTTATTTTCTTTAAATACAACCGTAAGTGTAAGTTTGGGTTTTTCATTTACCTATACTCTTAGCTGTGCAGTTTACAGTTACTTAAGCAGTACATTTGGCATTTATGGCAAAGTGAGTTTTTTCACGACGCCAACCGCTAAAGTAAACAGGGATGACAGCATGATAAAGTCTAATTCCCAAACTTTCGTATTGGGAACTGTTCATATATTTTTTTATGTATCAACACACACAATAAATGTCAAACATTCGGTGAATATTCTATGCGCAATGTCTACGATTGCATCGTCTTGTGTTAATTTTGTGATTGGGGAGATGTTATGTTGTGATGGGTAATGTTATTGGTATATGGGTACAATCAAAGGCTCCTGTCACATTTGGAAATTGCCATTTTGTGAAATTTCACATTATTTTCCAACATTTCAGCGTCACTTCTAGGCATCGATATAAAAATTTTGTTGAGTGATGCTATGGCCTTTGACCCATTAAACATTATTTTACACACTGTACTTTTGTGTGTATTTGTAATATCCCAAAGTACTCTTTGCAATGAACCAATTCGCATTAAACCGTAAAGCCAATAACAACTGTTCAAATCGTTTGACAGCAATATTCCTAGCAGAGGTGAGAAACAATTTATAGAAGCTTTATTTTATTTACGTCATTCCATTCGAATAAATATTTGTAATTACACTTTATCAACCATACCTTACATGTCACTGGGAGTACATACCATATCTGCAATTAATGTAGTCAAAAGTCGAGCAGATTCTTTATTATCGCGAAATCGGCATACGAAATCTAACCATAAAGTGACATTAGACAACGGCCGCCATTTTGATAACCTTTATTTTAGCATTTACAGTACCATTGTGGGCCTGTAAGATTGTAGGTAAAAGTAACGTGAAACGGTAAATATCAAATGAAAAAACTCATTTCTATGACTTTCACAATAAACTCTTACAATTGCATTGCATTTAGCATTCTCGGTAAATGAAAAAACCCACCCTAAATGATGAAAGATGGGCAATAGAGCATCTCACTTCAATAAATCGGTGGAGCATATTTTCGTATTGTGTTTTGGTGCAGATTTTCCACAAAAAAACGTTTTTGTTCTATTCTGTTTTCGTGACAGTTGTATCGGCTTTTAACGTCATTATGCAAATTAAACAATTTCAACTTCCTTCATAAACGACGTTAATTTTGACCAAATCTTGTTATTTAAAATTTTGAATAATGGCCTGGACGCGCCAGAGCTTACCAACTTAATAAAAAATTATATTACATCAAGATCAACACGACAATCCAATTTATTTTACTTGCTCACGTGTAGAATCAACATAAGCAAACGTTCCCCAATTCCTCGTTCATAACATAAAATTTCACAATATAGAAGTTTTTAGTAAAACTCTTCAGAAATATCGAATAGAAGTATTGCGTGAAAATTAATACAAGAGTGTGGAATTTATCGGGAGCTTCTCCTATCCTTATCCTTAATTTCTCTTCCTCTCCCCCTAACCTAAAATTACTTATGAGATACAATAAAACTCCATTTCCAAGCAACTTTAATATACCAGACTTTTTTGACTTGACTTCATTTAACTTAATGAAGATATATATCGCTGTATTTTATGTATAAGCTGTTTGTCTCTTACAAATTAATAAATTTATGCTTTTTAAGATTAAATTTATTGAGATAGCTAACCTTATTTCGGGCAAAGATGGACTCAATTATTTTTTTAGATTTAATATTTTTTGTCGAAAAAATAACGTTCATTATTTAACACTATCGTTCAAAAGAAAATTTAACACTTTTTTACCGCAGGTCAATTTTTTGTAAAAAAGTGTTCGTAGAAAAATGTGTGCTTTTCGGGTTAAAAATATCCAACTTAAAAATCTGATTCCGGGAAGTCGTTAAAAAAATCATTGCACAGTTTTATTCGTAGGAGGTTTATATGTAATGTAATTTAATAACAAAATAATCGAAAATTAATTCTAAACATTATTCGAATATTCACCCTAATCCGTCATTCACCATTTATTTCACAGACCTTTATTGGATTCAGAATGTCTACAGAAATCACAAATTGTAATTGAATTCCCAATCAAAGAGGATTAAACAGAAATGAAAATCTTTTTGTCAATCCAATTCGGGTGGCGTTGATTTTACTGTATTTCAAAATTGATTTACAGCAGATATGATTTCAGATTAAAAGTATAATTGTGATTTATTTTTGGGATATTAAGCTGTGTTGCGTTACTTCCTTCTAAAAATATCAAATGCCAGGAAAAAACGAAAAAACGTCAACTTTTACGTAATATTTTGCAGGTTAATTTTATGCTATCTTATGTAATCTTTACTGAAACACATTCCTTGAATACTAAACTATACATAAGAACAATATTACTTGCGTTTATTCAATGAATTTATACGTTTTACGAACATTTCGTCGACCGCGACGCGGGACTTGACAGCCGCCATTTTGTCAGCCGAGCGGCGCGAAAAAGTTCCAGGCCGTGTCATAAACAATTTCAAAGAAATTATATCGCTGCTCTAGGTGGGTTCACGGTATCTTATACCTTATGAACAAGAATGCCCCAAGCGATTCTGACCTTCTTCTTCACACGTTTTCTTTATACATAAGGGTTAAAATCGCATAACAAAATTATTTTTTAGTGATTATTTTGGCTTGCGCCGATGGTACGCCGGCGGACGAACGGCAAGGGGCAGGTTAACATTTAACAATATTTAAAAATATCTCGAAATTCGCATTATTATAAAAGTTATAACCATTTTAATGTCGCGGTTTAGACGGAATCTCACCAGAATCTGAATAGAACAAAATTTAAACGCATTTTTCTTAAAATCAGTCTTGTCGAGACGGTTGACACGATATTTCAAGTTCTATAGAACCAATTTGCTTGAAATTTGGTGTGAGCCTTCTCTATACATTACTCTATGGCGAGCACTAAAACTATAACAAAATTGCAATTTTTACTGTTTTTAAAAAATTGGGAAAGTCAAAAAAACTGGTAAAAAAAGTATTTTTTTATTTCAGACAGCCGCCATTTTGCGAAAAATATATTTTTTTACTATTTCTTAGTTCGGGCTATAGCCGTATTTGTTTGGATTAAGAATTAATTTGTTTTTTTTTTTTTAGATTAGTTGCTATGGTGTCAACCAGAGCGAGCCATTTTTTTAGACCCCCCACTTCAACACCCTGTAACTTTTTCAATTTAGAATTTTTTCGTTTGATTTTTTTTATGTATTCTTTAATATTTAATCAATATTTGGTAAAATAATGGCTATTAAAAAAATTATGGTTTTTTTTAATTGCACCTGAAAAAATACCTACAATTCATGCTTCTAGACTAAAATACCCCCTTGATAGAGACAACGCGCGACGGCGCTAAGCTTCATAGTTCTTGATATCCGGTAATTGACGACTGCACAAAAACGAAACGCAGAAAGCCATTTTAAATTTAACTGTAATACCAGCTCGTACAGGGTTAGAGTTGGAATACGGTCGCATTTACATCTATCTATAAGCACATCTTCACCACAATTCGATTACAAATCTGAACTGATGATGGACATTGCTGTCCGAAACGTTGGCTAAATAAGAAGATAGCGCAACAGGGTATAATAACCCAAAAATCAATCAGCGATGATTATTGCAGGTAATTTCGGTAAAGAAGTTTATATTGTTATTGAGAATATGGAAGTATTAAGAAAATATTTTATATATTTTCCAGATCGCAACCATTAATTGTGGTGGTTGCAGCATTAAATAGGGAATTTATTTATTGGAAAAGGAAATAATTCATTTATACATGAACTGCGCAATTCACTAGGGCAGCATGTATCGAGAGGTGCAGTTTTACAATAGTGGAATTGAAAGAAAACATACATTTATTTATTTGTTTATTAATAAACGCCCTTTTTCGGGGCTTTTACGTATATAGCATAGAAAAAAACATTTTATTGTACATAACTGAACTGCCTCAATAACAATATTTTATATTTATTCAAAGATTAATTGAAGATGTCCACTGACTTGGTATAATTGTTTCCCTCCATTAGTATTCTGGGCAAAGAGGAATACATATGGTAGTTAGTCCCAGAATTTCTGCACTGAAATAAGTCCTGACTTCTAGTATTACGAAGTGGAATTCGGAAGCTTATCAATTCAAGTAATACCGGACTATCATCTAAATCATTTAGAATTTTATATAAAAATACCAAGTCAATGAAAATTCTTCTGTCTGACAATTTAAGCATATTCATATCGTTTAAAATTGTGTTGTAGTTTAACATATTTGCTGGAATACCCATTTTAAAATTTAAAAAACGTAAGAATTTGTTTTGTATTCTTTCAACAGCTTGCACGTGCATATTATAATGAGGATTCCAGACAGGAGAATTGTACTCAAGTTGGCTTCTAACATAAGCAAAATATAACAGTTTAATACACTTTATATTGTTAAAGTTTCTAGTTAGTTTACATATAAACTTAATAAAAATATTATAATACACTTACAAAAGAAGTACTAAATTTAGTCATTAAACATTAATTACAGTTACAGTGCATTTATAGTTCACAGCAATAACATTCTATTGTAAACTAAATAAGTACAAGGGCAATGATCGATAAATATACGGTTGTTGTAAGGGTTTTATGGAAGAGTTTTTTTTTTAATTTTGTTCAAATAATAATACATGTTAGAAGTTTTTATCGATGAGGCAAGGCCAAGAAATCTCGAAATGTAAATTCATAATTAGCACCATAATTGCTCGTTAAAAGTTGAATTGAACGGCATTGAGGTTGTCTTCGTTAAAAATTTAAAATTAAAAAATGGTTTTCTTTTCAAAAGTGGTAGCAAATAATTATTTCATGTCGGTCTAACATAAAGTATTATGTATTATTTTCGAGATTATGTATTTCTCAGAATACATAATCTCGAAAAAATAACACATCAAGTAAAAAATAACACGTTAATTAAAAAATCATTAAGCAGATTTATAATTTATTCAGTGTAATACATCCTAAAAATGGGTACTTTTCTGAAAATTGATAATTTTATTTCAGACAGTAAATTTTATTCGATTATTTTGTATTATATCACATTTTATTCAAATAAAATTATGCATAGAATACTTGTGGCGCGTTCCAGAGTGGAAAATACTTTCAGAATCGCCCTGGTGTAAGAACACCATTCAGAAACGAAACGTTGCTTTAAAGACCAGATTTAAATAGCCAGGAACTCCTCGCCTTCCTCTCCCCAATCTCCTTCCCCTCCCTACTACCTTCAGCCTCACAACGTACCCCAATTGGAGATACCATAGTCTCACTGGCTCCAGACGGTTGGGAGCAGTTGGGACTCTTGTGAAGTATTCACATAAAATAAAAATAATAATAACAGCCGATCAGTAGTCAGTGGAATCGCGTTTGTATCCCATCCGAGCGTCGTGCGTTCGATCCCTCGATTGGCCAAGTCCTTCATCAAGACACAACCAACATTTTCTTCTTACCGTGGTGAGAGTAGGAGATTTTCAAATATTTTTAGTTAATCGTAGCTGAGGAATGTTTGTCTTTCTTTAAAAAAAAAATAATAAAAGTAATAGTAATTTGTGTAGCGCCGTATTTGTGAAAAATCATCTTAACGTCTGATAACTTTAAAACAACCTCAATTATCATTTTGTCCAGAGGTGACCAATGGTTCCATAAAGCTTAGCAAAAAACCATATTACGTATGTAATGTAGTTAATAAAATTTGCTGAATATAAAAGGTTTTGTTTCATAGTGCCTTCACATAGATTAAATATTGAATTCCGTAAGTCTAAACGTAAACTTTACTTATTTAAGGTATAATAAAATGGAAATCAAATAACTCAAAGACACTATTCACAGCCGATCCAAAGAGGAAATTTTATTACCTGCAACGTCTATAAAATGCAGGTATTTTATGAGACCTGCAATATCTGCTATGGGATCAGATTTATGTGAAAATTACCTTTTACGGCGAATAATAGATTGAATATATAAAAATAATTGAATTTCTCGGTAATGATTTGTGTAAATCAGCTGCTCTTCTTTTTTATACGTGTTCAATTGAAAAAAATAAGGTAAATGTTTGCAAAAAAAATTCATCACGATAAATCCACTGTTCGTCGGCGATATTAAGGTGTTAATTATTAAGGAGTGCGAATTTTGAATGTAAACATATCGATGGTGTTTAATACAAACAAGTCTACATAATGTTTCTGGTACTAAAAATTAGCTGGTACACAACTTCACGTAAACAATGAGTATTCGAGTTTTTGATAAAATATTGTCTATTATGGGTTTTTTTTTTTGAAGACGCGGATGAAACATTTTATGAAAGGAAAGGAAGTTTGATTGATTTACAATATAAAATACTAGCTGGTTCCCGGCATGCGTTTCAATGCCATATTCAAAGAAATAAATTGTTTCTCCGTGCATGTCCCTTCCCGTGCGTCCGCGTTCCCCTTCCCCTCCCGCATTCCGATTCCACCTTCCCCGCCTTCCCTCGCCCCTCTCCCGCTCCTCCGTCCCGCCAACTCCCCCTCTCGCATTCCATATATTCAGTCCCAGTACATTAAATTTTTTAACAGCTCGCGTGCCACCTATTACAATTTTTTTAATAAATTTTTCATAAATTACAAATATTCATTTTTGTAGGTATATTAGAAGAACAATCAATTAAATTTGGTACCTTTCTTAGGCACCTCTTTAGAATATCTATAATTCTTGATCCGATTCAAGTTATTGTGTAGGTACTATAAATTAATTCATTGATTTAAATAGTTTTAAAAATTGAATTTTCATTTAAGAATAATTGTTTGGCAAAATTTCAATCTCATATTTTTGACAGTTTCGCAAGAATTTTCGTGGTGATTGAAAAAAATTTCAGATATATTATCATGTGGTTGCATTAATCCAGAAACCTTCGCGGGGGCTTAAAGAAGGTATTTTGAAAGTTTTGAACATTTCCTATGCTTAATATACCAATACATAGACATCTCTCTAACTCCCAAACACATTTTGATATAACACATTTCCCAAACACATAATAATAATAATAATAATAATTGGATAATTTGTAGAGCGCCGTTTTTGTAAAAAATCACCTCAATATATATATAGATTCCACTAAAGTTAGTAAGTAAGGTAATTAGTAAGACAGACATCTAATAAATGCATAGACATCTCACTAACTCCCAAACACATTTTGATATAACACGTTTCCTAAATACATATAATAAAGTTAGTAAGTAAGGTAATAAAAACCCATTGGCTTCTCTCCTGTTTTTAAAGTTTTTTTTGCTTTGATATACTTCAGGTGTTTGCCAACATAAATTAGCCAATAAAAATAAATCTTAATGATTTTTTATTCACGATCATCCGAAGACGTCAGAATCGTAGGAAACCGTAATCGACACGCCCTCAGTAAAGCAATTTATCCTCACCTCTGCTATTTTAAAAGCTCAAACTTTGAAGTTCTTTTTTTCGTTGTTTCTTCGTAAAATATCCCAACAGATAGTTGCTTAAAAATACATTATGTGGGTAACAGATATAATATGTTAAAAATTTAAATATTTACTTATACGAAATAACAGATTTGCGGAAAGTTGGAAAAACCTCCACTCAGAGAGTCAATCTTTACTTGATACACTAAAAAAATTCGGATTGAAATAAAATCGTGTAAAATATCAAAGTTTTCCTTAGTTTACGTAAGTAATGATGGTACTACGACCAATTGCGAGTAATAAATTTCGAAAGTTTTCTCGGAAGAGATCGAAAATGTTTTGAATATTTTAATATTTATTTTAATAACACCTATATAAAATGGAAATTACATAACATTATAAAAAAATATTAATTTAATAGCTATATTAGAATTAATATATGATAAACGAAAATGTTATTTTTTTGAAAATGGACAAAATATATAAATAATTTATGTTTAGCTATTATATTATGTTTGTAATTCTATCCAGTCTTATCTTCCGACGGGCGACGTGGATTTTATTTTTATATAAATCTACAGTTTTATTCCAAGATTGATGGAATTTTGCATGCTTGACCTACAAAACAAGAGGAAGGCCACTATTTAAGTCTGATTTCGAAAAACTCTGTATAAAGTCTGAGCAATGCCGGGGACT
This sequence comes from Glyphotaelius pellucidus, assembly GCA_936435175.1. Lineage (NCBI taxonomy): Eukaryota > Metazoa > Arthropoda > Insecta > Trichoptera > Limnephilidae > Glyphotaelius > Glyphotaelius pellucidus. The sequence goes on along the minus strand of OW386548.1, from coordinate 28,429,033 downwards.
TCATATAAAATATTACAAAGCTCTAAAATAATCTTCCACTTCTTAGACTAAAATTGAACTTAATTCGTACTAAATGAGACAGTATTAATGATATTTAAATAAATATACAGATACGATGTTAATACTTCAGAAATATTATGTTCTGAGTTCTGACATTGACTTTCCATTTATTTTCTGCTTGTTTTGAAATATTTTTTTTATTAATTTAATATCCATGGCACAAATATATACCAAAAAAAATAAAAGAAAAAAACTATAAAAAAACCATAAAAAAAAATTAAACCAGTTAAAATCTTTCTTTTAAATATTAGAAATAATTTAAAACAGAATAACAATTAATTTTGGCATTCGATTTTGAAATTTTGAGATTTTTTGAAATGACGTCGTAGAGTTAGAGATACAAGTACATACAAATTCAATGGTATCTATATATAAGGTAAACTTAACAATAATCTAAAAGAAAATATGAAAAAGAAGAAGACACAGAAAAAGATAATGATGGCAACTGGAACTAGAACCCAGAACCTCTCGTCTAACCGGAACGTGGAAAATATGAAAAAAAAATGTTGAAGATAGACTTAGAATAAATTTATATTGATTGAACATGCTTCATAGCATAGTTCTCTTGTAACTGTCTTCCATGCAGTTAAATAATAGATCCGCCACATTTGCGTATATATTACTAACTTCATGCAACCTCTCGTGGGTATACGTAATTCAATGAGGTTAATTAAATCAGGACTGCCTTTACTACCATTTACCATTTACAACATAAATATTAAGTCCGATATAATTCTTCGATCTGAGAGTCAATAAATTTAACAATTGAAACACATAAACGTCTTACAAAACTAAGTAGTCGGTTTGATTTTGGGTAGCTTTACCTACGAGTAAAATAACACTGGCTGTGAAAGGGTCTATTATTCCATAAGCAAGCAGAAACGAATATTACAAAGCAAGATAACCAATAAGTATTAACAGAATAATAAACCATTCCATAGTTTTATGCTAATGCAATATTATAACCCGTAGACTTGCCTGCATAAATGAGGCGCTTGTTACGAATTTGTAATGTCAGCAATTATATTAATTGTAGGTTGTTTAATGCCGGTGCGTCAGCGTTATCATGTATGACACAGCTAATAAAAATGCAAAGTATATAACTGTTGGGTAAATATGTCAAGGAGTTGAGCAGAAAATTACTTGATCTTTAAATGATGCGTGGAAAATAAATGTTTACCACTAGACTTATTTCTTTCGTAACAAAAATTTGCAAATTTTTGATGATGGCCTGTGTAATACTATTGAAAATAGATTTTATGTTAACCCCTCGCGCTAATTTGTTCGCTTTTCGGAACAACTCAAATAGGTAGTATCTTATTGCGTCTCCCTTACTATTAAAGAAATGTGATCTAAACGGTATTGGAAAAAGAAAACACCACGCTATACAGTCAAATCTAAAAGATAACTGCAAAAGAATTAAAACGTACACCTTTATAAAACCCAATTTTCGCCTTCAATTTGAAAAAACAATTTCTGATAAAATTACGAAAAACGTAAAGTGAGTAAATTTAAAAAATTTTAAAAGTTTGCATTAAAAAAATTGATTTAAAAAAATTATTACACGGTTATTTTTAATAACGAAATTTCAAAGTTTTCTTTCATCATCTTTCAAAAACAGTTTCTAGATTTCAGACACGTTCACAAATATTCTTCTTATTTGGATTTTATTGCAAAACGGAGAGATTCTGACTTACCGACAAAACAGAGGGATTAATAAAAAAAAGTGTACAGATGAACGATTAAAAATCAAACATTTATTAATATCAACATTCTTTAGAACTAGTTAGAAAACTTATTTAATGGTCTTCATATTTAACTACCTAACCATCACGCTGTTTCCCCCGCAGAGGTAGGTAGAGAGAACGGACCGCCAAACAACTCTGACTTTGAATGCACGCCCTGCTTTAGTCACATTTATTCATCGCCATACATACCATCATGTTATTCTAACTATAGACATGATCCGACTCAAATATTTGGTTCACTTGATCATGCCGGGTCTTATTCGGGCGTCCTCGACTTCTTCTGCCACTCACGTTTTCATTTTATATACTCTCCTTACATCCCCTTCTTTTCTCATTTGCTGCACAGGGTTGTGAGAGTGTGGATATCCGTTACATTCGCCTCAGGGATCTCATTTTATAGCATTCAGTTTACTTTAATCCTTCGTGTGCCAGTTCCGTTCCTCACTGTCATACATTTAAAAAACTAGAACACAGATACTAACAATTTTTCAATGAGTTTCTGTTTCAATTTTTCTATTTGTGAAAACCCAAACATGCCAAAACCCAAAACATACATTATATGCTTTGCAACAGTTTATTTCAAACGGATTATGGATGTAGGTCACAATGACCGAATGCGGGAATTCTGTTTACCTTTACTGAATTGTAACTCAGACTCAAATTTTAGAAAATCTCTTTGTGACTTACGTAAAGCCCGAAAACATAGAGGTTGTTACATTGACCGCTGGGTTGATTCTTGTATTAAAATAATCACGGATTTAACGTGAAATAAAAATAAAATCTACTAATGTACTTCTCAAATATGCAGCACTTGTGTTATCAACTGCAGAAATGTAAACCGTAGGAATTTTATCAAATTGTTGATGCAGTCTCTCTTCAATCAAATTATAAATCCCTCGGAATACAGAATAAATAAAAAAGTTAAGATAAAGCTGTATTTGAAATCCTACTAAGATTCATCTTATCGACGAATCGGTTTACAGTATGAACATCAAAAAATATGTTACGAATAAATTGAAGCTCTTACTAGCTTTTCTATGTATTGGAATGAATATAAAATAAATATTTACATAACAAAAAATATAGGCGTAACCACTTAAAATGTTTTTTCATGACTTAACTATGAGAAACAAATTTTTAAAAATACCCCTTTATGGCTAAGACTATTTTTGAGGTTTTGTTTGTTCTAACTTTTTTTCATTCTTTAAGACTAACTAACTAACTAACCATCACGCCGTTTCCCCGCAGGGGTAGGCAGAGAGGACGGACCGCCAAACAACTCGATCTTGGCACACACTCCTTGCTTCGTTCACATTCATACATCGTCTCATACATGCTCTTCTGTTATTCTGACTCTTGACATCGCCCGACTCAAGTATCTGATTCACTTGGTCGTGCCATGTCTTCCTCGGGCGTCCCCGACTTCGTCTACCATTCACATTTGCGTCATATATTCTCCTTACACTCCTTTCCTCATTCATTCGCTCTACATGCCCAAACCATCTGAGCGTCCCTTTCTTAATCTTATTCATTACGCTTACATCAGCCTTGCATTCTTTGCGGATCTCCACATTTCTCACACGATCATACATGGTTTTACCACACATACGTCTCAGGGATCTCATTTCTACAGCATTCAGTCTACTTTCATCCTTTCTCTGCCAGTTCCATGCCTCACTGCCATACATCAGGGTAGGTACCAGCACTCCATTATGGACGGCTAGCTTCGCTTCTTTTGACAATTTTTTGTTGCTGCCAACGGCGTTCAGACCTCCATTAATGGAGTTACCGGCATTTACCCTTCTTTCGATATCTCTATCAGTCTTCCCATCTCTCGTAAACATACTTCCCAAATACACAAACTCATCCACCTGCTCCAAGTATTCGTCGTTCACAACTATGTTGCACATTGTTTTCGTACTCTCTCTTTCAAATACCATTACTTTAGACTTACTTACATTCATCATTAACTCATTCTTCATACATGCCATTCTTCAAGATAATGCACTTCATGCCATTCTTCAAGATAATGCACTTCATGCCATTCTTCAAGATAATGCACTTCATGCCATTCTTCAAGATAATGCACTTCATGCCATTCTTCAAGATAATGCACTTCATGCCATTCTTCAAGATAATGCACTTCATGCCATTCTTCAAGATAATGCACTTCATGCCATTCTTCAAGATAATGCACTTCATGCCATTCTTCAAGATAATGCACTTCATGCCATTCTTCAAGATAATGCACTTCATGCCATTCTTCAAGATAATGCACTTCATGCCATTCTTCAAGATAATGCACTTCATGCCATTCTTCAAGATAATGCACTTCATGCCATTCTTCAAGATAATGCACTTCATGCCATTCTTCAAGATAATGCACTTCATGCCATTCTTCAAGATAATGCACTTCATGCCATTCTTCAAGATAATGCACTTCATGCCATTCTTCAAGATAATGCACTTCATGCCATTCTTCAAGATAATGCACTTCATGCCATTCTTCAAGATAATGCACTTCATGCCATTCTTCAAGATAATGCACTTCATGCCATTCTTCAAGATAATGCACTTCATGCCATTCTTCAAGATAATGCACTTCATGCCATTCTTCAAGATAATGCACTTCATGCCATTCTTCAAGATAATGCACTTCATGCCATTCTTCAAGATAATGCACTTCATGCCATTCTTCAAGATAATGCACTTCATGCCATTCTTCAAGATAATGCACTTCATGCCATTCTTCAAGATAATGCACTTCATGCCATTCTTCAAGATAATGCACTTCATGCCATTCTTCAAGATAATGCACTTCATGCCATTCTTTAAGATAATGCACAAAATAAATAAAAACCACTTTTTCGCTTACTTGGCTCGTGCAAATACGACAGGCGATTTTAAATTTTGTGGGCATGAGAATCGAAATATTTCTAGCGTTTTAAGTGTTATCAGACAAAAAATTGACCTGGCATAGTTTTTAACTAACTCACTTTAAATATAACTCAAGTAACATAATAAAGTGTAATGCCAAAGCAATCAAGTATCTACTCAAAACATCGCTTTGTCTTTAGAGCAAACAATCAATAATGACTGGATGCCGTTTCATTATTACCTTTAGTCTACCCGGCATAATAAATCTGTATTTCGCAAAGGAATGAGAATGAGTGCGAGCTTTGGTCAACGGAGCTTTCTCCATAGCCTTTTCAATGAAACTTTCAACTGGCTCAACAAAATAAGAATTATGCAATGTTAACAATGTGTCCGCGGGGCTTTAACTTCTCGACAGCGGCCATATATTGATTTTGTGTATACGCTATTGTGAAGTTTTAAATTCATGTAAACACGAATAAATCCGCCGTTGCCCATATTGAATACATCACCGGCGTTGAATCATTTGAAATAAATCCATTGTCATTACATAAAAATTCTGGAAAACGTCGGAATTTTCAATTAGAAGCGCAAATGCAGCATCGAATGCTATTACACACACATTTTCAAATAGAAATACCTTTCAAGTAGATTTGAATTGAAATAAATGTCACCACTGACATTAGTTCTTTTTTACTATTAACCCTTCAGAAATCTGTCGTATTGTTCAGATGGTTAAAATATTTCCGCTTTGCAATAAGATCCAAGTAAAGTGAATATTTCTGAAGATATCCGAATATTGAAAGTTGATGAATAATTTTTAAAATATAAAAAATTTGCATGTTAACATAAAAAAGTTTAAAAATGGTTCACCTTATGTTTTTTTCTGAATAAAATTACTGATAATGAAAAAAAATCCACATATTTTACTACAAAATGTTTTATTATTTATTATTTTAACTTTATGAGTAAAACCTCAAACTGTAATATTTAATCAAATGAAGACATTATGAGCGAAACTCAATCGAAAATCTGGAAACAGAAACCCAACCCGGAAAGTAGGGAGGTCCTGGGTTCGAGTCCCAGAGGTGCCAATATCTTTTTCTGATTTTTCTGTTTCCAGATTTTCGATTGAGTTTCGCTCATAATGTCTTCATTTAACAAAATGTTTTCTTAAACGATATTGTCACCACAATTTTTGTTGTTACGTGTAAAAATAATTATTATAAAATTTTTAAGTTATAAATTGCGATTTGAAACTTTCATAAAGGTGTATATTTTACTTATTTTGCGGTTATTTTTTTATATTTGAAGATAGAGCGTGGTGTTTTCTCGTTCTAACACTGTTTAGATTTTGTTTCTCACTATGACAGTAAGAGAGATACAGCGATTTATATGACACCTGTGTGACCTGGGACAAATTTGTTCTAGATCCCTGGCGCCACACTGAGCTCTAACCGTGTCGGGAGGGTACTGAGACGCACGTATTGCCATCTCTTTCGCGCTGCGCTCTAAGGGCGTTTTACTACTTCAGGATGTATGAGAGACGTATTTTTCTGAATCTAGGGTTAAACCGGTTGGATAGAGACAGCTAATAAACATTGGGTTTCTTGGACTGCACGACCGCATTTGCCTTTCCACAATAGGATTTTTAATTTGTAACGATATACCAATTTCTAAATTAAAAATTTAAACAAAAAATGGTCAAACTTTTGGATCACGAAGCACGCTTACTTCAAAATTCTTGTGTTATTCTCTATTCTAACCGACTGCGTATAAGTTTGAAGAAGAAACTTTTTGCGTCTCTCTGAAAATTCACAATCGGTGAGCTTTTTGTACTAATTTTCTATTCCAAAGCGAATTATTTGAGTTTATATTAGTCGAACTTTTCAGTGATCTAATGAATGAACCTTGGAATTTTTTTGATCTTGCTCTAGAATGAATTATTTTCTTGATTTATTTACTTCGCAATTCATTATAAATGATTGATGCATTTAAAAATAACGGTATTTTTTGGATCATTGCCAGTTTTTAAGATGTTTGTATATTTGTTAACACGGAAATCATGCATTCGAACGATATAAATAAAGATTGTGAACATCATACATTTACATGTCAAATTCACGCGTCGCGTTGGATCAAAAATTAACAACTCAGACTAAAAATAATACTCTTCAATCAGTGTTCATTCGTACTCGGAAACAGCTTAAATTCGTAAATATTGTGGTACGCAGAAAAGAAATCCCAATTTAGAATCGGTTCTAATATTATTGATCCAATATGAAATCGAACCTCTTAGTTCTTTTTTCGTTATTTGTTTTTGGTGTGTTACGCCGTGTTGCGCTACCTCTTTCTTTAGCCAACGTTTTGGACAGCGTTACAGTGTCCATAATCAGGGCAGATGTTGTGCTCCCTCTTAGTTCTTATTTATAGAAAGCATCTGAAGCTACGTAAAAATTAACTCTTTTCAAAGAGAATGTTTAATATCTGTGATATTTGGATTTGAATAACGTTTCTGTAGAGATTTAACGCTAAGAAATTTAATACCACTCTTAGAAATAATAATTCTTTTCATGATTTCTACGAATTGATGAACGACTAAATCTCGTTATACCTAGCAATACAAATTAATATGTGTATTGTTAACACTTAATAATAATACAATTACATTAAATTAAAAGTTATTTTTAGAAAAGCCTCTATCTATATTTCTACAAAGTGAACATTTCTGCTTTATTCCATTTTTCTGCTACCATTATTACCATTATTTCCATTAGCTCCACATAGGAGGCCCTGAGGAAAAAATAATTCAGGGCCAATGTCATCGTTAGGAAAAGCTGTGTGGAGAGTTTTTTCAGGGAAAGGAAGGAGAGAAAGATTGAAAAGGAAAACGGTATGACGGGTGGGTACTAATCTGGGGTTCAATGTATGTGTCCAGGAGTGACGGACATATGAATCCATCCCTCCCACTACGATGCAAAGTTACGAGAGAGTCCTGCTGGAGAGGTCTAGGTTAGGTCTCCCTCAACTAGTCTCATGTCGTAGTACATGGACAAACGCATTCGCCAAGATCTAGACGAACCTCACCCCATGAATCCGGGCACCCCTGCTAATTCACAAAACTTAGCGAGGTGTGTCCGAGTCTTAACAGCGGATGTGTCTGCCTATCAAGTTCTTGGCAGGCCGAAATGGGTGAGACTAGTTGAGGGAGATCTTTTGACCTTTCCAGCACGACTCTCTCTATTGATTTGCATCGCACTGGGAGAGATGGATTCATACGTGCTTCACTCCTGGACCCCAGATTCCTACTTACTCCTCCTAACCCATTCCTTCCCAGAACTTCCTCACTTTCTTTTTCCTAAAAAGACCCTCCATACAACATTCCCAAAGATGGCATAGGCCCTGAGGGTAGTTGTTTTTACCAAGGAGTGTAGACTTAATTAAAAAAAATAATTACGATTTTATTTATTTAAAAAAAAAAACAAAAATGAATGTTTACGTTTCCCTAAAAGTATGCAAAACCTTCGTTTAATGTATTATTCGATCACAAGGCTGCGCATTTCTTTCGCCTAAAAATCAATGAATCCCGTTGTTTCGTTTTCAATGTTTTATAGATCGTAAAATGCCTGTTCGGTTGGATTACAAAGAACATAAAATTCTTTTGCAGAATTAATCGAGCGGCTCTGAATGAACATTAATACAGCCGATTTTCATGAATAAAGATAAGAATTGGGAACAATAAGGTTTCCTAACGATTAAACTTTTTATTTTTATGTTCCTACTCGTAGCAATTACTTTTTAGGCAACCATTTCCACCAGGGCACTAGGCAATTATTGGTATTAGAAAAAAAAAATTAAAACATTTTTCTATACATTTCAGGTATTTTATATTTATATTTTTATTTATATTCATTTTCGTATTCGTATTCGTATTCATATTCATACGAAGGTATTTTAAAGATTTAAAAATTATGATAAACCAATATCAGGAGAGATTACTTTGTGAAATAAGTGCTTTAATAATTATTGTTTTATGCCACATTTTACTGTGGTGAATTTTCATCATAATGGGTTTTCATCACACGAAATAAAAATAATAAAAATGTATGTATTTTTATTTCCCCTGCTGATGGTATCTTCAGATTGGGTCAGTGGCACCTGTGCAAATAGCAGTCTATATCAATTTGAATAAATCAATAAGTGATGAAGTATAAGTCTAAACTAAAGAAAAGCCTTCTAACCTCAAATTACTTGTAAAAATATCCTCGGCTTTCGTGTTGCGCCAATCTAACTCACTGTGATTTACCAACTTTTAACGCCACACCCATCAAAATATTGTGTGAGCCAAGGCGAAGATTTATGTTTTTCCTCACATTATTTCTGCCAGGAATTCATAAGCATCAGGAGATTTTTTTATATAAATCATTTTGAACTGAGAGTGAAATAAAACATTAAGCTTAACATTATGTTCGCTTTTTCTTAGAATTTCCAAGGTATTATTAAAGATAAAGTTGAATAAAAAAACGACAAGCAAAAATGTTTGTTTATAAAGATGGGTTTATCTTTATTATCTCAAACCTTTCACTTTTCATATTATTTTTTCGACGGGGCCATTAGGGTACAGAAACTTGATAAGTCCTCCCTTAAGCACTCTTCCAGGTAGTAAACGCTTAGGAAATTATTTGTTAAAAGAAATATACTGAAATTCACTTTGTATTTCCCATCGGAAAACAAGACGAGCATTTTTCTAGCAAAATTAAATTTGTACGAAATATTTGCATAATGCTGAAGTAAATCGTTATTATGATAATATTTGTACAATATGCTGGTGTTTTTTTAGTGATGGAGATTTCCGATAATCTGGTGCGGCTCTATTATCGAAAAAAAGCCATAAAAAGTTGAAAAAGATCGATTACATCCAATATTGAAAATGTTTTCAATCTTCGTACATTATACGAATGTTTTCAGCTTCAAATATTTGCTCCATAACACTTACTTTCAGCTATCAGACATTTATTGTTGGGTTATCATTGATTTTAATAGATTCTTTCACAAGTTGAAGAATTCCTTAGAAACTTTGATTGAATTGTGGTGGAATCATATTATCTTGTGTCTGTACGGAAATACATTGGTTTTAAGTGATTTTACACATATCTTCTCGTAATAAAACTGTCATCTTTCTTAAAAGCATGAACCATGAGCGGACCACCCGTTCTGAGATAGTATCAGTAGAATAAGAATGAGTAATAATTTCTCCTTTGTATTATTTGTGTTTTAGAAAACTACCGAAATTCAACCATCATTTAGTCCAGACTTCTTTGATACGCCTAAGAACCTTTACCTAAAAGCCCCACTTTTAATACGCCTCACAACCTGGCGCAATCGGGTGGCGATGTAGTTCTCCTGGTTGTACAGTCACAGTGCAGGCAGCGAATGCTTGTTAGGTCAAAGTAACTAAGCTTATCTCAACAATACGCAATTTGTTATAATATACCTAAATTATATTTAGCCAATTTGGGAGGAGGATATGGGTATCGCCACCCTGTGAACCATTTATTGGATGACCCACACCTCTGTCATAGATCATCCCAAGTGTTTCGCTACTTTTGGTGACTTGGAGCAGAGGTGCTCGGGTTCATAGTGTGAGGCTTGTCTGGGTCTTGGGGACCCGGGAGAGACTGGTTGAGGAAGACCTTTTGACCTCTCCAGCAGGACTCTCTCGTAGTGGGAGGGATGGATTGATGCGTCTTACACTTCTGGACACACTGATCGCAGAATTCTACCCACCCTTCATACCTTTTTCTTTTCCAGAACATCTTTTCCTCAAAAATGCCTCCACGCCGCTTCCTGAAAGATGACGAAAACGCTGACGGGAATTATTCTCCTCAGACCATCCTGTGTGGAGCCTGCTTCAAAAGAGCAAAGATTCTAAAATTTTACATGTGAGCTGTTCAGATCTGCTTTCAAAATCACGTGTCTTAATCAAAGAATTAATCAACAATGTGAACATTTCTAATAAGAACATATAAAAATATATGAGTGTAAGTCTCACGGTACTCAAATTAGTTATTTTAAAAGCATCCATCACTAATTGAACTTTCCAGGAGTGGATAAGTTAACCGATTGTCAGTCCAGAGTGATGGAGTGGGGTTGCTGTCACGATAACTAGTATTGGGCATGCGAAAATCAACAAAACCGAGTGTGAGAATTTTCCCTCTGAGAACTCGACGTTTTTTAGTTCAGTTGATCTGATTGCATTGCAGCGTTCAGAACAAGTCGCTAATTAAATTTGCAGTATGAAGAGTCTTAGTTTGATAACTAATTAAAGTTCGATAAAGGTATTATACACGGAACAAAGTTTGGAGTGCGAACTTGCTTTCATTAAGAAGCTCGTCTCCTTTTGAAATTAAAATACTGCTCAGTAAATTAGGAGCAAGACAAAGGAAGTTAACATTACCAATATACTCCCCACTCAAAGAGTAGGATTATGTATTTATAAATTGGCGGTATAAGTACGCGAATAAATCATGTTTATTGAAAACATTCAAAACGTAGGTACTAATATCATTGTAGTTGTAAAAATGCTGTAGAAATCAAAATATAAATTAATGACTGTATTTCGTAACGCTAAATTGGATATCGATAGGTTCGTTCTGTTTCACATGGCAAAGGCCAGAATTCAAACCTATTGGTGAAATTTGCACACTGGGTGCCTATACCAGCTGGCCCGCTGACAGCCGTCGTCAAGGAGATAGAAAGTGTTGAGTCGTTTTTGTCGTGACAAATTGAGACTCACAAAGTGAAAATACCGCCATTACTTATATCAATCGTAAGAAAACCGACTTGTGACTACCTGTGGTTCATCCAGACAATAGCTAAGTACCGACCACGAAGGTTCTCATTCCGGTCAAGATCGCCAATCTATCGTAAGTACCCTTGTGATATACCTTTGCTATTTTGATTCAGAAAACATACCATACCGAGATCCACAGGCATAGCTCGCATAGAGTGAACATTCATCTTTACTCTAACATGTAAGGTGGTGCCATCGCCCATCTTATTCAGACTGTCTCAAAAAATATCTGAAATGCTTTTTTCGGTTTTAAGAAAAATATCAGATTTGTCTGCATATTGGTTACTTAAGATGCGTACTGCATTTGCATGGTGTAAAATATTTTATATGCAAATTAAAATTTAAAATTATTGTTCCAGTCAAAGATATTTGTGTTTGCGCGACTCTATTAGGGACATCTGTTGCAAGAACGCAGGGCTTTCAGTGAGGGAATTATTAATGATTTCAAAGAAAAATCGGAAATCTTCTATTGGAAGGCTTTGTTATAGTTTATATTGTATTATGCTGGGAACCTAGCACACAACCACATAATAATATGATAGCTGGATTTCAAATGTAATTGGATGGCGGTCTTCGATGATAAAAATAACTAGAAATCACGTACAGAGGGGTTTGAAGGGCTGACCTTAATATATTTGCCAGGTTGGAATGGGTACGAGAAATCAAAAAACGGCAAAAATATGGAAAGATGGGACATGCTGCATCCAAAGATGAACCCCAAAGACTTATGAAGAAGAAGTGATAACAAAGGTTGGAATGAGTACCATGTGTTATTTTACATTTTGCTTTGCTCGAAACAAATTTCGATTACGTTTCTCATTTAATTTTACAATTGGTGCAATAAATTCCAATATTTAAAATACATATTATGAGGCTACGAGAAAAATCATGCAATCCTCCCATACGTACTAACAATGCTAAAATATTGTGTGACTTTGTTGATGTTTTGTTCAAAGGCTAAGATGTAAATGTTTCTGTGAATGTACGACTTTAATCAACTATTTGTGTTCCACAATGCATATTGAAAAACTTGTGTGGTAAGTAAAAGTTACTATACAAGTTTCTATCTCACGAACTGTTTAGGAAAGCTTTTCGTTTGTAAGTAATTCAACTGGAAAATCCAGGAAAACATTGTTGTTTGTTTTCAAATATAATATTTTGTGTTTATGGAAAAATTGCGAGTATGTTCATGCTGAATGAACACAATGTTATAATTTTCTTCGCGTATAGAAATAGCTGAATTTAAAACAAAAAAAGCTGTGAAAATACAACAAAGAAAATAAGAACGCTGCGCTTGTGTACAGCAAACAATATTATTTATCGACATAACCACTTAGCGCAGTTTGAAAATATCGTTCACAATATCATCGTTACTAAAATAAGATTTTGCAACACACCAAATTGAACTCATTCACACATTATTTCACACTTCAAGCATGCCGTATCTGGAACGAGCTGTCGTCTGACGTACGAGGTGCACTCTCAAATGTCCATTATAAGGATAAAATATAAATTTCTGTTGCTTTGTTTGAATAAAATTTCAATTTCTTTCCCCACTAGAAGACAAGAATGACTTGATTACATACTATATTATTTTTTGCAAGGTTGTGATTTTCCTTATAATAGAACATTCATAATACAAGACACATGCTTCATACATGTAAAAACTGGAAAAAAATTCTTTTTTGAATACTGTCAATTTGTGGTGGAATTTCATTATCCATAATATATATAAAAATCAAAGTATGTTTGCTTGCTTGCCTGCTTGCATGCACGCATGTTTCTGCATATGTCTCTTTGTTTCTTACGCTTTGCTAAACCGTTCATCCGATTGCGATGAAACTTTGGGGAGTTGATGTGCGCATGCCCGCAATGTTTTTTAATGTATAATAGTGAGTTCTGGCGTCATGAAATTATTTCATGCACTATTCATTTGACAATTAAGCTCTAGTGAGTTGTTGTGCGCACGCCCGCGATGGTTTCTATATATAGTGGTGAGCTCTGGCATTATTTGAGAACGCGATCTGTTTGAAAACTCAATGTACCGGGTCTGAATGTGTAAAACGCGGGAGGGGGAGGGGAACGCGAGAGGGGGATTCACGGGACGGGGGAGGCCGGAGAGGGGAGTGGGGAGAAGGAAGGTGGAGAAGGCAGAGTGAGAACGCGTAAGAGGAAGGGGAGGCGAAAAACGAACGAATGAATGGGAAAGGACACGTAGAGAGCATCATTACCTGTTTCAGCCTATTATGGCCGTCTTCAGACTGATGCAATTATTCCTTAAACTATGGTTTACATACACAACATTTGAGGAATACAGTGATTTTATTAAAATTTTATATAATTAAACATTTTTGAAACCATGGAATAAAGAATATTTTGCACTTATCAATGTTTGTTACTAACCAAATTATAATAAAATTAAGATACCATTAAATCAAGGCAAGTTGGGTGAGCCACTAGAAAATCCACGGTGGATTTCTTGGCGCACTAGTGGTTAAATAACATTAAAACTTTCGTTGTGTAATTATGTTCCCAAGTGTGAATGTCACAATAAGATAGTTTGGATCTGTCGAAAAAAAAAATTAATAATTAATTTTTTAAAACTCACTTGATAAACATGCATATGCCTGTAGGCTCCATGGCCCTGGCGATGCCCTTCCACGAAGCCATCATGGAGTACTTCTGCTTGGCGGTCAGGGGCAGGCGCGGGTCGGGCGGGGGCGGCGCGGCGCCCTCGAGGGACGAGCGCGCGTTGCGCCCGCTGCCCGAGGCGGCCAGCTTGCCCAGCTCGCAGCCCATGCCCAGCACGGCCTCAAATTTCCGCAACAGGCGGCCCTTTCCCTGGCGCCCGCTCACTCTGAAGGCGGACTAGGACACCCCTCTCCACTCAAATCCGCTCTTAATTAATTAATTAATTAATCCACCAGTTCACTTCTTTAACTATGCACAACTTACGTTTATATCACATTAAACACCGATTATCAATTTTTAAATAAATATTTATTTTAACAAAAACGATTTTTATGAAACTATCTTAATTTTCTTCACATATTACTTTTTTTACACAATTTTAATATTATTTTATATCACACTTTTCTCAGCTTGTCTGCCTGAAACAATCCAAAAAATATATTTTATTTTATTTTGTTTGGGAGACCAACACTTAATATTTAACAGAGCATAATAGTAATGATAATATTTTTTTTAAATATTTATATTGAGGGATCGGTAGGATTTATCGGTTCAGTTAGGAGTTCTATCGAGCCGAACCCTCTGATATGAAAATATCTGGAGTCGGTGAAGTATTTTCCCATATGGTCTCTGGTAGGTTGACGTGTTGTTCTTGTATAGTTTTGTATTTAGTATACTTATACAATGCAATTACATCGCGTGAATTGACTAGATTAGCATTTGTGGAAAAGTGTGTGGAAGGATTAAGTTTTTCCTGTGAGGAAGATTTAACCCGGACATAAAATCTAGAGAACAATTAAAAAAATAGGGTAACAATAATTTTACCATTTACAGGTTTCCACATGGGTATTATATACAAGTGAAGTAATTCGAGAGACGATAATGAAAAATTTTATTACAAGAAACAAGTTATTTAGGTGTGAATAGGGAGGGGGTAGGATGGGGGGAGAGGATCGGTTAAGTTGAGGTGTAGTAGTAAAAATATGCACAACAAAAAATAAATAAAAAAAATTAAAACAGCAATTTTATAGGGTGATGGTTGGATTAGATGGCTATCTATAGTTATTGTTATTGTAAAGGATCGAGAGACCGCCTGTGTGATTTTAAGGAGTGTGGTGCAGAGTCAAAAATGTCAGATTGTATGTAGTGTGTGTTGAAAGTGTGTGATGCACGATATTCGAAGGAGTTCTGCTTAGAATTAGTGTTGCACCGAGGGAGGCTAAGTATCATGTCTGATCTGGTTTGTCTGTTGGGAACTCGTATCTGGATTTGTTGGTTAAATATTAGACTTAACACACTTTTATATATTAAAAAAACAAAAAATAGCCAAAGCCGTTAGTCAGCAAAGCAATAAAACAACATCAATTATAACACTAAAGCACACATAAGAAAATAAGGTGACCGGAGAACTCAGAATCATGCAACTTAAAGACCTCCTTTCAAAAGTCATTAAAAGTCATGAGAAAAATATATTAAAAAATTGGTTAGATAGGTTATGTTATGCAAGGTTATGGGCTATTTTTCAATTTCTTTGTTCATAATTTTTACCGATTTTTCAAATAATATTGAAATTGCGTGATTTTGAGTTGGGAACCAGAAAATAGACGTCGAAGAATAACATTTCAATTGATTATAATATAAAGGCAAAAAACACATAAAAACTCTCACTCGAAGGCACACAACCTACTTAAACACACTCATAGGCACTTATTTTGAAAAAATACGTAAGTTGTTAGCTTAATACTTTATCATTTATTGATATTTCATAATGAATGACATTACTAACAATTAAAAATTAACCGATTACAATAATTAATGATTAATATTCGTAGAAGGCAAACAATTTCCGCTTTTAATATTAAACATGTTTCAATTTGTACACAATGTTTAAATTTTTAAGTAAGTAACATGTTTTAATTTTTAAGAAACAAATATGTACGTATGGTTAAAGGTTTTTATCAGTTGTGTGAAATTTAAATGTTCTTTATTAAGGCCCATTGAGAAAAGTAATAAAATGTAACAAAATTCTGTGTAGTCCAAATAATTAACTTTTGTTAAGCTGTCCGATTTTCGCTAGAACCCAAACTTCATTAGGGCTTAGTATTAATTTTACACCCCAAATTAAAGTGCAACCCGTTTTCAATATTTTTTTATTAAAAATGGCATAAAATAAACGCGCGATGTTTCATTTACACAACAAATTAGTCTGAACTTAAATATAACAACAAAACACACGATGATTATTTAAATTTTAAGTAAAACTAATATAAAGTCTTTAGAAGTCACAAACTATTACTAAATACACTGTATTACTTTTAAATAATAAATATTTGGTCATTTTCAATGAGCATCTGATGCACGGATAATAGCGTCAAATATAATTCGACACACAACAAAACAGACGTTACCTTCGCTAGAAGGACCGCGGGCGAGTGTGAGATTTTCACCGCTAAGAACGTTAATTTACATAAGCGTTCATTCTTCCGGCTGCAGAAGTGAATATGTGTGAAAAATTGGACACATACACCAACCACCCAGCAGCGAACGTTTTCACGTGACCAAAGATAACATCTTCTTACGTTTTTTCAAGCAGTGCGTTCAGTTTTAAGACCAGAGCAAAAAAAATAAACGCTTCTGAAACAATTAAACATTACCTTTATAACAATGCTATATCTCTTTCGATTTGAAATTGTCATTTCATTGGTGTTTTTTTACGCGGTCGGGTTACGTTACAATCAGAAGGTACAATGTGCAGGTAAAAATTTACGCGGTGTGTTTTCTGATAGCCTGGTAACTAATTTAGAAAAAATATTCTAATGTTTTGATTAAACAGCGCTCCTACGACCTTTTCTTAAAAAAATGTCAGTACTTGAATATTTTATTGGCTAAAAAATCTAAACATATCACTTTATGGTGTCATGATATACTAAGTATAATATAATATACAGCTTGGATAATAATTTTGTTGTATGTGTGGTTGATACTCTCAGTATCGCCCTGGTGAAAGACCACCAATCGGAAGTGTTGCTTTAAAGAGCTCAAGCCGTATGATTTGAGTTTTCGTGACCAAAAATATTATCGTCATTTATTTCTTGGGTGTTATGCCGTGTTGCGCTACCTCGTTCTTCAGCCAACTTTTCGGATAGCATTACATCATCATTTAGATATATTATCATCACGATTGTGATGATAATATATCTAAGTAACGAATAGCACCTATTGTTGAAAGATATACTATTTAAAATTTTGAACTGATGAAAAAAAAATTAACATAAATTAGTAATATTTCAGGTTTTAAGGGCTTAAATCAAACATTTAACCCGGCGTCAGCACAGTCAAAATATGTAACAACGAAAGTAGGGTTGGGTCTAGGAGACCCGAATAAAAACTCGCTATGATTTCAATATTTAAAAGAAATTTAGTAACATATTGCAACAATTTGATAAAACAACTATATTGTTTGCGAGATTTTGGGTAAAATAAAACAACTTCATATAAAACTATCTTTTAATGACATTATTATAAAATTTTAACAAAATAGACAACCTCTGTCTTAAAATTATAAAATTTAAATAAAACATAAACTTTTTTCTCAAAATGTGAACTAATATCAAACAAATGAGTGAGATCTATAATAGGACTGAGAATAATATCAGTTTCGTGAGTTAGTCTTACATGTTATCATTTGCATGAAAATATGTAAGACTAACTCATATCCCGAAATTACGACACGAAGTGTATGGCAGGGTCATATTTACCTTTTTCGTGTTTAGCCACGTCTATCCACCATTGCGGTCACTATATTACTGAACAGCGATAGCCAGCGGGGAGGGGAGATTGTTAGCTCCAGCTACTGAGAAGTATGGCAACGTCGCACAATTTTTTTAAGAAATAAGCTAATTTAAAAATGGCGCGGGTCAAATTGACCCAACTGTGCGAACGCCGGGTTAATGATTAAATACATTATTACAATAGAGAAAAATGTGTGTTTAATGTCGATGTACAATAACAAATTTATAAATTTACAAAAGAATTTCCACAGATAAATGACTTCGTACCTTCGAAATATATTGTACTAGCTTTTATCCGCGGCTTCGCTCGCATGGTATTAGGGGTAAATTACTGTAGCGCTTGCACATATCAATTATCCCCCTCCCCCCTTCTGCATTCCATACATTCAGTCCCGGTACATTCAGTTTTCAAACAACTCGCATTCCACCTAAATTTCACAATGCCAGAGCTCACTAGTAGTAAAAAACAGAATTATCCAATTTTGTGTAGTTGTTCAGAAGTTATGCGCGTACAAACATTTCTGAGATTCATTTTAATTTATATAGATAAATATTAACTACGATTTCCCGCAAATATATCAACATCGTTTTCACAGCAACAATTTGTTTTCTGATGTTAGCAATAACTCGCTTTTGTTAGCGACAAAAAACGTATTACAAACATAATATATAAATATTTATAATTTTATAACGCCAGAGCTTACCATTATATACTTAAATTACTCGCATATAATGTAGCTTTCTAAGAATTTTTTAAATCGGTTTATTGGTTTATGCGTGAAAGCGTAACACACAATTCAGTTTCGCATTTATGATATTAAGTATAGACGTGTAAGGATTTTATTAGAACATAGATAACAGCACAACTTTTTAAAAATAATATAAAAGAAAATTGTGACGTTTAAAGTTGTTCCATTTTTTTAGATGTCTTTTG
Source organism: Glyphotaelius pellucidus (assembly GCA_936435175.1). Classification (NCBI taxonomy): domain Eukaryota; kingdom Metazoa; phylum Arthropoda; class Insecta; order Trichoptera; family Limnephilidae; genus Glyphotaelius; species Glyphotaelius pellucidus. Next base: position 28,410,082 of record OW386548.1, on the reverse strand, counting down.
AACAACGACTGAAATTTGCATACGTACCATCATTTTTAAACATCCTCGAGAATAATAACTCCGTTTCCATTAACATAATAATTATAAAATTTCGACAGAACTAGGCGTAACAAATATGATCATTAAGAACTGTGTCAATACAGATGCGATGCTCACAATGTGATATTAATTTAATATTCAAAACGAAACTGTATTTGATTATTGAAATGCGGAAAATTATTCGGAGACGTATTTACGGACGATGAAGTCTTCCGGAAGAACGTGCTCAAAAGGCATTTTCTTGGCCTTTTCATTTCGAATGAAATTTATTCAATAAGGCAATTTTCCTCCATAAATAAATATTTTATGAAAAGTTCTTTGATAAGTCATTTTGTTTTTTGTGTTTGCTGAATATAATATGCCATTGTTGTTAAAATTTTCGTATAAATGTGACATTTGAGATATTGCCGTACAAAAGTTGGCTGACTGACTTTAAATGCAGAGGGTATTGGATTCTATTCAAATCGTAAAGCAAAAAACTTTATGTTGTCGAAATTAATTGGATTAATAGATGGTAAATGTAAAGGAAAAGTGTTGATACTAGCAGCTGACATGGGCTGGCAATCTTTTCGAATCTCCTTATTCCTAATAGGGTTTTACGTGTATTCTTAAAATAATCGGTGTTTGTACGATAAATTCAGGGGAACGTCTGCACGGCCGGTGTCGTACAAATCTTAATTTTGGATTTGAGGTCAAAATATCCAACCAAACTGAAAAAAATATTTTTGTAATCAAAATGCATATCAAATATTTAGAAGGGATAGGTGTACTTTATTTATTTTCGTTTTAAATTATAAAATATGTGTCATTAAAGATTTCAATGTTTTATTATTTTAAATGCGACTTGGACAATTAGTATTTGTGTTATGCAAAAAAAAAAGTGACAAAATATAAAAAAAAAGATTAAGAGAAAACATTTTTAAGGGTGTAAATTTAAATAACAAATGACCTATGTACGTTGGAACATAAATTTTTTGTAAGTACTCAAACATTAAAATTACTACTCAAAAAACGCATTTTTTATTTTATTATATTGACAGCTGTACGGCGCACTGTATTAATACAGTAGTAACGATGAGATTAATTCACAACAAAAAAATTCAAAGCTGCCTCCAAGTACAGTTAATTTGAATCCTTTAATTACCTACGCATCACAATTTAAAACTAAAATAAATAAAACAGCAAATATCCTAACCAGATATTAAAATACTTAAATTTGATTTAAAAATATTTTTTTAGTTTGGTTGGGTATGTTGTTTTTGGTAATTAAGTTTTGAACGAATAAGGTCGCGCAGCCTTTCCTCTTAACAAAATAATAATAACAATAACCCCCTCACCCTCTCCAGTATCCACAACCATCATTCTAACAACATACTCCAATTGGAGGTGCCATAACTCACTGGCTCCAGACGGTTGGGAGCAGTTGACTCTAGCGCTGTACTCACATAAAAAGTGGTTTAAAATATGTATTTTCCTAAATTAGTTTTTTATCATTCTTTCGAAATGCGACGGAGCAATATTCTATAGCGTCTGGGATAAAGAAAATGACTTCAAATATATAGGTGTAATACGTTACTTGTTGGGTGGATCCATTTTCTACGATCTAAGCTCATTTGTCAAGGGAGTCATAATCTGCTGAGATTTATGTTAGGATTTTTCATAGAGAAATTTAACACCTTTCTTTAAAGTAACCCACTTATCATAAAATGAGTAACTGCTAATTTAACTTTAACGAGGATGGTTTTTTGTAAAAACAATACCTAGCTAAACATTTTACTTTTTACATGTATAAAACATAAGACGGAATTCTATATAATGAACGCAGACACAAAAAATGAAATTTACGTTAACAAATCTGCGCTTTTAAAATATTGCGTATTGCGGTGGCATTTTATCGAGATTGAGGAAAATTATTTCCCTGTGTTTACATTCATTCAGAATTTTACTAACAACCATGATGAAAACATACAAGGGAACATTCCAACATTTATTCTTTATACATTTCCATGATATTTAATGGTATTTCAACAAGTCGGCAAAAGAATAAATGGGAATTTATTGTGAAAAGAGACAATAATTTATAAAGCTGTTAAACTGAAAGTTTACAATTTAAGGAATTTAGTTTAGTCCAGTTCCAAATTTTAGAATTAAATTTAGAACTGGATCGATTTTGAAAAACTTGTAAAAAATAAAGAAGATATTTTCTTTTTTTCAGGTAGTTACGACGATTTTTCAAAGGTCAAGGAACTAGAAATTAAACAAATTACTGTGTGTGGTGGCATCATGACAAGTTCATGTCAATAGATATTCTACACACAGTTAAGAATTCTACTTTTACAAGCACTTTTTTTTACATTACAGCACAGCAGACTCCGAGGGAAATAATTTCTATCAGGGAGTACGTCATCTTAGGGGGTGCTGTGTGTAAGTATTTTTTGAAGGAAAGGAAAGAGAGAAAGTCCTGGGATGGAAAATACATCTAACCTCAGTAAGGACACATTATTTTCTAAAAAATTGTGAAAAAAATAATTATTTTTTATTTTTTTAAATGGTTTGAGAGATGGGTAGGAGTCGGGGTTCGGGTTTCCAGCAGTGACGGACGTATAAATCCATCCCTCCAACTATGGTGCAAGATGATGAGTCGAGAGAGTCCGGCTGGAGAGGTCAAAAGGCTTTCAACCAGTCTCTCTCGATCCGGCTCGCCAGGCAGTAGGTGCACCCCTGCTAAGTCAACGAACATGACGAATCACTAAGTGACCTACGGCAGAGATGTAGGTTATCCAATAAATTGGATCCCGGACCGGCGATACCCATACTATCCCAAATAAAAAACTTCTGTTAGAATTTTAGAACTAAGCCGTCCAAATCGAAAGCGTCTTCAGCGTTTTAAAAAAACATGAATCCTCATTTTAATCCTACATCCCGTCCTATAGTAAAAAAACCTTTTATGTTCACCCATTTCGGCGAGTTTTTTTGCCAAATCGATCCCAGTCGACCCCCTATAATAATGCCTGAGATAAGACACACACATGGGATGGGAGGTCTACGGAATTATTTTAGGCCTGGATCGCACCCCAATTCATTAACACAGCCTTATTAAAGTTTATGGTTATTAAATGCATACGTGTGTACAGGTATAAAACATAAAAAAAATACTTTATCAATAAAGATCTTTATCACACCTACACTACACGACTTGTACGTCATGTTGTACAAGTGTGTGTACACTTTTGTAAAGGTTGTGTATTATATAAATAAATAAAAAATTTACAATATAAATATAACCTAACGTAACCTATTGAACCAATTTTTTATCACATTCAATGACTTTTCAAAGGAGGTGTTAAAGTTGCAAGATTCTAAATTGACCGGTAACCATTTTTCGGAAGGAAAGGAGAGGAAGTTCTGGGAATAAAAAAGGAATGGGGATGGGTAGGAATCTGGGGTTCGTAGGAATCTATCCCCCCCACTACGGTGCAAGCACTATATGAATTTTCCTGCTAGAGAAATCAAAAGGTCTCCTTCAACGTGCGTCTACTAATCCGGCAATAGCACTCAGTAAGTGAGCAGTCACATCCGCCGACCCGGAAAAACCCTACCCCGTGAACCCGGGCACTCCTGCTAATTCACTGAATGTAGCAAACCACTCGAGGTAACCTAAGACACGCAGTTTCAGTTGATATTAATAGATGCCGTTAGAGGCTTAGAGTTTCTGTCGAACTCCAATAGATGTCCAGTAGTAAGAGCATTATATCCCAGCACTTAACACATCGCAAACACGAACGCCGACGAGATTTAGTGAACGTCCGTCGCGTCCGGTGACGGACGGCAACCGCCAAGGAGCCCAGATTGAATTCGTAGGCAGTTAGAGTCAGTCGTGTGACCCAGAAGTATAATTTATTGTAAAGAGTAAAGATAAATAATAAACGAGATTGCAACAAGGACCTTATTATTTTGAATAGCGCCAATGCATTGTTTAATGCCTGAATGTGGATAAGACAAACACAACAGTTATATATCTTTTAAATGGGTTCCTGAAATTGACTGATGTATTGTTCTTACGCGAATGTATTGAAGAATCTGTGAAAAACAACTGTAATTATAAATATGTGATAAAGCATTAAAAAAAAATTGTTTCTATGGAGTAAGGAAGCATAGGTTTTATTCTAACACTATTTCGTTTCCTCTTCATAAGTACAAGTGTCAAAAAACAACCCAAATATCTCCACGTGATTTCCTTAACATGAACTTCAAGTGAATGTAAATGTGGGAAATTTACAAAACTTTCCTGCAAGTTCTTTTCGTACCAAGAAAGTTGGAAAAAGTTTTAATATGAATCGTGTACCTACTCAAAAGAAGCCGAAATTTCAAAGTAAAACAGTTTGTGTAGCCGCCAAGGTCTAAACCAAAAAAGAATAATAAAATGACACCAGTTTCAGGCTTAGGCGACGAAAAACTTTTAATAAAGCGAAGAATGGCGGAGCTTATTAATTAACAGACGGGTTGCATACCAATTTACCGAGAAATTTCTTCGTAAGGCTTTTATGCCAATGCCAAAAATGTGTATATAACATCATTTATTAAAAATTCCTGAATTTATGATTCATCTCACTGTTAGGAGTTATGTAACTATATAAGGATATTACTTTTCTATATTAGGAAACTACATACTAGTACTCGTATTTTGGAATTTAATAAGACAATTTTTTATTGGAACCTTTACTCATCAATGTAATATATCATTGAAGAAGAATATAATACTAATAAATCTTAACGAAAATTTGAAAAGGACTCGAACCCAAGATTTCTTGTCCTCTCGGGACAGACGTCTTAACCAACTCGCCCATTGGGACTTCTTAAATATTTTTGATATGGGTAGAATCAGTCGAAGATAATATTTTTCATTCTGAATTTGAAATATGAGATCGAAAAATTATTTAAAAATAAGAGGTCCCATTGATCGAGTTGATTAACTCTCGGCATCCCAAATTTCCATCAATTTATAATATAATTTTATTGAACAATTTGATTTTTTGCTCTTTCAAATATATATGTTGTTCTGGAACATAATATCTATACATTTGCTTCGCCAAAACGGTAATTATATGAAATTCCTTCGATGGAAAAAATCGCAAAATATGCTCGGAAAATTATTATAAATAAGTTATGTATGAAAAAATCAATTTTTTTTTTTAAATCGTTCTTAATGCAGTCTTATTTTAGTCAAGAAAAAAAAACTATTTTTTTTCTTCATGTTTCCAATGTTTAAATATTCAAAAATATTTCCTTAGAAGGATTTTTCAAAATTCACATTATTTTAAAAGTTTAAATGTCGCGGTTTAGACGGAATCTAACCAAAATCTAAATAGAACAAAATTTTAAACGCCTTTTTCTCCAAACCACTTTTTTCGAGACGGTTGACACGATATCTCAAGTTCTACTAAACCAATTTATTTGAAATTTAGTGTGAGCCTTCTCTATACATTATTTTATGGCGGGAACTAGAACTATAACAAAATTTCAATTTTTACTATTCTTAAAAAATTTGGAAAGTCCAAAAAACTAGTACAAAAACGTATTTTTTATTTCAGACTGATGTTTGACAAAATAAAAGTCGGTAAAAATATTTTTTTTTTTATTTCACCTGAAAAAACACCTGCAATTCATGCTTCTAGACTAGAATACCCCTTTAAGACGTTTCTGACGAGATTGTTGCTTGCCGCAGCTTAATGAGTCGGCAAATAATTCGCGATATTAGAGCAACATCCATAAAATACAAACAATATTTCGTTTTATCAGTTGTAGTCAGTAAATACTTGTGGTAAGCAGATATATCTACCGAATACGAAATGAAAACCACAGAACAGAAACTCCCTGTGTGTATTTTACGTAACTAATTACTGAATAAAGTGAGGTTATGAATTTCAGATATTATACGTATCGCGAGCTGTCACTGACGGCTTGTATAATATCCGTTCATGTGAATTATATTGTATTATGTTCTGTGGATGAGAAACTTATAAAATGTTTAATTTAATTCTGCCATTGAGAGCTTTGTTTTTATCTCTCTTCCAGTGTCATACGTTGTTTATGTGAGATAAAGAGACAACGGAGCTTTTTTAACATTATCTTACAGGGCCTATGTCATCTTTGGGGATTATGTGTGGAGGGTTTATTTTTTGGGAAAGGATGGAGGGTAGATTTCGAGAAGTCAAAAGGTATGAGGGGTGGTTAGGAATCTAGGGATCAACGTTTTTAAGAGTTACAAACTTATGAATCCATTCCTCCCACTGTGGTGCAAGGTGATGGATCGAGAGAGCCGGGCTGTTTTTAACATTATCTTGACACGGCAGGCTCCGGGGGAAAAAATTCCCTCAGGGCCTATGTCATATTTGGGGATTCTGTGTGGAGGGTTTTTTAGGAAAAAGATTGAGAAGATATTCTGAGAAGGCAAAATCTATGAGGGGTAGTTAAGAATTTGGGGGTTCAAGAGTTACGAACGTATGAACCAATCCCTCCCACTGTGGTTCAAAGCGATGGGTACTTGTACCGGTGACTAGCGATCACTAATCGACAATGGATTCGAAAGTCGGGCTGGAGAGGTCAAAAGGTGTCATTCAACCAGTCTCTCCGACGCAGTGGGTGAGCAAAAGCGTCCGCCGCCAGGACCTAGACTAACCATATCCCAAAAACCCAGGCCTCTCTGCTAAGTCATCAAATATAGCGAACCACTTGGGGTGACCTATGACAGGAGTGTTGGCTGCCCAATAAATGGTACCCATACCTGCTTTCCAAATTGTCAGCGGAATAACTAGTACGAGTAAAATTATGCCTTGTGCTTGGAAGTTGGATGATTTGATGACAGCCAACATTCACTGGAAGAAAACAAAAAGAGAAAGCCAGAAAAATAAGGAGTCATTTATATCCAATCCATTACTTACAGGGTCTGAACTCTGATCAATCTATCTTTAACCGTTTTTCCGCTACATAAATTTCCTAACGTATCCAGTGCCTGATTTAAAAATCTATACGGAATCACACTTTTATGCAGTAAGCCAGTTACGCTAAACTATGAATAGTTTGCTGAGATTTTCTCAATTGCTTTGTAACTATATGCCAAGGTGAAGTTCAGAGTATCATTTGCGTTTTATTCAGCATTCACACACGTATTTTATCCACTTTTGTTTTGTCATCATCTATTTTGCTTATTGAATGGAACGGCATTGAGACAAAACAAAATGCAAATACAACTTAAGATGAAGCCATAGTAAATAATGCAAAATCACACAAAATCATGTGTTTTTGTTTTGAAAATTTGATCGCTTAGAAATATTATAGATGCTTCAATTAAATAATGCGTGTAGAACATATTTTGGCCCTTAAAAATATCGGTCATTTTTTTTATAAGTCTCTTAATAAGCCTAGAAAAAAATAAAGTAACAGGTCTTTAAAAAAACACTTTCAAGTGCAAACTCTCCTACTTATGAACATCTTTTCGGATATGATTTTATTGCTTATTGTAGCAAATTTAGTTTCTTTTATGATTATCGCAAAAAAAATTGATATTTACGCCCGATATTCACAAAATAAAATAAAATTTGCATATTTGCGTTGTTATTTCACAATACGGCTGGCAGCCGACGAATGTGGATTTTCAAAGTGACCTTTATGTCGTTCACCGAAGGACTACTGGCTTGCCACACCCCACTTCCATTCAGAAACGCCCTGGCCGGAGCAGGGAACAGACGTGTGACTCCACGTCGCTCAGTTCCGTGAAATTAATTTTAAATTTCCTTGTTGTTACAATAAACAATGTGTAAAAAAGGAGTTAATGTTTTTTTTAGGTCTTTACAAAATCAACCTGTAAAAAAAAATTCTCAAATACCTTTTTCAACCGTTCCAAAAGCTTTTTCTCAAATATTTTTAAACTCCTCCCACAATGGGCGTGAATTCCGACTTCGATTTTTCCCTGGACTATTGGATCCCCTTAACAATTTTGGTAGAAAACAGTCGCTTTGCGGTTTAACATATTAATGAAATGAAACAGGCACAGTGCTGTTGAATGTGTACCATGTAATCTTAATTTCGTGGTTGTAAACAAAGTTATTGTTTTATTTCATTACTTACTAATTACTCGTGTACTTCTCCGATGAAACGTCAATTTTTACCCAGCAACTCAAGACAGTGTCTAAAATTCGCTGTTATGTGATTAGCTTGTTTCATCTGATTTCGCTAAAGAGGGAGAACGATTACTTTTCGATGGGAGCACTCTCCCCAAGAAAGTCTCCGTTGAAATGCTCGGAGTAAGTATGTAAGTATCGGGACTCCACAGAATGAGTAAATCTGGTTTCGAACAAACTGGACGTCTTTTATAGGGCTACTAGATTCTTCAACAGTGCCCAGCTGCTAACTCTGTACAAATCTTAATTATGCCAATTGAATTTGGAATCCCCAAAATTCTTGATTCTTGAGAATCCTCAGGTTGAGATGGGCTGGACATGTACAGAGAATGCCGGATACACGCGTCCCCAAGAGAATTTTGACTGGACACCCAGGTGGAAAGAGAAAATGGGAAGACCCACTGAGGTGGGAAGACGAGGTGCGATAGGATGCAGCACAGCTTCTCCAAATAACAAACTGGTAGTCAGCCGCTGAGGACAGGAGGAGTTGGAGGCGAATATTGCAGGAGGCCAAGGCTCGATATGGGCTGTAGCGCCATCGGAGAGAGAGAGAGAGAGAGAGAGAGAGAGAAAATTCTTGATAAACCTACCTGATTCTGTGCAAAGGAGGGGCGGTGCTTGACAATACGTTGTTAAAACATTGCCATATTTAATGCACAAACACAATGTAGGCATGCTGAATCTGTTCTACTATATTTATGCTCTTATAAGCTAGCAGTATTAATTCTCGGTGATGTTGACTTCATAAGAACGAGTCGTATTTTCGACTCGTTTTTGTGCAAGTTGGCTCGTATGTAGAACGAGCTACCGGCATCTAAAGCCTCTACCTTGAACCGCCTCACAACGCTGCCCAACCGGGTGGTGACATAATCCCCTAGTCTTTTAGTAGAGCGCTTTTGTGAGTTATCAAATGAAAAATGTCTTTCAATAGAACGTAAATTAAGCATTGTATCGATCTTTTGTAATCAAGCCAAAAATATAAAGGTACCTATATATTTTTAAAAATACTTAAACGATCTAACCTAATCAACATAAACAAAGAAATGCAAATCAACTATTCAATCAAACAAAAAGATAGCGTCAGACGAACGTCACACAATGCCGAATTGTATTTCTTCCCTTTGGAACGGAAATCCATTTGCATCGGGATTTATTAGCAATTCACTCAAAGCATTCCAATGCAAAGTCAGTTCTATAGAAATATCGTAGGTAATTGAAATGATGACGCTGTACCGATTCCACTTAGCCTTATTGATACCGAATTTCCGGACCTCCATTACTTAATTCAATCATTAGTATTCCCTGATGCTAATTACTAATTCTAATTACATATAAGCATTGGGAAATGATCGCTCCAACACTCGCACGCCCGGAATCATTTGGTTTGACGTGCCTGAATTGTCAATATTATTTATTCATGTGTTGGCATTGTAAGTGCTTTTTGGTTATCATCAGTTTTTCCCTACACCAATAATAATAATTATTAATGGCACTCGGCAGAGAGCGTGAAGTCAATTTATTATGCATAATAAAGTTCCTAAAATACTAGTACAGAATACCCACACATAGAGTAGTTATAAAACATTTATCATGATAATATTATTGTTTCATGAGTTTCATTATTCACTTTCACGTTCTTGCCTGTGGCCATGGTGAATGGAGATTCTTACTAACGAGCTTCTGCTTTACGAAAGAAACTCCGAAATCAAAATAAATTAAACATTCAGAATTCTGTTATTATTACCGCACGTAGTATGTACACAATTGACTGCATTTCGTCTGTCTGTAGGTTCCGTTTCGGTTTCAAGATGGTGACCATTTTAATGGTTAAATAAAGATTATTTGTGGACTTTCTTTTTAGCATTTTTTTAATATTACGGTACCTACCTGCTTAAATAAAGTTTGAAAAAAATCAACCCGTAAAAAACAAAGTTTTACTCTAATTTAAAATTAAAATTTCTACGCAGGAACTGAAGTTAATCACGCTACCAACTGAGTCAAATCTCGATTGGGGAAGACCGACATTTATTTCGTATATTAACTACCGTAATGTCATTGAATTTTAGAGAATGCGTGTAAGTCCGCGTGTGTGTGAATGATTGCCACCAAAAGTTGATAGAATGCATTGTCATCGACAACGAGTCTGCCTGCCGAGTTTCAGCTCGATCGGACATCGGGAAGTGCGTTAATTTCCACTTCCAAGATTCCACTTCATTCATACATTCATTCAATCAAGAAAACAAAAGTGAAATTCGTGAGTTTCTTTTGCGAGACGGTAAAAACATAACAGCTACATGTACAGCTGTACAAAAATATTATTGAAGTGAAAACTTCTTTAGCACCATTGTGAATTGAAACTCGGTGAAGCGAAAAAGCGACAATAAAAAAAGACAAACTCCCTAGGATATAGCCTGCGAGAGAATGAGATGGAATAATCGGTCTCCTCGTTGTGCGGTGCTTTGTAACCTCTCCACTCTTGTCTACTTTAGTTTTCTGAAGGCTTCGCTTCTACGGCGTGTGAACTGCACACCTGCATTTTTTTATTTATAAGGTGTGTACAGAAGTTCACAAATATTATTAATTTAATAATTTGTAGAGATTTAGAAACATACATTTTTGTGCACTTGCGCACATTTTCAATCTATGTGGGCTGGTAATTTTTTTATAAATGTGAAAACTGCGTAAGAGCACCAACTGATCCCAACCACTAGGAGACCACTGAAACTACTGCGTCCTAAATTGGGGTAAGCTATGAGGCTGAACGTAGTGAGGAGGAAAAGATACGGGGTAGAAGAAGGTAGGGAAGTACTTGGATATTCAGATCTAGTCACCAAACAGTGGCTTAAGACATTTCAAGCAACGTTTTAATCCTGAATGGTGGTCTTATACCGAAAGCATACATAAGCGCTGGTCACCGAACACGGATAAATATATATATATATATATATATATATATATATAGAATTATTTTTGCTGCACGTTCCTGAGTGTAAAATGCTCTCAGTTTCGCCCTGGTGCAAGACCATCTTATACACCACCATTCAAAATTGAAACGTTGCTCGAAATTGTTGTAGCCATGTTGGTAGTTAAATCTGAATAGCCGAGTATATCCTCACCTTTCTCTTCCCCATCTCTTGTATTTATATTTTTAATATTTCTATACACTACACCATGGATCGGTAGTTTGTCAAGTGAGAAGAGCCAATTTGTCAAAGAAACAGGATAACAAATATGTCTGCTTTGTGTTATCTACATTCTTACTGTAATATCACTTTTCTGCCTATTTAAATGTTTCTATAAACAGACTCGCGCATAGATTTCTTATAAAATTAAAACCAGTCTTGTGTTCCAAATGCAAAAAAATAATCGTTCGGTGGTTCGATTTCATAAGGCTGGTTGAGTAGAGGTGAAATTACAATTGATGTCTGAAGAGCCGAAGGGCCGCAGACACCTATGCAAAAACACTATATATTCACTCGTCATATCATCTCAAAATCGAAGTGTTAAATCAGTTAAACGTAAAAAATGTTCAATAAAAAATGTTCAATAAATTTTTTTCTCTTTTGTTTGTCTAAGAATGTGTGTTGATTGATTTGGGTTATTTCAATATATTATTTCAAATGAATATATTGTGAAATTATCCGAATCAACATACAATCTAAAACAAACAAAACTGTGATAATATTCGAAATTTCAATAATAAAATGCTATGTGAATTTCGTGATGCCAGACCTCTCCGTTTCAGAGTTCTTCGAGAGATAAGCGGATTTTCTGCGTTAAGAAAAGACTTATCATAAGAATCAAGTAACCCATTAAATTATCCATATAAGAACCCCTCGGTAGGTCTCGCTAATTTTTATGATGTGTGTACGAGAATTTACGCACGCGCGCCGCACCAACTTAACGCGTGCCTCCACGTGTAACGAATATCTAATTTGTTTATGGTTAGAATGTGCGAGTCGTTATCAATTGAGCCTACCAAAAGATAGTGTTTTTAATCTCGTAATTATTCTAAACTTTTGGCGAGATAATATTGTTTGTTGACTTTTTTACTGCTGTCTAGGAAAACATACTTTAATATCTCTAGTCATAGGCGTTTTATTGTGAACATCAAAAATAGTTTTTGACTTGACTTGACCTTGGAAGTTAGAGTGCTTATCGTTTCCAAATAAATTTAAAGTACAGACTGGATAACTTTCCCTAGATTCAAGGAACAATTAATCGGCGTTCACTGGCTTCACTACGGCTTGACAATGTCTTCGAAGGCGAAACAGCTCTCAAAGGTAAATAAATACAACTCTTCTTAGAAGATCCCAAAACATCAATTAAGTAATAAATTAATAAATCAGTCTGCTGATCAGCAAAAAGCATACCGATAGAGAAATTCAAGTAGCTTTTCTAAGACAAGGTTGAAAATTACATTTCCATCATTAGCTATGGATCTTTGAAATATTATTTGTGTATGGGAAAGACAAAACTGTATTCCTTAACCCTAGAAGCCCAATCTAGGTCATTTTTACCTATATGCAAACAAATATCTGCTTTCTCTTTCGCACACTTCTTTCTATTGCCCTGATTGATCGAACCAACTTAGTACCCGCCAGGAGCCCACAGGAGACGGCGCGCGGCGGTATTGCCTTTGTAAGTCCCTTCATATTGGACTCATCGTACTGTTGTAGGTCAATTTGACCTATATTTAGGCTTTTTGTAATTTGTGTGAAAATATTTATATAACACTGTTTAATTGTTATAAAACATTTATTGGTTATTAGAAAAAATAAGATTTTGTTAAGTTTTTTTTAACATTTTTAGTTTAAAAGAAGTAAACCGAAAGGATCTCATTTTGAACCAAAATTTTGTATTAATTAGTAATAGTTGCTTTTTCAAAGTCTAATAAATAAATTATATTCTTATTATGTGTTTTTTTTTTAATTTCCTAAATAGTTAATACGAATAAATAATGATAAAAAATAATAAATTACACGGAATAAACTATGTTACAAGTGTATTTATTAATGAAGGTAAATTTGACTTATGATTGGGCTTTTTAGATAGCAAAATGTTCTAGGGTTAAATTAACAAACAGTTGTTCCTAATAGTTCCTGTGAACAACAGGTAATATTGATTATTCCGATTTGACAGCAACATGAACCTAAAAAACCCCGGACAGAGCATAAGTGCGATTTTGTATGAATGACATCGAAGACGTATCCATGGGGAGGGGAATAGCCTAGCAGCCATCTTGTATGAGAAACTTTTCAATTGATTTGTATGCTAAATGGCATGAAATTAGCAATTATTTTGTTGTTAATGCAGTTATAACGGCTGGTCATTTTTAAGTATTTGATAAGACAGGTAATAGGACATGTCATTAAAAAAATTAAGAAACTAAAAAAAATTTTCATACATCTTCCTCCACCGCGGTTTCAATTTATTCTCGAAGCCCTGTCCAGGACTTTTTAGGTTCATGGCTCGTAACGCTCACGAGAATTTTGAAGAAGTAAAAAGATACTATCCAACACGGCTACCATCTTGATAGGATTGACCGTACACGAACTTGACAAATTAACAGACATCGAAATGCAAATCACTAGATTAAAACAAATCTTCACCCCTCTCAGTCAATTAAGACTTCGTTTGAAGTCGGGTAGAAAAACGAGATGATGATAAAAAATAAATTGATTCTTATAAAATAAATAGAAAAACATTAAATTTCCCCATTATCTAGTGTGTTAGTCTTTATGGAGTTCCGGAGGTATTTTTTAACAGTGGGAAGATCGCGTTAATTAAAGTTTCAATAGAATTTATTGGAAGGTTTGCCAGTGAACCAGTTAATTTCATTATCTGATTGCATGAGAATTTCGGCCGTGAAAGTGGTTGACATTGAACCTCGCCATTGTGATTTTCCCACATTAGAACAACGGGACTCGTTAATTCGAAGCAGTGTAATTAAATAACGGTTGATCCATTTGAACAAAACATTTCTCCGCTGTGATTTGGGTTATTTTAGCTAAATTAATTAATCTGAGTTTGTACTCTACTTTGGCGCATTCCGCTTTTGGTCAAATACCATGTTGTGTTTTCGTCGCCTTAGTTCTTATTTGTCCAACAAACCATTTTAGTTTTTGTTCGATCTCCATTTTAAAATTAAAAATAAAGCATAAAAATTATAGGTAATTACTTAATTATGAATTATTTAAACTAATGAGACATTTGCCTTTACGGAAACAGCTTTATCTTAAACACCTATCGTAATGTTTGATTGAAATAATTAAAGTATACCTTCTCCTCCTGTAAAATTTTATAATGGTCTATTGGACAAATGCGAACTGAGGCGATCTTTTTTTTGCCAATGTATATAGCTGAGAAAATATTTGACATGGGCGAATAATATATATATATTTTTTTTTTACATGAGCTCCACACAAGAGGCCCTGAGGAAAATAATTTCCCTCGGGGCCTATGTCATTGGGAATGCTGTGTGGAGGGTTTTTTTCAAGAAAAGGAAGGGGAGGAGAGTTCTGGGAAGGAAAAGGGTTTAAGGGGTGGGTAGGAATCTGGGGTTCAGTGTGTCCTGGTCATCCGCCTCCAGGACCTAGACAAACCTCAAACCATGATCCCGGGCACCGCTGCTAAAGCACCAAGCATAGCACTTGGGGTGACCCATGGCAGAGGTGTTGGTTATCCAGTTCCCGGGGCGGCGGTACCCGTTCCCGCCTCCCAAATTATGCACCCGCATTCCAAACTTCTACCGATTTATAACATATTTCTCTTAAACACTTAGTTTTTGAGCTCTTTTAAAAATGTATGTTTTCTTTTATGATAATATAGAGAGTCGAAACGGTAATTATATGAAATTCCCTCGATAGAAATAAATCGCCAAGTTTGCTACGAAAATTACTAAAAACACATCATGTTTTGTTATTTAACATGTTACAGGTATGAAAAAAATAGACATAACAGTGTATCTTTCAATGAAACCTAGGCATTTATCGAGAGATTTTTGCTGTATTTCAAACGAGTCGTGTTTTATTAAATATTTTCACAATTTTAGCTTAATTATTATCGTACTTTAACATCACCGCACTCCCTCCAACATTTGTATTTACATATCTTCATTTGAATCCATCTTCCTCATCTTTTTAAACGCTAAGTAAAATCAAGAGGTTTGCTCAAAAAAATATTCCCAGCCGTTTCGAAAGTTTATCAAAAGCAATTTTCCGCACAATTCCAAACGTACCGAAAAAAAATCTTATACTGTTACCAATTAAAGACAAGAACGTTTGCGAATAACAAAATTGGAAAACGAAACAATAATGGAGAAAAAACGAGATTAAATAAAATTATTAGAAATATAAAATAAAGTGCCTCGCAGGTAAGAGGTTTGGATATCTTGACTACGCCTATTGACTTTTACAGAAGTTGAATATAATGTACCTGTTTTACAATCCTTTTTTGCATTTGTATACATTTTAATTGGAATTTGTTGTTGTAATTACAATACTTTATTATTGCTTTCAGGCATCAATCACGACGAAATAATGTTTGATTTAATGTAATTTCGTACACAATAATATCGAGTTCCTGAAATTAATTACACTTCTAAGCGGCTTTCAACTTCAAGTACCTTTCACTGATTTGAAATTAATTAATAAAGATTTTATTCCTGAAGAAATTCGAGAAAATGGCTCGATGAAGTATCTCTGAACCAAGTCCCAGTGGTCCCGAAAATAATATTTTCTTGAAGTAGAAATGGTCCTTGAATGAAGGCTTAAAGAAAAGGTCAGCAAGGCCTTTTTACCTTTTTGCAAAATTCAAAGTTATATTATATTTAAATTTGTTCATTGAACATGAGAATATTTTGAAATTTTTATTTGATAACGGATTGTTCATGTTAAGAAAAGGAACATGTTTAATTAGACAAAACTATCGCCAGTTTAATATTTGTCACTAAGACGCGGTGGTTAACAATCAAGAACGAAGCCAGACAATATTTGTCACTATGATGCGGTGGTTTGAAACAATCAAGAACGGAGCTAGATGATATTTGTCACTATGACGCGGTTGTTGGAAACAATCAAGAACGGAGCCAGTCGATATTTGTTACTATGACGCGGTGGTTTAAAACAATCAAGAAAGGAGCCAGACGATATTTGTTACGATGACGCGGTGGTTTTAAACAATCAAGAATGGAGCCAGACGATATGACTTTCTTCTATCGGGTTTCTTACTAAGAATCATATAATAATATTTTTTTGGTTCTTTTTCAAATATTCCTGTTTTGCGTTTGGCAAATTTTGTAAAAACCATTGTGATGTCATCTGCACTAAAGCCTACGGTGTAGAACCCCATGAAATTATATTGAAAGCACAAAAAAATCTAATATCTTGGAAATACAATGTAGAAATATTTTCCATTATTTTCTAAAATGCTATTTTCTTTCACTTATCTACTTCAAGAATGATTAATCAATCTCTTCAAAGTCAATGATTCGTGACAGGGGTTTGAAAAGATAGAGGTATTACGAATTATTAGGGATGTATTTTTTGTTTCCATTATCGACTCACGAGGAACCGAGAAAAATAATTAATTTGGTCGTCGTTGAGGATACTTTGTGAGCGGTCTTTCTGTCTAGAGGAAGGAGTGAAGATATCTATGTTGTGGGAGAGAGGAAACACAAGAGTCCGCAAATCATCCCACGTCAAATGTCAACCGTGCACAAAAATTAGGGGTTTGGCTTGTTTCTCGACTATGTGTTGGTGCCGACGAGATTAATGAAGCATCAAAAATATAAAAAGGTTTCTCGATGCATTTTCCATTGAAACACATGAATACGTACGACTATGCTGCAAAGATTACAATCCGTTTGTTAAGATAGGGGAATCTATCAAACGGACTTGCTTGAAGGTTTGCGATGCAAACACGCTATGAGGTATTACTTGATTGTTAGTTATGTTTGCCTAAAATACTGTATCTTCTCTTTATTTCACTTTGCCACAATCATTTTTGTCTTTAGGGATTTCTTAGTGAAGAACAGTGTCATTGAAATCATGAAAAATAAGTTAAACAAACTATAAATTGGCGAAACCTAAAATAATTCCAGTCATTGAACTCAGCCTCCGATTGAAACAAATCGCAGTTAAAAAAGGATAAAAAATTATTATTCCTTCCGCTCATTTTCAAGTCTGGAGGCGGTATGTGTACCGCCGCCCGGAAGCCATTTATTGGATAACCAACACCTCTGGCATGGATGGCAGGACAATCCAAGTGGTTCGCTATATTTGGTGAATTAGGTGGTTGCTCAAAGATTGTCTAGGTATTGGCAGTGGGTGTGTCTACCCAATTACTGTGTGGCGGGCCGGAGTTGGAGAGACTGGTGGAGGAAGACGTTTTCAATCTTCAGCAGGACTCCCTCGACCCATCATTGGGAGGGATGAAATCATATATTCGTCACTCCTGAACAAACTGATCCTCAGATTCCTACCCACATACCTTTTTCCTTCCCAGATCTTCATCTCCTTCCTTTTATTAAAAAATACCTTCCACACACCATCTCCAAAGATGACACAGGCCTCGAGGAAAATTATTTTCCTCAAACGTTCATGTGTGGAGCTAATGTAAAAAAAAAACATTAATAAGTGGCCTGTAATCGATAATATTAAGTATACACGTACCAACTCAATACATTCTGACTATGTTAGTCAATTAAGTATTTGTGAATTTTTTTTTATTCAACTTTCAGAAGTTTGGCATAAGACTGTGGTAAAAAGTTAATAAACAAAACTGGTATAATTAATTATGTGTGCAGCCATAGAGGTGCATAACATGTTATCACGAAAGTAACCATAAATGACTGGAATAATGAATAATGCAATCAAAACGGAGAAGTTAAACATAATGAAAATATAATTTTTGACCTTTTTCCCACATCCATTATTTCAGAGTTCTTTTTATTTGTGTTGCACTCAACAAGCTTACCCACTTCCCAGAATAAATTATGGAAAAGTATTCATTAACTATATCAAGTAAAATGTAATCTACAAATTGTCATGCAAATACTGCAATTCTCTAAACACTGCCATTAATGGATTAGACACGAAAAATAATCAACATATTGGCTACGGTTATGCACATATTCGGTGTAATTGAATACTGAATCTGTGCTTGACACTTCAATTATGTGTTGAATATCAATTGGCCTTTTGGCTCAAGTGGATTGTTTGAACAATTGGATACATTGATTAGATTGTCATCCTAATACTTCCAATATATTTTATCCTAATACTTCCAATATACTGGTTTTCCTCCAATATATTTAAAATCTTGTATCGACAGTTTGACTTATCCATTATTCATTGTATTTAACGTCTTTGTCATCAGGGTGTTTTCCAGATGAGTGGAAAAAAAGCTTTTTAATGCCTATTCACAAAAAGGGTGATAAAAATAATGTATCAAACTACAAACCAATATGTATATTGTCCGCCATTCCCAAACTCTTTGAATCATTAGTCCTAGATGTCATTACAAAACAAATCAATAATATAATTGTACCCAATCAGCACGGTTTTATCACAGGTAGAAATACTTTAAGTAACCTAATTATTTATGAAAATTATATTACTGATTCCTTTGTCCTTAAGCATCAGGTGGATTCGATATATACTGATTTTTCTAAAGCTTTTGATAAAGTTAGGAGACATATTCTTGTACATAAACTAAGTCTGTTGGGCATTAAAGGGACCTTATTGATATGGATTAACAGTTATCTTAGTAAAAGAAAGCTTTCTGTTAAAATAAATTCTGTAGAATCTTACATCTTCGAAGCCACAAGTGGGGTTCCCCAAGGATCTCATCTCGGACCAATTCTTTTTTTTATTATTTATAAATGATATTGTTAGTGTATTTAAAGATATACAAGTTCTGCTATTCGCTGATGATTTGAAAATATATAGAATGATACGCAGTATAGAGGATTGCCATATTTTACAATCCAATTTAGATAAATTGCATCATTGGTGTGTGATCAACTCGTTGTTTCTCAATATTCAAAAGTGTCAGATTATTCGTTTTCGTAAAATCCAAAGTCATGTAACTTATGAATACTCTTTAAACCATGTACAATTGACATCAGTCGCTCAGAGCAGGGACTTGGGTGTTATATTTGATGAAAAGTTAACATTTACTCTGCATATAAATGAAATAACAAAGAAAGCTTTAAAAATGCTTGGTTTCATATGCAGAACAGCAAGTGATTTCAAGTCTCTAGAATTTTTGAAAACATTGTACACTTCTTTAGTAAGAAGCCAGGTAGAGTATAATTCGCCTATTTGGTCCCCATTGTATAAGGTATTTAACGTGTATTTCTTGGTAGAGCATCAGAATCTCCCTCAAGTTTGTGGGAAGGGAAATACAGTCTTTATCTTCGGGCATTTTTAGATAAATAAAAGAAATAATTTAGCAGTACAATATCACCTATATTTTAAAGGTATGGTGTATACATGGGTGCCCTCCAAGGGGTCAAGAATTCCACATTTCCTAAAGAAATAATAAAATAACACATAAGCAAGAGAGCATACCTGTGGACCGTAATTTATCTAAATTATCCTGACTCTAACGCTGACGCGAATCACTGTTAATAGGCGACCAGGAGCACGCGGGGTCTCCATGGACAGGAACCGAGGAAGGCCCCAGGGCCTGGGGACTCCTCACCAGGGAACAAGAACCAGGAAAGGCTCAAAGTCTCGGTTGTGCGTACCGGTGAAATCTCAGTAGACGCCGTTTACCGCGCCCTTCATAGATCAGCGCCGGGCCTCCATCCGCCTCAAATATCGAGTTCCGCGAGGATAACCCCTCTCAAAGCCTTGGCCACGTTAATATCATGAACGCCAAACAAAGGATTACACCGATTATCCACACTCAAGTACGAGAGTGAAGGTGAGCACATTGACAATATGGCGATTCCACCATTTAAACTTTTAAAAATCCCGTTTCACTCACGGAAACAACACGGCTCGCGGTTATAAAATAAACCATGATTCTTCTTTAAATGGGTAAAACCCGTAAAGGTGATACTATCACATATTTAACAAGAAACTTAAATAATTCGGTGACTTGTCGAATCAACCTCGGCTCCCCAGACGACGAAAATTAAAAAAAAATCGCTCCCGAAATAGATGGAGCTAGTCGCTAGCGGTTAAGAACTAATCTTTACGGCGATCATAATAAAACGTCAGCGGCCAGGTGAGTTTAAGATTAACTAGGTCAAGACAATATTTATTTAATCAAAATAAATATTATCGTGACAGGTACATTCCGACAATATAGAAAGGGTACAGCACAAATTTCTAAGATTCATCAACTTCAAACTGAATATTCCAATAAAAAAAATAAACATGGATGGGTTGTTTCAAAAAATTTGACGAATTCGTCAAACATTTGACGTTGATTTTCACGTTCTGTGTAAGTTCTATTCAAGTTCTGTGATGATTTCAGTTTTGTGAAGCAGCTGGCCTACGATGATAAAAAAACAGAACTAGAAAAGAACTTACACAGAACCTGAAAATTAACTTCAAATATTTGATGAACTCATCAAATTTTTTGAAACAACCCGTCCTATGTCTTTTTGATGAAACAATTGAACTTAATAACGCTGTCAGATAGGCGAATCATCTCTGACCTGGTACTGTTAAATAAAATTATCAATAATTGCATTGACAACCCTGAAATTCTCGCCAAAATAAAATTGTATGTACCGACCAGAAACACAAGGCAGAGTGCTACCTTTTTCTGTGACAATTTTAAAACTAACTATGAAGCTCATACACCTATAAACAGAATAAATCATTTTGGAAATAAATTTGGGAATGTTTTAGACGTGTTTAAAGATTCAATGTTAGTTTTAAAACGAAGTCTTCATAATCACTTGACCGAGATGTATGATTTCACGACTCCTTTGTGAATACACTTTTTTTATTTTATATTTATTTACACATATTTGCTTTCTTTAGAACATAATATTAATTTTAATTTGCCATGATTTAATCATAATTCATTATATATTGTACACTGTTTGTACCTAACACAATTGTATTGCTATTATATATTGTTTACTGTATGTACCTAACACAACTGTATTGCATATTTACTTTTCTTGTAAAAGCCCACTAGGGCGTAAATAAATAAATAAATAAATTAATTTCATTATCTTCTTTTTTTACATTAGCTTCACAAAGGAGAGTCTGAGGAAAATATTTCCCCTCGGAGCCTATCTCGCCTTTGGGAACGCTGTGTGGAGAGAACGCTCTTTTTAGGAAAGAAAGGTGACGAAGTTCTGGGAAGGAAAAATGGTATTAGAGATGGTTAGGAATTTGGAGGTCAGTGTGTCTAGGACTGACGGACGTATGAATCCATCCTTCCTACAGCGGTGCAAGGAGATGTTCCGGCTGGAGAAGTCAAAGGGACTTCCTCAGCCATTCTCTCCTGATCCGGCCTGCCATGTAGCAGGTGGGCAGACGCATCTGTCGCCAAGACCAGGACAAACCTTACCCCATGAACCCGGGTACCCCTTCTAAATCACCAAACGTAGCGAACCACTAGGGGTGACCTATGGTAATTTTTATGTATCTGGCATTGATAATATAATAATGACTCGTAAAGATAAAAAAAATCCACCGAAAAATTGTGATTACGCTTAGTTTCAATATCCTAACGGCCTCCGTGGTTGAGGGGTAAGGCTCTCGACTAGCAATCCGAAGATCTCGGGTTCAAATCCCAATTTTGTTGAATTAATTTGGGGCATTTCACAATTGATTATTAGAAAATAATTAATCGTATATTTGCGTCACGTCTTAGTGTTGGAGATTGGAAGATACTTTCAACATCGCCCTGGTGTAAGACCACCGTTCAGAATTGAAAAGTTTCTTGAAATGGCTTTAGCAATGCATGGTGTTCAGATCTGAATAGCCAGGTACTTCCCCACCTTTCTCTTACCATCATCTCCTTTCCCTCGCCTCTATCTTCAGCCTTACAACATATCCCAATTGGTGATGCCACTGGCTCCAGGTGGTTGGGAGCAGTTTGGAACTGTTGTGCGGTATTCACATTTAAAAAAAATTAAGCATTCCTCTCTTGTTTTACATTATCCACGTTATAACTCTTAAGATAAAATGTATTTCCATAACAAGAACATAATTTGATGCTGGGGTAGATCTAATCAAGTTTGGAGTTATGGAAGGCTGTATGTATATATTAGCACCTTTAAGGGTTGGTGGCTGCCGCAAACTTTCCCTCCCTTAGATGTTTGGAATTAGAAATTAGGAGTTAGTCCGTGTCCATATTTACCCGACATGCAAGGGTGATTTAATTACATTTCAGAAGTTCCACGGTCTTCTTTCATTTAGGAATATATGAAATATAATATTATATCCACCAATCTTAACATAAATTAATTACAAGAACTTACTACCCTTACTTTAATACATTCGTCTTCTATATTTGTCTATATTTGTCTTCTATAACAGAAAATAATATTGAACCAAAATTTTGGCGTCTTGCTTTATTTTACATGTTGGAAATGGACATAGCTAATTGTAATTTATCACAATTAGTCTATGATTAGTGCTCACATTACTTTTGCTGTTTATGGGTTCTTCGGGCCACTTGGTCTCGTTTCCGAGATGTGCCGAAGATAACCGAAGGTAGATGTGGAGAGTCATTTTAATTCTAGAGCTCTAAAGAAAAAAAACAAGCTTTCAGTCAGAAAGGATGTTTATCATCATCATCATCTTCTTCCCCTTATCCTATTCGGTCGTTGACCCACTGCATCGACAAAGCTTCTCCGTACGTCCCTGTCTTGTGCTGATTGTTCGGCCTCCGTTCATGGTAGTCCCATCCTTTCCTCACACCGTTTCTGGAGTTGCCTTGCCCAACTGTGTCTGGGGCGGCCCACTGGATGTGTACCGTCTGGAATCGCACTTAGTATTTTCCTCGGAATTCGGTCATCAGACATTCTAAGCCAAAGCCATCTCAGTTGCGATTTTTCTATGAAGAGTAGCAGTGGTTCAATGTTTAGATCGTCTCGGATGGTCGAGCTTTTTATATGATCCCATTTTGTAGCCCCCGCCTCTCCTCCCTTAAGTAAGTACCTTAGAAAGGATATTAGTCCCCCTTTTAAGGCGCGGATGGACTGTATGCGGGTTTTAATTGAACTATTTATTATAATTTAACTTACCCCAAAAAAATGCTTCCTGCATTCCACTTATTTTTATTACACCAGGGAGGTAAATGTTAGCAGTGGAAAGATTTGGGATTTCAGGATTGGTGATTGATATGATGGTGACAAGCAAGATGAGGCGAGCAGAGCGACGGGAAGATTTTAACCTTAACTTTTTCCCACGCGGCGATTTTATAGAACTGATTGATAGCGGTGCGAATTGTAGGACTTATGTCCTGAGCGGCTAGGTGAGAACAACTGTCACGATTAAGGCGGAGGGCAAACAATAGGTAGTTTCTGAAGTGAAACATGCAACAATAAAGGCGTGAACACCCCCTAATTGTAATTATAAATTATGTTACGTCAATAAGTCACTGTTCAGAAAACCTATGTCTTTCAAGAAGCATCACGTAGTACTGGAGAATACTGCTCCCAGTACTTACTAAAGTTGGATATAGCATTAGAGATATTATATTAATGATGGAAGTGAAGTTGCATACTTAAAATAGTTTAATTGACATCTTATTTTCATTAATTAAATGAAAACAAATTAGTGTGTAAACACTACTTATTTAATCAAAATTATTTACACATTTCAAAACCAAAGGTCTCTTCATCAATCTTAATTAGCATAAATGTTATCTTTTTCTGGCAAAAAAAACCTTTGGTTTTAAAACATGTAGATAATTTTGATTGTTGGTGTTTTACAAAGTGATTTATTGCCATTTAATTAAAAATAACGCTACCAAGTCGCCACAAATTGAATTTGCAAAGAATGAAGAAAAAATCTAATATTCAGAAGAAAAATGTGGATTGGCCTTAAGTATTATTTTACGACAATAAAATCGATAGTTATTTTAAAGCTCAATACTTGCGGGCTTAAAATAGTGCTGATTTCTAAATTCACTCAGCCTATTTATCAAATTTTTTCTCCGAAATCCACACCGATTTTTTGCATGAAGTAAAAACCCACCACGTTCTTAAAAGTAAAAACAAAAGGACATTGAATAATGTTCATTCTCAAAAAACCATAAAATCAGAACGATTTCGTAATGGACGATAGTTGGGTAAGTATGAACTTTAATTCTGCTATAAATCTTGGACGGAGCGAGATATAGGTATTTGTACAAAAACAAAAACCGTTATAGTCGGGTTGACTTTAATATCCTTAAATATATCCTACCCAATAATCCGAAAATCTTTCTCCAAATAAAGGTGCAATTCGACCTAGACCCTAATCGTTAGTTCTCCAGAGGATCCAAAACAAATTTATAATGGCTTTCCCAGTCAATGCTTTGTCTTTCAATATATTATTATAACCCATTAGTCTGTCGGTTTTTCCCATTTCCTTTGTACTGATGTAAATGTATCGCCACTGTTTATTATATTTTTATCTTGTAGTCTCCCTCTGTATTTCTTGTTTAGTATTAATTCACTGTTTATTTTTGTAGAAAGCATTCACTTTGTGGGTTGACATATTTAATAAAAAAAAACACTTACTTTGTGTAAAACCACGAGTTTTATTTAATTTATTTACCGACCGGTTTCGCTTTGCTCAAGCATCATCAGGGTACAAATAAGTTCTAAACGAGAAATTCATAGTGTGTGCTTATATATAGATACAGAGGGAGACAATAAGATAAAAATAAAACGAACAGTAAGCATACATTTATACCAGCAGAGATAAATTGGTTCTTATAATACATCGAAAGGTACTAGAAATTTGTTGATGGTTTATTGGAAACATGCCTAATATTGGGCTACTAGGTACATCTAATTGGTTGTTAAGTATATGAATTTTGGTTTTTACTACTCTTTTTTATTTCTAGTGCTTCCAAATTATTTTAACGATTACCATGCCCATTTTTATCGAGGATTTTAGCACCGGTGCTATGACAGAAATTAGGATCCTTAATTAATCGGTAATTGGAGAATTATAAAAAGCCACTAATATTTATTTGCTTGGTTAAGTATTTTGGCCTGAAATTCATGTTTAAGTTTTGTATGAAAAAATCGCACAGACGTTCCTCTTAGGTGAACTGAGTATATTTTGTTACATTTATACACCTAAGTATAAGCGTCTAATCAATCAATTAGTTTCGTAGAACCCAAATGTACTGTGTGTTGTATAGGATATAGTTTATTGCAACTGCAGCTCGAGGTGTAGTAATAGTTACTTTGAGTGATTATAATAGTTCTGAAGTGTGGCCGCCCGTGTACGGGCAAAGTTTTATGAGCTATTCGTTTGCGAATATAACAAACG
Source organism: Glyphotaelius pellucidus (assembly GCA_936435175.1). Taxonomy (NCBI): domain Eukaryota; kingdom Metazoa; phylum Arthropoda; class Insecta; order Trichoptera; family Limnephilidae; genus Glyphotaelius; species Glyphotaelius pellucidus. The sequence goes on along the minus strand of OW386548.1, from coordinate 28,384,389 downwards.
TTATAGACCTAACACAATCTAGACACTTTAAATTTTAATTCTAAAGTAAAAAATATTTAATTCTTCAAACTTCGCAAATTCACTTTGTGGTGTCATCATTATTAATAAATGAAAACAAAAAACTTGTACACCACTGTTTAATAATGTGTACACTACTATTTAATCAACAATATCGACATGTTTCGAAAACTATTTTTTCCTCATCAGGATAATAAGTTAACTTAACTTATTATCCTGACGAAGAAAACATAGTTTTCGAAACATGTCGATATTGTTGATTAAATAGTGGTGTACACAAAGTTATTTGTTTCCATTTATTAAAAAATATTTAATTCAGCTATAATTTTTTTTTATTTGAAAATAAATCTCTTTGTATATACCACTTCTTTAATCAAAACTATGAACATATTTCGAAACCAATGATTTATTAATCAAAATAAAATTATTTCTTATAATTTTTTTTTCTTTAGTTAAAAGCGGTTATAGTGACGGCCCCCATGGTTGGGGGTAGGGCTCTCGACTAGCAATCCGAATATCACGGGTTCAAAATCTGGCGTACGCAAATAATTTTCATTAGCTTAATTTGTGTTATTTCACAATTTATTCATAAAAAATTATATAAAGTGCGGCACTTTCCAGAGTGGAAGATACTCTAGGAATTACCATCCATCACCTGACTCTCATTCACAATTGAGACGTTGCTTGAAATGACTTTAGCCGTGTTAGATTTGAATAGCCAGATATTCTACAACTTTTTCATCTTTCCCACCTCCTTCCCCCTCACTACCTTCAGCCTCACAACATACCGCATTTGGGGATGCCATAGTCTCAGTGGCTCCAGAAGGGAGCAGATTAGACAACACGTAGGCCCATTGGCTCCGGTACATGTGACAACAAAAAAGAGCGAATATGTATCAATATAAGAGAATCCTACAGACAATGAAGAACACCCCCAAGAATAATAAAGCTATAGAACATGCATTACCATTTTGTCGGAGTTTTGTGTGGAAGAAGGTAGAGAGAAAATGAGAAAATTTAGTTCGAGCCTTTGGCTTTAAAGAATGATGATTATTTTTCAAGATACGTGTGATAATAATATGATCGTGCCCCGTTTACCAATTCTTTTTACCAAACCTGAGAAAGACGGCAAGAGTCGGACTTGACAGATCTTTTTCCTCGAAATAATGTCAAGTTTAAAAGCTATTTTAACAATCTCGAGTTATTTAAGCACATCTACTTGAATTGCACTCTTGTTTATCTGAATGACGCGGATTCTTGGAAGCAGAAATTAACCACTTCCCAACATTTGATCGAGCTGAAACTCGGCTGATAGACTCTTTTTCGATAACAATGCATTCTATCAACTTTTTGTTACAATCACTAGCACACACGCGGACATTCGTTGAAATTAAAGCACTTAGTATACGAAATAAATATCGGTGTTACCAATCGGGATTTGGCCCGGTTGGTAGCGCGGTTGACTCCGACCACTGGGTAGGGTGTTATAATAAATAAAAACTTTGTTTTTGATTTGATTTTATATAAGTTTTTCAATGTTTGTAAATAATCAACGTAAGAGAAAAACATTATTTGAAGGAGTTTAGAAGGGTGTCTCTTTCTCCCTATTTTTAGCTGAGACAATGTTTCATTCCAAGTCAATACATTCATTATAATAGTTGATTTTAACATCTCAGTAAAAGCCTAACACATCTAAAACATTTTACAGTGGGAGTTAATACAGTAAGTATTGATACTGGTTAGTGTGGCTGAACTGAATGAGTTTACCGTTTTTACAAATCGAATTACAACATCGTGACAAAATCAATATAATGGTTTTAGGATTTTTTTTTAATATTGACAGGTATTTCAAAACCCAAAAATATTAGTCCTTATTTTTATAAAATAAATAAAAGAAAAAGTGACACCTTGAACAAAAGTGTGCAACTTTCAAAATTGTAATAAAGGGAAAAATACTCGAAATGAAAACAAGGCGAAAGGAGTGCGTTTAAAAAAATTAAAATTATTTATTTAATATTTGTATGTTTTTACAATAAGTATTCTTTTTTTTACATGTTACACAGAGTTGTAAAATGAATATAATAATAGCATTTCCTCACCATAAAGAGACAAGGCTCTTGTGTTTGGTGAGGGAATTCAAGCTCAAGTATATGTTATCATTGATTAAGTAAATAATAATATTGCATCTAATAACAAAAGATATGTAAGAAAAACTCGAGATATAACAAATAATAGATTTCAAGATGTAAATGAAATATTAACAGTAGAAATGGACTCTTACAGTTGTCTCAGGTGATTTTTCAATTTAATTTGGAATTTATGTATATTTTCGATAATTTTTAGTTTAAAAGGGAGGTTGTTGAAATAATTTATACCTAGATACAGATAGGTATTTTGGATGTGCTTGGCATTCAATTTTAGGATTTTGATATTGTTTTGAAATCTTGCTGATATATTGAATTGTAATTTTTTTTAGCTGTATTTTTTTAAAAGTCTCTAGTATTGCATATTTTTTTTATATATATTGTCAATTGTAGATACTTTGAATATCGAAAAGATTTTTTCAGTAGAGAATGTAGATGGTTTTTTCAAGATAACCTTAATTATCTATCTTTGAACTATTTACAGAGGATTTAAAATAACATCATAAGTTCCTCCCCACCCTATAATACCGTACTATAATATAGATTGAATTAATATAAATTGAATGTACAAAGAACATAAAAAGTAAGTGTGATTATAACAGTAGGTAATGCCACTTTCCGTATGAATAAAACCTTTTTGATGCAAAATACACCAACTGATTGCTCTCCTTTATGGCACGACTATTGGCTCTTTAGCCTTGCAGGCCATGAGAAAATACAATATGTTGTGAACGAAGAAGATAACTACCAGTAACATAAAAGTGAATGCTCTCCATAATCGATATATTTTCGAACCATCCACGAAGTAATATGACACAATATGTAGCAAAATGCACATAAATATTCTCATCGTCGTACTTCTAGATAGGTTGGTTCCGAGCTATGTCGAGTATGCCAAGTAGTAACCATACTTAATTAAATGAAGACATTACGAGCAAAACTCAATCGAAAATCTGGAAACAGAATAATCAGAAAAAGATATTGGCACCTCTGGGACATATCAAATCGATGGTCAGCAACATTTTTAATATGTGACGTTTGCAAGTTCATTTCAGCCCATCAGCAAAGGCCCATTTCGTTGTAGATATTTTTAAATTACATAAATTACATCCTTCGTATGCTTTTTATATTATTTTATACTCATTTTCATTCTTTATTTTCTTTAATACTTTGATATTTTATATTCTTTGATTTTATTTTGTTATATTTTATAATCTTTTATATTCTCTTATAAAAGCTTATTTAAAATGCCAATGCACTATAACTAAAATCGACCGCCATAACACGGGCATGTGCTTAGCATGGTGGTCGAAAAATCCACAAATTATGTAATCATCAAAGCAATGAATAAAAAATTTAAAAAAAAAATTCAGCTTATAATCAAATTGTGATGAGCTGTCAAGCAACGCGGTCAACGCTTTTTTATGCTCATCAGTTTTTTATTTATTTTTTTTATTTTCTTTATTCATTAAAATGTTTGTTACATTAATTTTATGATTTTTTGACCACCATGCTAGGCACATGCCCGTGTTGTGCATCTAGCATTAGCCAAAATGGTCCGAAAATCGATAATTCAAATAATGTTAAAAACTCATAACGTCGATTGAAATTTTGGATTCATATTAAAAACCAAAATTCATGCAGAACAAACACATTTAAATACTTTTTTTTAGATTTTTATGAAGTTGGAATAATTAATTGTTTTTTTTTTTTAATCCGTAGAACTCTATTTATTTTTTAAATTTAAGTAAAATTAAATTTGATAATGTTATTATCAAGTATTACAGAATGTATTTTTGTTACAACTGTTTCAGTTTTCAAGACCATTTTCAAACTGTGGTTGAACCACTTTGAGACGACGTATTTATAGGAATCTAAATGTCAATTTTTAAATTGTGTTTAAATTGATTTATCACCGGTTAAAGCAAATCGCTGACAAACTAAGTTGAGACAAATATATGCAGAACTTAATAATAACACTATCAAATTTAATTTTTAAAAGTAGTTGGGATCGTTTCAAAATGTGTGAGTTATTTTTTTTATCCTCACCTAGGGTTTTTTAAAGAACGAAATAGTTTCTCACATTAAAATTAAGTTGGATTGACATCAAATATCATTGAGTTTGAAACAACCCAACTTATAATCTCTCTAGAAATATTATGGAGTATATCTTGTTGTGTGGACTCCAAAACCGACATAATGTCAAGTCTTCGCCTGATAAACCAATTTAAACAATATATTACGATAACTCGGCAGTAGCTAAAATACCTTAAAGTGCCAGAACGAAACCCAGCCATCACAATGGTGCCACATGCCATCTCTTTGTAATCAAGATATGCTTCGGACAGCCTTTCTGTGTTCATCGTTAGGGCAGATGTGCTGTGTGTTCATTAATCTAAGAGTGAACTTTTCGTACATCCAAAATTTGTGCGAAAAACTAATATCGAAATCAGGTTAACTAAACACCTAACCATGGGTAAAAAAAGTGTAATCATAACCAGTTAGTGAAATTGCTGAATTCAAGGAATTCTATTTAAATTGTAACAGTGTTTTTCCCAGTCAAATTTTGATACTCGTAATTAAATCCTCGTTAACGTCAATTATACTGGTCAAAAACAAAATTAACCGCCACCGCAAAATTTTCTATTTTAAGCTGTTTTATATCGGGTTTTCATTTACAAATTTTGGTATCGCGGTTTCGTTACTAAAAAATCGTTTACCCCTAGATTCTTTGTCCCTGAAGGATATTTAAGGACCCTCTTTCTAGACCCTTTGACCTACATACATACTTAATAACATGACCCGTATGATTTAAGCAACCTTCTATGCTCAAGGGAACGATTATGGTAATATAAAAAAGGAAAAGACTTTATTACAATCTCCATCCTTCAGTAAAGTTGTGCTTTATGTATCCCTTTAAGTCAAAAACCAAGATATTTTTAAGGGAAAAAAACATAATTAGATCCCTTGTGCGATGGTCAATTTAATTTTTGTACTTTTTTCGCCACATTAATTTAATAAAAAAATCACAATTCAATCAAAACAACTTTTAAAATTAGATTTCGAGAAAACTTGTAAAATATTATTAAAATGTACTATTCGTTGTTACATGCCTCTTTTATGACCCAGATAAAGTTATTTCTAAGCCAATACAAAGTTCTTTGCAAACAAGAGAAATTTAACATAAAACAAAGTACTGTAAAGTTAACGCGAGCAGAAAAATGGTTTCAGAAAAGTACTCCTCTTCTTAGAAAGTTTAAAAAGTAATATTCACTATACAATTGAAGTTCTCACAGTTATGATTACATTATTCGAAAGTTTAAACCACAGAAAAAAGAATTCCTTGGTTTTACCAGAATAAGACTTCGAAAATAATACCACATACACGCACATGATTTTTTTCTTTGGCAAGACGTATACCAACTCACCTAATTATAGCGCAATTTTCATGTGCATAAGGGGGTGGGTAGAAAAACGCCACACATCTCTGTCCTGGCCAATACTATTCACTTCATCGACATGCATACGTGGCACCTTCTCACAAAAATTTTTCTATTTTTTTCAATCTCTTGAACTCAAGATTTGATTCTGTATCTTCTTCGGGTTTCTGGATTCTGGATCCACTTACATTTCATAATATACATTATCTTGAATCTTCTTTCTCCGTTCATACTCTCAACATATTCAAACAATCTGGTGAGAAATGAACATTACATATTTATAGCTATTAACCACAGGTAAACTGAGTAGACATGATGTCAAATCTACACGTGAATATGTAGATTCATTGTTCAAAACCCACATTTCCAACACTTACACGAGAATGACAAGTTGTAATTTTCTAAAACATCTGGCATATTGTACGTCGTTTCTAAAATTCTACAAACACCATCCTGGTGAAATTTACTGCTTTTGAAAATGGTTAAGATTTCATTTAAACAAGGTTCAGACACATAACTCTGCTCTGGGGAAAATAATGTCTCTAGTTGGTCACATTTCAGCCCTGAGATGCTGAATTTAAGTTTAAATTCCAATGGTACATATTATAATTTGCTTTTGAAAATTGTTGGTGCCAATGTTTTTGAAATTTATTATGTGATATTTATATTATGTGTAGGTGCTATTTTACTTTAAAATAAACTTGGTAATATAAAATGTACAAATGTGAGTTATTTCTTAACTACAACAAAATTTTTATATTTTATACAGACCCACGTTTAAACAAACAATTGTTGTAAATACATATATATAAATTTTGTTTCACCATTTTCTTATCTTACTATTATGTAGGGTGTGTAGTTCTATAAATATGCTTTAATAAATCCGTTTTTCTACTAGTCTACTAGTCAGTCTTGATGGCTTTCGTGTTCGAAGGATTAGGCTCTCGACTAGCAATCCGAAAGTCATGGATTCAAACTCCTGCGTGCGTAAATAAATTTCATTTGATTGATTTGTGTTATTTCACAATTAAAGCATTTAAAATAATATGGTGTATTTGCGGCGCGTTCCACATTGGAATATACTCTCAATATCGCCCTGGTGTAAAACAAGAATTCAGAATTGAAATGTTGCTTGAAATGGCTTAAGCCGTGTTTGGTGATTAGGTCTGAATAGCCAGGAACTTCCTCTCCCCCATCTCTTCCCTTCCCTACTACCTTCAGCCTCACAATATACCCCAATTGGAGATGCCATAGTTTTACTGGCTCCAGGCAGCAAAAATAATAAAAATAGTAATTTAGGCTTAGTGAGAGATAGCAAAGAAGAAAATCAGAAAGGTACTCTGATGGAGAAACCTCTATGTATATATTAATAAAAAAATATCAAAGAGAATTTTATGAAAACTTTACAGTGTGGGTTCTTATTAGGCAGAATCAAAGCAATTTCCTGTTTTTAATGGGATAAAACATCAATGGAGTAGATATATATATTACACAGATTAATATCAAATGATTTTCTGATTTTTATTTATCCCTCACGGAAATGATTATTTTCCGTGACTCTTAACAAGCAGGAAACCTGATCGGAAACATTAAGGGGACCCGGTGGTCTAGCCCCTGTAAATTTGACGAGTTTTTAAAATGAAAACAGTGAACAATGCTATTCAAACTTTATAAATATATTAAATGACTTTAATAGTATACAAAAATATTGTTGTAAAAAAAAAATTCTAAGTAGTTAAAGAACTGCGCTGAAGTTGCCCTCCTCATGAATACGCACCTTGGTGGTGGGTCCAGTTTTGGCTCTTTCACTTATCCGTAAATAAAAACAAAAACAAAAATTCTGATCTGAATGAGTGTAGTTATCGCAGGAACTAGAATAAAAAATCAATAAAAAACGACAAAATTGCGCGTTGTAGAAATTTAAATACAGAAAACAGACTGTTTTATCATTATATTTTGTATTTAAAAATTAAAAAGTTTTCAGTACAAAAACTTTGTTTTAGTTCTTGCAATAGGTACTGGTGTACGGAATAACATAGTAAAATTTGAGATGAATCGGCTGAGTGGCTTTTTTTTGCCTCACACCATGCAGAAAAAAGCAGTTTTTAAATAAATGAACTTGAAGTTACGCCCGGCCCTTATACCTGCTTCTATGCTGACCTGCTAAATGGGCTGTAGAACTTTAAATATCGTCAATACCATTACAAAAAATTTATAATATATTTTTAAAGAATTATACTTTCGAAATATTGAAATTATTTTTTTTTAATTCTAGACCACCGGGTCCCCTTAAATCTGTGCTTTTTGTTTGCAAAAAAATCGCCATTAAAGCCACGTAGGCCTAAAGTTCTAAGCAAGATCAAGGGAAGATTTGGATAGAATTGGAATTAATGGGAACTCACGTCACACCCTAAAGGCGCGCTTGTATTTTCAGGGTATGGCTTCAAAGAACCTTATTTCAATCACATGAGTATTTTATTAGATATGCAAATATAGCAAGCGGTGACCCGATTCTTGATCCCCTGACGGCTGGCCCCCAGATAGTTGACCCCCGGACACATTATGCCTCTGCATTTGGTCCCTCGGAGACTTGACTCCGAAAGGATTATTTCTGCTTTACGTTCTCATCGATAAATCAAGTATACAGAGATGATATTCGACCGCAAAAAAAATGTCGAAATACTTATATTTGTAGGCATCTTGAGTGGAAACCAGCTGTACAAATATTTTTAATAACAATAAAGCTGTATCTATGCAATGAGGATCTACCTGTTAAGGAACTGGCTGTAAGCCAGCGTGGTGTTTATAGTATTACTCGTAAGTCCATATTAGAACATTATGTACCCATAGTTAGTGAAAGTTAAATATAACAAAAGTTTCGGAGGAATGAATGGGGGAAACAAGGAACTTTCCCAAATTATTACTTGTTTGCACAATTCGAAGAACTTAGACTTCTGTATCAATATCATAATATTGGGGATTGATTTTAACGAAATTGAATAAGGGACATAACTACGCCAGTAAGTAATATGTTCTTAACGGTCTTAGAAAAGAAAACACAACGCTTTATAGTCTAATCTAAAAAATAACCACCAAAAAAAGTAAAATGTTCACCTTTATGAAACCAAAGTTTTGAATCGAAATTTGAAAAAAAAAATTGAGACTTTGAGAATTTTTTGTTATTATTTTTATATGAAAAGACATAAAAAATAGTAGCAATAACGTTAATAATACATTAGTGTAATAAAATATATGTGTTTTTATTTATTTTTGTTACCAGTAATTTTAGTCTCATTTTCAAACCGTGTGACACGTCCCATTTTCTGCTTTTGTTTACTAAACTAAAACAACATATTTTTTGCACATGCTTGTCAAATATTTTAACAAAAATGGTATCATAATAAATATTTACTTAAAAAGAAGAAGAACGAACCGACGTTTTTCTTATTATTATGGTTTATTTATTGTTCAAAACATTTACTGAATGTTAACAAATTTCAGTAAATGATTTAAATTATTATTGAAATTATTATTATATTAAGTGGAACGTTTGCACGGCCCTTTTCATACAAATCTTAATTTTGGATTTGAGTTCAAAATACCCAACCAAACTGAAAAATAATTTTTGTAAAAAACGGAATATCAAATATCTATGTGGCTACGGATACGGATGTGAGCTGCTTTATTTATTTTTGCTTTAAATTATAAGATACAGGCCATTCAAGATTTTAGTGGTTCATGATTTTAGAAGCAACTTGGGAATTATTTGTGAGTAAATGAAAAACATTAAAAAAATAATTTTAATAGATTTATTTTAAAAAGACGATGAAAAATAAAAAAAATCTTAAAATGCGTTTTTTGGGGAGTAATTTTAATACTTACCTGCAAAATGTAAAACATGCACACACCGCATGTAAACGACAAATTTTTGTTCCACCGTAAATAGGTAATTTGAATTTTACTCTTAAATTTACACCCAACGAAATTATTTATTTTTTGTTAATTTTCATTTTATATATTTTTGTGTTTCTATGATCAACATTATTTTTTTGTTGTTTTTCATTTACTCACAAATAATTGCCGAATTTTTCTCTAAAATCATGGATTAATAAAATCTTTCATGGCCTATATCTTATAATTGAAAGCAAAAATAAATTAAGTAGCTCACATCCGTACTGGATATTTAATATTCCTTTTGATTACAAAAATAATTTTTCAGTTTGGTTGGGTATTTTGATCTCAAATCCAAAAATAAGATTTGTATGAAACTGGCTGGAATGAGCAGCGCATAAGTTCCTTTTAACGCTCCAATATAAAATGTTCACAGCACGCGTAAATCAAGATTTAATTATTACTAGGTGGATATGCCGCTAGTGAAATAACAGAAATTTTATGAATCAAAATATGTTTAATATAACATAGTACAAAGTACGCAGAAAGAGAAGAGAGAGAGAGAGAGAGAGAGAGAGAAATAAACATAAAAAAGTAAGGTGAAGTAATTACACAATTTTAAGTTAAATTATTTATTTTTTGCTACTAAAATTAGAACAAGTTTTTAAAATAAACTAGTACATAAGCACACGTTTCACCACTAACAATTACACAGTTACACATCTGCCCCGATGATGGACACTGTAACGCTGTCCAAAACGTTGACTAAATAAGGAGGTTGCGCAACACGGTATAACACCCCAAAAACAAATAACGAAAACACTTTTGGCCGTGAAAATCTAAAAACGTATCTATACCAGGCTATTTGTAAAAATGTCAATATCGTCACATTCTATGACATTAAACGAGTACGATCTTACAATATTTTCCGTAGGCCTAGACTTGTTTCCACAGCCTGAGCCAATATATTACGGAGAAAGAGAGGAGAAAGAGAGAGAGAAAAAAAGAATTTTTTTTAATGTCAGGTATGTTTTTAATGTGTATTGAAGCAATTACATATTTTCTGGTTCGTAAGTTTTTATTTTTTAAAATAAACTAGGCTGAATATAAAGATGTCAATGTCATTCTATTCCTGGCTTTATACAATCTGCACATATTCGTTAGTTGATCTTACCCTATATTCCTCTGACGTAGACTTGTTTCCACAGCCTGATATTCTTCGAAGCCACAAAGTTTTCCCTTGGCAATGCACTCTTTTATTATATTCTTACTGTGTTATTCCTTTGGCCTCTGATAAGATGGAAAAATAATGAGTTCCCGGGGAAAATACGCAATAAAGCCAGTCTACTGCGGAACTCTGAAGGTTCTTTAATGTTAATAATTACTAGACGAGATGGTTTTTCTGAATACATGCCTTGAATTTCTTAATAATAAGTACGTCGTAGGCGTTACCGTTTTATGGCGCAAGGTTTTTGAATAATCTGAACGTATCTCTTTAAAAAAAACGAAAGTTTTTTTACATGAAAGTAATCACGATGAAGCTAACATAATATAACTTACTTCTAAAACTACCTAACATTAACCTTTCTTTGAAAATTGCTGCCACGTTAAAAAGTTTTAATATAGTGTATATATATATATATATATATATTTTTTATATTCCTCTAATATATTTAAATACTTTTTTTTCTCTTCTAAATAACCAATGTACAATAACTATTAAAATTTGAAAAAAAAATAAAATACATATAAAACTTTCTATTACAACACATAAATACTTGTCATACATAAACATAAATAAACACGTAAACCTCCTCAGCACAGGTTCTCCTAGTGAGGTGTTCACGAAACATACAACAATACTTATCCACAGTTTCACCCTCACAAACCTACCTTACACCCAACATAATAAAATTACAATATATATTATGTAAAAAAGTTTTTCAAAATTGATCTATAGGTAAATACTGTAATGCATAGAAATAAATGAATAAATAAAATAAAAAGTACGTTTTAATATGTTTTAATATGGTGTACTGTAAAGAAAATATATTTTTACCATCTATTCAAAAGAAACTACATTTGACTTTATCTGTAGTTCATTGTGGTAATAACATGCCTACCGTAATATATATATATATATATATATATATACATATATATTTTTTTAATTTATTTAATTTAGATATATAAGTGTACAGTGGTATTATATAAATTACATATCCGTACAAAAATTATTTAAAATTGCAATCTCAAAGAAGAAGCTAGTTCTTGTGCTTGATGAGCGAGTTACACTAATTATAACAGAAATAGAATAACATTATGCAACAGGTAAGTATATAATGGGAACAATTGAAACTTCTGGATCATCTATATGTGAAGGTGTACATACAAAGGATACGGTTACATACTAAAATATTGTGCACTTTAGAGAAATTCGAAAAATCAAAATAAAATTGAGATGAATTGATAATAAATAGAAAGAAAGGGAAAAGCAGGTAATTATTTAGTTAATTACTCCTGATGAAGTGTAACTTCAGTTTGATTTTCAGTTTATTGATGACTGACTTTTTTATTTCAATCCGAAGGTTGTTGAAATACTTTATTCCTAAATAGATATAATTGTTTTGCATTAGTTTGGTATTAAATTTTGGTATTTTGATGTTATCTTGATATCTTTTTGATTGGTGGGTTTCAATTTTTTGTTGATCTTTGTAAATTTGGATAATTGCATTTTTCTTGAAGATATTCTCTACTCGAGGCACCGTGAAATCTGCGAAAAGCGTTTCTGTTGGATATGTGGAGGATTTCTTTAGGATTACTTTAATGATTAGCTTCTGGATCACTTTGATCGGGGTTAGAATATTGTTGTATGACCCCCCCATCCAATAATTCTATATTGAATTAATGAATTAATAATTTCTGTCCAAATAGATTTGTCAGCATCTTTACTGCCTTGCGTAGATTTTTTTTTATTTGCCTAAGTACGGACTGGGAATTAAAAATCTTGGAAAAAGATTAAATTTCTAGCAAACAATCTCATATGAACGCGGCGACATATCAAAACTATCGTAAATAACAAAAAATCAGCGTGTGCAATTTACACGCGGTAGAAGTGAAACTTCAGAAAACTAAAGTAGACAAGGGTGGGGAGATTACGAAGCACTTTTTTGAGTAATCTGAAAGCATGTTGCCTATTGTACGCCGATGATGCTTTGCTGGTATCCAACAAGGATGAACGAAGTATGTATGAAGAATGAGTTAATTATGAATGTAAGTAAGTCTAAAATCGAGGTGTTTGCAAGATAGAGTACAAAAACAATATGCAACATAATTGTGAATGATAAATACTTGGAACAGGTTGATGAGTTTGTGTATTTAGGAAGTATATTTACGGGAGATGGGAAGGCTGATAGAGATATTGAAACAAGGGTTAATGTAGGTAATTCCACTAACGGAGGATAGAACGCCATTGGCGCCAACAAAAAACTGTCCAAAAAAGCAAAATTAGCCGTCCATAATAGAGTGCTGTTACCTACCCTGATGTATGGCAGTGAGGAATGGAACTGGTAGAGGAAGGGAGAGGAAGTAAAGTAGACTGAATGCTGTAGAATTGAGATCCCTGAGGTGTGAGTGTGGTAAAACCATGTACAATCTTGGAAGAAACGTGGAGATCCGCAAAGAATGCAAGGCTTATAATGTAAACGTAATGAGTACGATTACGAAATGAAAGGAATGCTCACATGGTTTGAGCATGTAGAGCAAATGAACGAGGAAAGGAGTGTAAGGAGAATAAATGACGCTAATGTGAATAGTAGAAGCAGTCGGGGACGCCCAAAGAAGACGTCTGACATTTCAATTTGGGAGACGGGTATGGGTACCGCCGCCCCGGGAACCATTTATTGGATCACCAACACCTCTGCCATAGGTCACCCCAAGTGGTTCGCTACGTTTGGTGACTTAGCAGGGGCGCCAGAGCTCACGGGGTGAGGTTTGTCCAGGTCTTGACGGTGGATGCGCCTGCCCATATGCTGCGTGGCGAAGAGAAACTGGTTGAGGGAGGTTTTTTGACCTTTCTTTTGACCGCTAGATGTAGTTTTCTTTCGCTTGTTCATTTTGGAGTAGTTTGAAGATTGGATATTGATTTGCAAAAGTAAAAAAGTTTTTTTTTTCTGGATTTCGTAGGATTTGAACCTCCGTTCGCTCTGTTTTCCCGGCCGCTGAGACTTGTCGAACGCCTTGCCCACTGCGCTATCCAAGGAACAAGCCGACGCGCAAAATTACGGAATTATATTAAAAACGAGGACACAAATACTAAATTTTCGTAACGTGTTTCCGTTTTATTCAAATTTCTAATCACTAACGCCCCTATAGAAGTTTCACTTTAAAAAAAAATCAAAGTTGGTTAGATATTATTGCAAAAATCCACGAGAATTTTTTTTCTTTTATATTAGCTCCACACAGGAGACCCTGATAAAAAATAATCCCCCTTAAGGCGTGTGTGATCTTAAGGGGAGGCAGCGTGTAGAAAACGAAGGAGAGGGAGTTCTGAGAAGGCAAAATGTATGAGGGGTGGTAAGGAATCTGGGGGTCAGTGTGTTCAGGAGTGACGCAGGAATCCATCCCTTCCCGGTATAAACCGCTGGGTAGAAAGAGTCCAGCTGGCGATGTCAAAAGGTTTCCCTCACAGTCTCTCCTGATCTGGCCTGCCTTGTAGATGAATGGCATACACGTACGCAACCAAGACCCGGAGAAACCTCACCCCATGAATCCGGGTACCTCTCTTAAGCCACCAAACGTAGCGAATCATTTGGCAGACCCATGGCAGTTATTGGCGTATGGCAGTATTAATGCAAGGGAGCGATTATTGGGACAGATTCTTCATGTGGAAATTGAAAGCGTCTTCCAATTTGAATAAAACAAATTCTAAGCCACTAAGGATGGGTTGTTTCAAAAAATTTGACGAATTCGTCAAATATTTGACGTTAATTTTCACGTTCTGTGTAAGTCCTATTCAAGTTCTGTGATGATTTCAGTTTTATGAAGCAGCTGGCCTATGATGATAAAGTAACAGAACTCGAATAGAACTTACACAGAACGTGAAAATTAACTTAAAATATTTGATGAACTCATCAAATTTTTTGAAACAACCCGTCCTAAGAGTAAGTCGAAGGACGGGTTGTTTCAAAAAATTTGATGGATTCATCAAATATTTGAAGTTGATTTTCACATTCTGTGTAAGTTCTATTCAAGTTCTGTGATTATTTCAGTTTTGTGAGGCAACTGTCCTATAACGATGTAAAAACAGAACTTGAATAGAACTTACACAGAACGTGAAAATCAACTTCAAATATTTGATGAATCCATCAATTTTTTTTAAACAACCCATCCTTAGTCACTGCAAGTAAATTTAGAATTTTATCATCATTATGAATGACAATTTTTCGTCACCACGTTCAAGTACAGAGTCGTACTTTTGTTGGATTATGAGCGTGTTCACACACAGCTATAAAAGATGTAGCTTGGCCCACTTCAGCATATCACTCGCCATATATTCCCATTAGGAATGTATAGCGAGTGATATGCTGAAATAGGCCATGCTACATCTTTTAAAGGAACACGCTTAAATCTTAATAACTGTTAAAAAACATAATATTTTATTTTTATATAAATTTGTTTAAATATAAATTGTTTGAATAAACATCGAACCATTTTTTCTGGCAAACATGAAAAAGGAGCATTACACATTTGTGATACACATTTTTTATGCAAAGTCATTTAAAAAAAAAAAAATTTATTTAAGATTTTACTCCAGCAGGGCTGGGAGGGGTGTGCAATCCCAGTCTGCCATATTTTATAAATAACTATAATACATAATATAATAATATAAGAGAGAAGGTACATTAAACGATCTAAAAGAAGAAAAAAGAAATAAATTATTAGGTTTCTACCTAATTAAAACAAAAAATGAAGACAAGATTCATCACATAAATAAAAAATAAAAATTAAAATAAAATAATAAATTAAAGCAATAAAAACCAAGCATAAAATTAAAATTAAATTAAACAGAATAAAAAATAAAAATAAATAAATTTTAAAATGTATGTATGTAAATTTTAAAATGCAATGTTTGAGAAAACATTTGATCAATTTTTTTGGTAATGTTTGAGACCGCCTTGTGCACACGTGTTTTCAATTAAGCCCTACAATGTATTACCTACGTATTTAAGCCAAAATACCCTGAACATTATTAAATGTATATATACGTTTATATTATGTGTATCACACGTGTTACACAATTTTACGCATTATGTACTCTGCGCCTAAATAGCGCAGTTATCAAAAATCTTACATGAATAAACAGATTAATTTTCGTGAAATCGTTTACATACAAACACGTTGTAACATGAAAATTAGCAAGAAAATCATGCATAATCAAAAAACGGTAATAAAAATCGAAGATTTATTATCTCGCCAATAATATCTTAAAATAACTAGTGATTCAACAATAATAACTTTGAATCAATATCTTCAAAGATGTTTAGTTAAAAATCTTGGTTTATAATTATTTGATCTATGAGTAATTTAAACTTGCTTGACCTCCACGCGTTGCCCAAAATGCTGACTAAACCTCAATAAAACCACAAGTTTCCAAATGATGTATGTATATCTTAGCATTATTATCGAATCACGAATGTGTTTATTTGATGTCTTCAATCAACTCGTCACTTCGATTTCAAAGAAACAAAAACGTATGTTTCGGCCCTTTTTTGCCAGCTGGGTTTTTTCAATATCTGATTCACATTTTACTTACATCTATGGAAATTTGCTTTGAAAATCCATGAGTGTTTTTTATAAATACTTGATAATTTTTTTAGTGTTCCGCGTTGTCGATAAAGCAGTGCTTCATAGTTAAAATATAAAGGTCAAAACTGTCAGATAATGTAAGACGTGGAAGATAAAACAGAAAAACCAAGATGGCGATATTGTATCAGATTTTTAAATAACCAAAGGAATATTGGTTGTTAAAATAAATCATTAAAGGAAATTGACTAAATGTCGTTTCTTTATTTTTACACAGCAACAAAAGTGTTTAATTAATCTATCAATTGAATGGAATTTAAGGCCGCACTCTTGAAACGCACAGCGCTGAAAAAGAAGAAGATGGAGAGATATGTAATGACGAGTGTTGGACAGAGCGCGCTAATATGTTTAGTCGTAGAATAGCAGCGAAAATTGCGAAAAAGCTTAAAAAAAATGACTCGTTAAAATAGAGCAAAAATCTCGTCGAACGTATCTAAAGTATCATTTAAAGAAACATTATGAATTTTTTCACAAATATAACTTGTAAAATAAAAGAAATAGACTTGTTTAAAATAATTTTCGGAGCATATTTTGCGATTTTTTTCTATCGAGGGAATTTCATATAATTTGCGTTTCGGCGTGGAACGTATCTAGATATTATCTTCAAAAATAAAATATATTTTTTTAAGAGCTTAAAAACTTCAAATGTGTAAGGGAGATATGTAAGAAATCGGTCGAAATACGAATAGTAGACCCTTAAGTACAATCTATACTAATATTATAAATGCGAAAGTGCATGTGTTGGTTTGTAACGCTTTCACGCACAGACCAATAAACCGATTTTAAAAATTCTTTCACAAATAGAAAGCTACATTATTTTCGAGTAATATTGGATGTATATAATGGTTAGCTCTGGCGTTATGAAACTAAAAATATTAATATATTATATTTATTATGCGTTTTTTGTGGCTAACAAAAGCGAGTTATTGCTAACGTCAGAAAACAATTCGTTGCCGTGGAAACGATGTTGATATATTTAAATAAAAATAAATCTCTGAAATATTTGTACGCGCACAACTTTCGGACGATTGCACCAAATTGGATAATTCTTTTTTTCTTTGAGGTCTGGCATTATAAAATTTAGCTGTTTGAAGACTGAATGCACGGGGAATGAATGTATGGAATGCGGGAGGGTGGGTGGGGTGAGGGAGGAGGGGGGTTTGTGGAAGAGGAGGCTAATACCATGCGGGCGAGGCCGCGGGTAAAAGCTAGTATTTTATACTTAGAAAAAAATAATGGCCATGCAGCCACACCATAATTAAAGCTAGCGTCAATTTTACTATCAGGTAGGTTGACACTACGCGGGTTCAAATCGAGGCGTGCGCAGATAAATTTTATGTGATTAATTTGTGTTATTTCACAAACAAGAAATTTAAAATAATAGTAAGTACATTTGCGGCACGTTTCAGACTGGAAAATACTCTCAGTAAGGCCCTGGTGTAAAACCACCATTCATAATAGAAACGTTGAAACGCCTTGACCAACTCGGCCATTGGGACCTCATATTTATAACATCGAAGTTATATTTGTCGATCCCATATTTCAAATTCAGAATTAACAATAAATTATCTTAGTCCGGTCAGTCACAAGCAACATTTTTCGCTTACTGTGGTGGTAGTAGGAGATTTTCAAACATTGTTGTGTTTTTTTGTAACCCGAGAATGTTTGTTTTTCTATTTAAAAAGAGAAAAAAAAATTCCCCAAACATACGGCTGTTTTAAATGATCACAAAATTTTTGTTATTTATTTTTGGGGTGTTATGCCGTGTTGCGCTACCTCCTTCTGAGTATGATTTACTTTCTCATCTGCCCTGATGACGGACACTGTAACGCTGTCCGAAACGTTGGCTAAAGAAGGAGGTAGCGCAACACGGCATAACACCCCAAAAATAAATAACAAAAATATTTTTGGCCGTGAAAACCTAAAATCATACCCGATCACAAAATTGGTTTGTAACCTAGATATAAATACATCCGATTTTATTTATTTGGGACACCTATTGACCTTCTTTTATATTTTCCTGTGTCTTGTTCTTTTTCATGTTATTCTTTAGATTTATTAGTTTTATCTTCGTCTTCAATGATAAATTACATTGATGGATATAAACTTCTAAAGAGTTATTCCAATAAAAATCGAAAGAATAAATCTTAGTGTAAGTAAAGAAAATATTTCATAATATCTTTGAATATAACGAATCTTTGGGGGAAAATCCAATAAAGATTAAGTCAATCGAAATTCCACCAGATCAAACAATCAATTACAGAGTGTTTTCTTCCACACCAGTTATTTTTTTAACATTCTCTCGATGGAAAATAATCCATTACCTCAGAAGGGATTTGTATTGTTTTTTCAAGCGGCAGTAGCAAAAATGTTGAAACCCCTGAGGAGTTTATTGATTAAGTTTATACAGGATGTATTTCAGTAACCCAGAAATGTTTTATAAGAAAACCTCACGGTAATCGAATACAGTGATATTTTTTTGTCGATTTCTGATAAAAGCTAATTATGGCGTGTTTTTGTTAACTGTTCGAAACGCTCTGCCAATGGAATATTTTGTTAAAAGTGTGTTTACCTGATTCTAAATAAAATTTTCAAGAAAATTATTTTTTTACAACCAGGTATTTATTACAAAAAAAATATTGAGATCCACAATGAGTGCACAGCCGATATAAACATAAATAACACGATTAACTCTGGAACCCAACAAAAAACTGTCCAAAGAAGCGAAGCTAGCCGTCTATAACGGAGTACTGGTACCTACCCTGATTTACGATAGTGTGGCATGGAACTGGCAGAGGAAGGATGAAAATAGACTGAATGCTGTAGAAATGAGATCCCTGAGGTGAATGTGCGGTAAAACCGTGTACGATTGTGTGTGAAACGTGGAGATCCGCAAAGAATGCAAGGCTGATGTAAGCGTAATGAGTAAAATGAAGAAAGGGACGCTCAAATGCTTTGGGCATGTAGAGCGAATGAACGAGGAAAGGAGTGTGCCACGTTTTGGTTGGGTTGCCAGCGTAGTTGTTTCCGTGGTCAGCTCAGTAGGTAGGGAAAGGTGACTGTTCTCCAGGGTCAGAGTCGGCGAGGGTGCCTTACGCTCGACCGGGCAAACAAGGGGCAATCATACTGTATCCAATGAAAAAGGGTGATCTGACATACAAGGTTTATTGAAGTAGCGGGCACATGACATGGTTAGGACAGTCACAAGATAACAATAAATTAATATCCTGGCGTCATCTCTGATTGTTTGTGTAATGTTGTAACATAACAAGTGTAAGGAGAATATATGACGCAAATTTGAATGGCAGAAGAAATCGAGTGTGCCCAAGAATGACATGGCACGACTAAGTGAATCAGATACTTAAGTCATGTATGAGACGATGTATGAATGTAAACGAGGCAAGGAGTGTGTGCCAAGACCGAGTTGTTTGGCGGTCCGTCCTCTCTGCTTACCCCTGCGGAAAACGGCGTGATGGTTAGTTAGTTAACTCAGGAACCCTTATGTGTTATTGTCATGTAGAGCTTGATGTACAAGCTTGATTTATGATTAAAAGGAGGTGAAAATATTACGCAGAAGTGAATTGTAGAAAAAGTAGGAGATGTCGGAGGAAAACGATGCTCGAGCAAGTGAATCTATTACCCGAATCCATTCGATTCGTGTCATGTCAAGAGGTAGAATAACCGAAGTATGCACACTTGAAGTGAAGTGACACAAAATTGCGCTATGCAAATGTAACGTTATTATTATTATGTTAATAATACATAAATCAGCAATAACGAGTATCAACAACAATCGCCGCTTTTTGCAAACTATCTTTGCTTAATGGCACTGACCTATTCCCGCGACACCTCAAAAGCCGTCGCGCGCCAGAAAATGTACTGTAGTTGGCCTTGATCACGAGGAATGAACGGAGCAAGGAGTGGGCGTCAATGCAGAGTTCCTTCAAAGAAAGTTAAGGTGAAAAACAAATCGTTAACGCATTCTTTGAATATTTCTAAGTTGATTATTGATATTTACGTGCTTTTCTCAACGTTAATCATATAACATCACTAGCTGGGGTACCCGGCTTTGCTCAGGGAATTGATATGAGATTGAACTGTCGGTTTAACACCCGACGGATCTCGCTTTATGGGTAGCCAAACCCATTCAAAAAAGGCCTCGAGTGGTCCACAATGTTCCAGAACATTCGAGGATGTTCTTGAATGTTCCACAATGATTTTTGTTATTTATTTTTGGGGTGTTATGCCGTGTTGCGCCACCTCCTTCTTTAGCCAACGCCAAAGTGCACTTTCACCAATATAATTTGCTCATCTGCCCTGATGATGGACACTGTAACGCTTTCCAAAACGTTGGCTAAAGAAGGAGGTAGCGCAAATACGCACGGCATAACACCCCAAAAATAAATAACAAAAATACTTTTGGCCGTGAAAACCTAAAATCATACCGTTCCACAATGATGTTTTCGATTCCTTGTTCCCAAACATTTCACAACAATCCAAGATGTTCTGGAATGTTGTGGAATGCTCTCGAGAACTCTCGAATATTCTGGACTAATCTAGAAATTTCTAGAGGGTGAAACTTCCAGCCCGTATATCTTCAAAAGCACGCCCTTCAGGTAAAAACGGGAACCTTCTTTATGGATGGAAGATATCACACCATACAACTCCCTCGATCGCACCGGGATTCGTTTTTGAGTTTTAATGGGACGTACACTTTTGTACACATGTTTTTATAATGTGTATTGATCATAAAACATACATCATTCTCTTCGACTATATATATTATTAAAATTCATTACGTACTTTATCTCATTGAATTTTGTATTATAAAATGGGGGCCTCCTCACAGTTAAGCCACCCACTGAGGTCAATATTATTAAAATCAATAAAAAAAAAACTTATCATATCAATACTCTTTTAAGTATCCCAAAACAATAAATAAACAAAATGAAATTATAAATATATAAAAAATAATCAACTGCGGATTGATTTTGCCTTCAAGAAATGATCTGTCATAAAAAGAAATGATAAAATCGTAAAAGTACTGTAGAAAATCAAAATATCATTTCGTATTTAATTAAAATATGTTTGAAGGTCTCCGAATTATAGACATGAATAAACAGTAATACTGTTTTGTGTTCTCAGAAAACATCCTGCGTAAATAAATAATTATTTTTGTCTGTTAGACGTTCAAACGAAATAAACCCATGTCATACGGTAATAAACTCAGTTGCTAGGGAATTTCTTGGGCCTAGCTTCCCTTGTACTTTGTATGTACTCCCTACATTTACCACTCCCAAAAACTTCGCTGAAATCGAAAAACATGCGTGAGTAGCCCACAAAATTCAGTTGGTTACTTATAAATAGAATTTATGTTGGGATGAAAGGCAAAAATATGAAATTAAAAAAAAACTTTTTAAGTGAGACGTAAATTAATAAACTTAAAGTTGTAATCGAAACATTTCATTTTCAAGGGAAAAGATTAGGCTACACTCAGAGCTTTCAATCACGGGATCTCGAGTACAGGGATCCCGGGAGTCTCAGAACTTTGTCGGCACCAAAATCTGCTCTTGTCTTAATCCCAGTATTAGCAGATTTTTGTTGGTTTCACCACCTTGTTTCAAATGTGGGATTTACTGTAATTATGGACAACAGTTCATTTACTCAATAAAATTTTTGAGATCTTGTTTACAGGTTTCTTTTGGGAGGCGGGAATGGGTACCGCCGCCCCGGAAACCTTAATTGGATAACCAACACCTCTGCCATAGGTCACCCCAAGTGGTTCGCTACGTTTGGTAATTTAGCAGGGGTGCCTGGGTTCATGGGGTGAGGTTTGTCTAAGACTTGGAGGCGGATGACCTAGACACACTGAACCCTAAATTCCTACCCAACCCTTAAAACCTTTTCCTTCCCAGAACTCGACTCTCCTCCTTTCCTTAAAAAAAAAACCCTCCACACAGCATCCCCAAAGATGACATAGGGCCTGAGGGAAATTATTTTCCTCAGGGCCTCCTGTGTGGAGCTCATGTAAAAAAAGGTCATAAACATTTTGGAATGAGTTATGAATTTTGCGCTGCTTCTTAGAAGTGACAACTTTATTTCGCAAACTTTATTTATCTGGCAGATTGAGATGTTCTTTACAAATAATTGAAACGACAGACGGTTGCAGTCATGTCAAAATCGATCGAAGAAAAGATGTATTTCTCTGTGTCAGAATTAGAAATCTAAATTGTAGAGGAAGTCGTTTTAAATCTGTCTCTACACAGAAAGTTCCATAGAGCTGTAGATCATGGACTGATTTCCAAAATCTCTTCAAAAATGAGTACAACCAGTGATATATCAAATATTATGAAAAGCAGCTGACAAATTTGAAATTAAAAACGCAGTGTGGAGTAAATCTAAAGAAATCTAGAAAAAAGGTTCAAGGATCTAAAATCGACACCACCTACCAGAGAGGAATCCGAAAGGGTTTTCGGTTTGTGGAAAAATAGCGACTAAAATAAGATGTAATCACCTAACGTCAAAATCTATATCATATGTTTTGATCTTATTGAGGTCGCATTTTAAGTCTCAATTTATTGAATAATACAGTTTTTTTCGTACACCTTCTTTTATATTATTGGAATTTAATTACTGTATGTTACATAAAAAAAAAAACATTTCTTGTTTTCCTCATATTTTAATAATGATTTAAACATCGGGATCCCGGGATTAATAAAACCCGGTTCTAAAAAAATATCTCGGGATTGAAAGGCCTAGGCATACTGAGAATGGAAACACAGAAAAAAAAGTTTTAAATTGTTATCATCTCTAAAGGATTTTAGTACCTACGCAATACTCTAACTTTTAACAAAATATTTATTTTCTTTAGACATCACCGCACAGCCTTACGTATTTTCTTTTTTTTCCCCCTGCTTTCATTATTTGTCAAACTAAGATCACCACAAAAAAAATAGTTTCATCTTATTAAAACCCCCAAACAACGTAAATGATTGTACTTAACAACTGTCGTTGCGGATTTTAAAGAAGATACTGTCACTTTTGAGTTTTTGAGAATAAGAAGATGTTAAACATGCTTTTTTATGTAAAATATTCATGCGTAAAAGACGGTGAACCTTATGCAATTTAACAAATACTTCAAAATAATCGTACATCGTTTGGTTACTAGTTACCATCGAAAACTTATTGATCAGTATAACGGTACTGGAGATTGAAAATAATAGAGAAAGTATTAATTTATACATGGCAGATGAAGATGGAAATCGATAATCGATATGGTGTTATACACAATGATGGCGGATGGTATTTTTTTTTTATTTCAGATGATTTTAGTAAGCAGCCGACTTTTATATATTTTCAAGGTAGGTACGTTATCATAAATATAAGGCCTTTTGTCTGATTTCAGTGATGGTATTTGTACATAATCGTGGAAAACTGTGGGTTTTTATCGAATCCAATATAGATTTTGTACAAAAGAAAGGGAGATGTTACTATGTCCGATTTCATTGACCTATCAGAAAAATAAGGTTTTGGTTGGTATTTTCACAGATGCTTTCGCTGAATAAAGAAAAAAAATTGTATAAAATGCTTTTCGATTAGGTTGACTTATCGCAAAATGAGGACATTTTTTATTTACTTCGGTACATAATACAGGCATGATGCCCACAAATGTACATACTTGGATATTTAAATACATGGTAGAAACAAAAATAATAACAAAAATGGGTAGTAGATTTCGATGGGTAGTAGAATTCAAATGGTTCGCTATTTTTGGTGATTTAGCAGGGGTGACCGGGTTGCGTATTTTCAAAACCCACACCGGTTCAGTCGCGGCAGCGACAATTTACATTTTCAATATCAAAATTTTAATATTTAGAAATAAAATCATTAATTTCTAATATACACATTGCAAAGATTATTTTATCTAGATTTTAGAAGAAAGATTTAAAAAAAAAATACCCAATAAAGAGGTGTATTTACAATATTTGGGAATAATATCAAAATTATTATTCATTTCTAAAATACACATTGAAAAGATTATGTTATCTTGATTTTAGAACAATTTTTGTTTTTACAAAGTGATAAAAAATAACCAATACAGAAGCGTATTTAAAATGTAAATTGTCGCTACCGCGGCTGAACCGGTATAGGTTTTGGAAATTCACGCCCGGGTTCATAAGGTGAGGTTTGTTTAGGTCTTGGAGGCGGATGACCAGGACACACAGAGCCTTAGATTCCTACCCACTCTTTAAACCCTTTTCCTTCCCAGAACTCTCCTCTCTTTCCTTTCCTTAAAAGACCCTCCAAACAGCATCCCCAAAAATGACGTAGGCCCTGAAAGAAATTATTTTCCTCAGGGCCACCTGAGTGGAGCTCATGTAAAAAAAGAAAAAGTTCACTAGGTTAACTATAAACTATTGTTTCCGTTAAGCATGAACGTACTTATCGTACATTATTTAAGCAAGAAAAGCTTTTAATTAAACCTCCTGGGTATGGACAGCAACTTATCACAAACTCTCCAATGTTTCTATAGAAAAACTTCACCACAAACAAGGGAAAATTTTAATGAACTCAAACAGTTGATAAGGGTAATTACTCTGTAAGGTCACATGCTTAATGATTGCGTTCTTAAACTTTTAATGCCACCATGTTATTAAACTTTGTTATATTTACAAAGAACTGGATATAAGCATTAATAACGAATTACCATGTAAATAATTGTGCCAAGTTGGAAAGTTCTGTGAGTTATTGAACCAAGTTACCTAACTCTGCACAGTTCCCGATTCACTGTACACCAATATAGATAACTACTTCGACGTAATTAATAATCTATTTCCATTAGCGTGGAACTTTGCCTACCACAGAAACATCAAATTGCTAATCCGGGCTTAAAGACACGACGCTCAATTTGAGTACTTCAGTGTTATCTATTTTTACACGATTAAGTGGTGTTGATAAATGTTTCACGATAAAAGCTCTCTATTTATAATATGTAGCCTCTGCCTCAATGAATATTCAAGTAATGTTTTTTTAGAGAATGTTAGTACTGTATGAATTAATTTTATTTTAACTCGCAAACTAATCATAATTTTACCAAATTAAATCCCTTGGGCAGAGTGTAGACACACATATCCATAGTTGCATATACTCTGTGATTCATTTCCAGGGGCGTGCAGTCGATTTTTTTATGGCACCGTTATGATTTGAAACTCGATGACACGAAAAAGCGACACTAAAAAGAGACAAACATATACATCTATACGATTTAGCCTGCGAGAGAATGAGATTGGATGATCGGTCTCTTCTTTGTGCGGTTTCACTTCTACCCCGTGTGAACTGAACACTTGTATTTTTTTTAGCACCACATACAGGTCAATGTGTCCAGGAGTGACGGATATATGCATCCAATTCTCTCACTGAGGTGCAAGGCGATGGTCGAGAGAGTACGACTGGAAAGATCTGTGTTAGGTCTCCCTCAACCAGTCTTTGCGGAATGCCGTGCAGTAGGTGGGCAAATGCATTCGCCAACAAGACGTAGACAAACTTCACCTCGTAAAACCTGGCACCCCTGCTAAGTCACCAAACGTAGAGAACCACTATAGCAGGGGTGTTGGTTATCCAGCAAATGAACTGCGCCTGCTTCAACATGGGAGTTCGTAGTGAGACATCACTAATATTTAAAAAAAATAAATTATGTCAATACCACACAAGAGTCCCAACTGCTCCCGTCTGAAGCCAGTGAGACTATGGTATCCTCAATTGGGGTATGTTGTGTGGCTGAAAGTAATGGGGAGGGGAAGGAGATAGGGAAGAGGAAGGTGGGGAAATACCTGGCTATTCAGATCTGGTCATCAAACACGGCTAAAACCATTTCAAGCAACGTTTCAATTCTGAATAGTGGTCGATAGGGTGATACTGAGAGTATCTCCCACTCTGGAACATGCAGCAAATGTACTATATATTATTTTAAATTAATTAATTGTGAAATAACACAATAATCAAATAAAATTTATTTGCCATTCCGGGATTCGATCCCGCGATCTTCGATTCGGATTCGATTCGGATTGCGATTCAAGAACCTTACCGTTCAACCATGCCGGCCAAAGAATTAATAATGATGGAAAATTAAAAAAAATATATCGTATCAATAATTATTATACCATTTTGATTTATTTTCAACAGTCTTGTCAAAAAAGAGGAAATTTTATGTTATTCAAAAATTGGCTTGTAATGTGCGTAACTAAAGTGGTTATTTGGATATTTGATATGGCTTAGGGCTTAGGTAATCCCAACCAACACCGAATAAAGTCAGCAGCTTTGCCGTTCTATGTCAGTGGAAGGTTTTTTTTTTTTTAATATCGATTATTTCGCTATTTTCCCTACGCCTACCCCTATTAATAAATCTATGCACGTCACTGTCATTATCCAACGCTTGACGTGACCCGACTCAAATATTTGATCCTCTTGATCCTTCCATCCACTTGCGCGTCGTATACATTGCACCTTCAGCATGTCACTTCACACAAACTTCACGTCTGAATCAATCCCTTACGTGTTTCTTTTTTAATCTTGATAATTACAAACACATTTTGTTATCACTCAGATCTTCTCATTTGCAATTTAAGCACACATAGATACGCCAGGCAAATGAAAAATTTACAAAAAAAGTTAAATTGCTTAGCATAAAGCTTCTAAAAATAATTTCAGTAGTATGATATCTAATTGGCATTTGCACAATGATGTTACAATTTATATATACTTAAAGTCTGACAAAATTCAGATAAAACGTGTCAAATAAGCTAATAAATTCTTAATTCATCGAAATTCATCGAAATAATTGTATTTCTTACAATTAATTTGTGTGCATTTACAAACATATTTATTTTTCATGGTTCCTGACTCTATACTGTTTGAACACAAACATTGTTTTATTGATTATTGATTACATTTTTATGAGGAGTATGATAACGTTCTTAATAAAGATAACTGTATATCATTCGGCTCCTGTTATTGTATTCATAGTGCTGATTCATTAAATCTGATTATCAGACCTGTCTGTAATCCTGAGCATAATTTCTGAAGTACTAAAGTAGCATTATATTATCCAATCCCAAAAATTTTGGGTTAGAATACTATTAACAATTTATTTATAATATGAATAAAATAAAATAAATACCTACGCTTGAAATTCATATGAAATGTTGTTGTACGAGCAAATACACAATTCACCCAAAGGCTTTCATGTCAAATTATGTAGATAGACACATGGATATAGGACATTTGTGCCTCTGGATCTAGGTTGTATTATACAGACTTATAGAAGCATACAAATACTGGAAACTTTGCGCAGGATTGTGAACTGAAATGTCAAAGGTTCACAGGCTTTACCGTAATGGTTTCGTGGACAGCTGGTTGCCACAATGTATCCTTCCGAAAATTTGCTATAAAATATTTGGCAACACAAAAGTTTTTTTTCATAATTGGGCAATAATTAGTTGAGAATAATAACGAGATAATGAGAATTGAATATTTTGACGATTCGACCGGCCAAGGTCTTAAGTTCCTTGGCTCCCGATCTAGAAATCACGAATGTAATTTTTTTTAATAACAGTATCTACACAGGAAAATAGTTTCCCTCAGGGCCTATAACACCTTTTGGGATGGTGTATGGAGATCCTTTTTAAAGAGTGGAAGTTCTGGGAAGAAAAAAAATTTATGAAGGGTGGTTTGTAATCTGGGGCTCCAGAAGGGTGTGTTCATACATATGAATCCGTCCTCCCACTGCAGTGCAGTTGGTGGGCAGATGCATCCGCTGCCAAGACTTCACTTCAGAACCTCACCCCGTGAACCCGGGCACCCCTGTTAAGCATATTATGCATATATCACTGACCGGTTAGTGGCTGAGTTGGCATCGCGTTTGGGTCCCACCCGGGCGTCCCGTGTTCGATTCCTCGGCTGGCTAAGTCCTCCAACACGACACAAGCAACATTTTTTTTAGTTTGGCGGTAGAAGAAGATTTTTAAATATTGTTGTATTATTCATAATACGAGAATGTTTGTCTGTCTGTAAAAAAAATGAATTTGCGAGTGTATTTTATATAACATAAACTTAATTTGCAGCACTATCGAGTGGTATATACGAGTATGTACTCTCAGGATCGCTAATGTGGATGACAGTGCTCTATTGAGAATCGAAATATTGCTTGATATAACACTAAATGTAATCTGAACAGCCAGGTATCTCCTAACCTTCCTTTCCCCCATTGTATTCACCTCCCCCTCCCTTCGCCTCACACAGCCACATACCATTGGATAATATACTCAATTATATCAAGTTCGATTCCTATAGCGATTAACTGGCTTACTCCCTTTTTTAGTACAAATTTTGTTTAATGAAGACACCCGCACTATAATTCTTGTGTTTTTCATCCTTTTTTAAATAATCTATCATTATATCGTTTTAATAGTGCATAAGTTTTCTCCAATAATACACACAGCCATTGCGCTGTTTGCATTTGTCTCCTTTGTCTTTTAGCTAGACTACTGGCCAAGTGTGCTCAAATAATCGATAAATGTTATGTCCTAGTATGTCAATGATCATCCACCCTCCTGTAGACACAACATTTAGAATACAATGAGCGACGCAGTCACACTCAAATATTTTTACGCCGGACAGTCTAGGAATAAAAATAATGACCCTTATTTTTCAATTACATAAATGAGTTTTGAAAAAAATACCTTGTACGAAAAATATGTTTGTTGGTTTTTGTGCTGTTTCTATTATCTATTAATGGGTTTATTTTTAAAGATCCAGTTTTATGAAATATAATCTCGAGGATATTTGATGAAGCTCTAGGCTTACAAATTGTTCAATTACTAAATAGATACCGTTTTGCTTTTTATTATTAATAATTTATTTATTGTTTCTTTACATTGCAGGTAAAAATGTTTACAAAACAATTTGCAACCTCACTAGGACAAGCTTGTGTTGAGGTTAACAATTCTACAAATTAACAAAATAACACAAAATTATACAGATATTGAAAGAACAATATTGTTGTATTTCTTACAGGTTGAGATTATTACTAAACTGCTGGCGCTAGGTAGTACATTAATGTTAATTGATCCAACGGTTCGAAAAGTTTAAGATGTGCGTGATAAAGTGTTTCTATTTTGTTGGGATCGAAACTTCAGAACATACACAAATTTAATAACAGTAATTCATTTAAGTAGGGTCGAAAAGTGCAAATTTAGCCAAGTTCAAATGCGTGAGTCTGACATTATATTGTCATTAATGTATTGTTTTTGGTGGTGTTGATTAAATACACATATTAGGCATGAAATAAACGTGATTTTAACTAAGAATAAATTGGGATCTAAGTGAGACTAAAGCGATTTTTAATTGACCAAGTAATTACCTTTACGAAAAGACTTGCACTGTTTAATTACAGTATAAATAAATGGCGCAAAGTATCTAAATGTGAAAATATCTTCTGTGTTATATTGGATTTCAAGATAATTTTAGGATAATTATGTGAAGGGTTCTGACTTTAATTTGCATAAATCAATACACAATATCTACGCTGGAAAAGAAAAAATGGCTAAAGCGCCATAGAGCTGGAAAGAAAAAAATGGCTAAAACGCCTTACAGCTGGAAAGGAAAAATGTTGATAGCGTCATACAGCTGGAAGGGAAAAATAGTGTCTGGAACCTCGAGACGTTATTATTTATTTTATTTATATTTTGATTTTTTACGATTTAATCATATGAAATAATATAAGGTATATTTGCGGCACGTTCCAGAGTGGAAGATCGCACCGGTGAAAGATAATCAGAATTTGATCAGAAAGTTGCTTGGAATGGCTTTAGCCATCCACCACATGGTGACTAGATCTGAATAGCTAGGTACTCTTCTCCTTCCTCTTCCCCGTCTTCTTCCCCTCCTCATTTACCTTCAGCCTCACAACGGTTCCATGCCAACTCAGAATCTATTCAACTCAACACCTCTTTGAAAAGTCATTAAAAGCTATGAAAAAAAATAAACTGAAATAGCCCGTAACCTTGCCTAACGTAACCTATTTAACTATTTTTTTAGATTTTTTTTTATCACTTTTCAAAAGAGGTTCTGAGTTGTCCGGTCATCTTCACAACATCGCTGGGTCGCTGGCTCTGGACGGGGACAGTAGGGACTCTTGTGAGGTATTCATAAAAAAATGCTTTGTTCAACAGCGCACAATTGGATAAAATAAAAAGCATTTACTTTCAAACGCAAACAAAGTTTCCTCGACCGACAGAAAGAAAATGGTTAAATTATTATTCAAATTTTCTCTCTCCTTTAAAGCATTTTACTTTAAGAATGCATTTTAAAAAGCATTTTACTTTAAGAATCTTCATTCTCTCTTTATGTTTGTAAATTGGCAGCATTTCTTTCTGTATTTGAAAGTTAATCCAACATAGAGTTTTAGAGAGAAATTTATTATACGAGTGTCACGTAAATAACGGCCAAATATTTAATATTCAAACATGACTTGAATGATGAAGTCATTATCGTGATTTATGACACTTGATTCAATCTGCCCACCCCACCAACCCACCAATACGAGATATTATCAACTGTAGTAAATGTATGAATGGTTTTCAAAAAGGAAATGGAATCTACGAAGATTTGCGAGGAGTCAAACACTAAAAGTCAGTGACTGAGTTGTGTTGTTTTCAATCTTTGTAGGTTTATACAATTTTAAGAAAACGAGATGTAAATATTTTGATAGTGAAGATTAGGTATGTTTGCAAACAGTGTGACGTAACGCAAATAACTAATCTCGATCAGTTTGGAATAAGGTGTGATTTTGATTCAACAGCTGGTCGACGAAGGTTGATTTTTTCCTAATAACCTTGTGAGGAAAATACATCGTGAATATTTAAACAATATATAAAGACTTATTTTGAAGTTGAATATATGATGTCTTTTAAAAACCGACTTTTATTTTTAAAACTCTGGGACATGAACATAGTTCCTGTTGCGCTTAGAAAAAAAATTGCGGGTCACGAATAACTTGACAATATCTTTTTGAGTGTTTTGAGAGTAATAACGCGTACAACGGTGGCCTCCGTAGTTGAATTATTACAAACATTAAAACCTGGCGTCAGCAAGTTATTTTACTTGATTAATTCGAACTTTCTAACAATTAATTAATTAATATATATTGTAGGTTTATATTGTAATAGGATTGTGGAATTTTTCTAATGCTCAGCGAAAGAATGATTGTAGTCTACCAAATACTATGTATCTTAATAACAAATGTGCTAATGGTACCGAAGGCGTAGTAAATCTTTTCGCAGATTCATTTAAAAGTGTTTATGACTTGAATATTCTTGATAGTGAGATCCCTAAAGGTAAATCACTTGAAGAATCACTTAACTCAAGTCATTGTTTCATTGAAATATCTGCCATAGAAAAGAGTATAAAAGCGTTAGGTTCTAATAAATCTGCTGGACCGGATGGTTTTCCTCCAATATATTTAAAATCTTGTATTGACAGTTCGACTTATTCATTATTCATACCATTTAATAAGTCTTTGTCAGCAGGACGTATTCCAGATCTTTTTAAAAGCTTTTTAATGCCTATTCACAAAAATGGTGATAAAAGTGATGTATCAAACTACAGACCAATATGTGTATTGTCCGCCATTAACAGACTACATCATTTTGGCAATAAATTTGGGAATGTTGTAGACGAAAACGAAGTCTTTATAATCACTTTACCGAGAAATATGATTTCACGACTCCTTAGTGAATACACTTTTTTTATTTTTATATTTCTATGTTTCTTTATACATATTTGCTTTCTTTACTACATATTTTACTCCTTTTTTAGCCAACGTTTTGGACAGCGTTACAGTGTCCATCATCAGGGCAAAAATAAATAACAAAAATACTTTTGGCCGTGAAAACCTAAAAACATACCAAATTGAGGCACGTTTCAGCATGGTAGATAATCTCATAATCGCTCTGGTGAAAAACCACTACTAAAAATCGAAACGTTGTTTGAAATTGCTTTAGCCGTGGTTTGATCTGAATAGCCAGATACTTCCCCACTACTAAGTGTGTTTATCGGAAGTGGCCAGCTAGGTTAGTATGTTTTCTATTTGTAAATAGTAAAATTAGGTAGAACCTAAGATTTTTTCAATAAATTATACAGCGCTCTTCAGGTGATTTTTTTACAAAAAACGGCGATCTACAAATAATCATATAATTATTATTATTCTTGTGCGGTAGGTACTCACAACAAAATGTCGGAGGGCTTATCAAGCAGAGGATTGAAACTGCGACGCCTTCTGAGTGGGTACCCGACACATTTGTCCACTCCCCAACTAACTGAGTATAATAATATAAACTCGCTAGCTATAATATAAAGCAACCTAGTCTAACTAATTAAGACCCTGCTTTCCGAATTTGAACCAATTTATAACATCATTCCTAAAACTATAATTTTTTAATTTTTTAAGTTCTTAAAAAATTTTTGTTATTTTGTAATTGCCGAGCCAAAATGGTAATTATTATGATATTCCCTACGTGGACGCCCAGATTTTGGGCCAAATAGACGCGCCTTGCTTCTCGTGTCGCTTTGTTCTGTAAAAATAAGCTTGCGAAATAACAAAACACCGTTGTTGGCTATTGGTTATGATTTTTATTGGTCAACGCCCTAAAGTCGTTAACTCCGCCCAGTTCCGAATGGGTCCAGGACTAGGACATTGCCTCAACCGGTTTTCCCTTCGATTGATACTGTAATTTCTAATTCAAATCTTCCCCCACTCTTAATCCTCCCCCTTTCTTCTCCCCTTCCTCTTCATAGGTGATCTGTATTTAATTTTTAACTTTAGTGTAGGTACTTTTACTCCTGATAATGTGAACATTGTTCCCAAGACATGTAGATTGTGTACATAAATAAAATGAGTAAACTAAGTTATTCGACTTTTCAAACAAATAAAAATATTAATCCCAACTGTTAACGAATGTGCTTTCCCTATTTAATTACTATGATAAAATTACATTACTTGGACTACTGAAATCAAACTGGCGTATTTCTATCTAACGAACAAACAGACCTTTTATTGCACAAATTTTATAACCGAGCGTCAGGCTGAAACGTAATTTAATTTTACTGTTTTTTTATTCACGTTTCTACGCTGTGGACGCGGAAGGGCTTTTATACAGATCGTGTTGGTGGTTTATTTTCTTTTTCAGATATATTCATTAAAAGTTATTATTATTAGGGTTTTACGATTTTCTTTTTCAAATTAACTCCACACAGGAGTCCCTGAGGAAAATTATTTCCATCAGGGCCTGACTCTTGAAGAGATCTATGCTGTAGGAGGCGGAACACAGAGGCCTGCAAATCGTTTCACAGCAGAATAGTTGATCTAAAAAACGAGTCTTTCTCATGTGACTATTGTCAACTGTGTACAAATGTTGGTTGCGCTTTTGGCGTGTTCCCCGACTGTGCACCGGTGACGAGGGAATGAATGAGGCTAGTCCTTCGAAGCATTTTAGGGCTCCAGACCGGAGGTGGCTGCCAAACTCAACCGTGGGGCGGACTTGTGATTTGTACATGATTATCAGTTGTGTACTATCTGCAGTATCTGAGGGCCCTGTACAGTTCGTCCAGCTTCTGAGAGGCTACCATAAATCTGGCTTCGATGGAGCCTCCAAATCTTAAGAAAAAAGCAATGGAAAGGAAATTATTATTTTTTTATTTTCAAGTTGCTTTTCGGTGTATCAGCAATTATTTTCAGGATTTAATATTATTTTATATTAAGTATTGAAAATATTTAAAACAATATCTTACCAAAAGTGTTGCTTTACATAATATATGATCAGAAGTATTATTAACTTTATCAAAACCGATAAACCGAAGATATTAGTTTTAAACGTATTTTTAATTTTTTTTAAATGTCTGACAGAAGTAATTAAAAAGGTTGCAGGCACATTAAGCATATAAACTGACAGTTGATCCACCGACAATTTGTCTCTCGAAATAATAATTTTTTTGTGCATTTTTTACCGATTTCAAACGTAAAATCGACTTCAAAAATATGCTGGTATGAATACCAAACGAATATACAGTGTCAATTTTATGTACTTATGCGCTGGTATACAAACTATAGATTTTTCCTTGATGCATTTGACAGAAAATTTATTTTATACTTTGTTATTCGGCGGTACTTCCACTCTGCACATCTCTTCGGGGTCACTCAGTTATATTTTGTGGGCGTTAGGTTTATCTTATTTTCCCTAAACCGACTGCATATTGTATTTAAGTATGCCCGGGAGCAACTGTCGGCGAATGAACTATCATGGAATCATAAACATGTAACATATTAATTGGTGAAAAAGCTATAATTAATTTTATGAATAGATTATTTGACAAGAGATCATAGACGGCCTTAGCGATTGAGTGATTGCGATCCTTTGCTACAAACCCGGGTTCGCGGGTTGACATCCCGGCGTTCAAAATTTAATTTAAAATGCATTTGCAGTAAGTTTCAGACCACCATTCTGAACGAAACTTTGATCAAAATGGCTTTAGCCGTGTTCGATGACCAGATCTAAACAGACAGGTTCTTTCTTATCTTTCTCTTCCCCATTTCTTTTCCCTCCCTATTACCTTCAGCCTCACAACATACCATACCACAATTGGGGTAGGAATTGTGTGTAATTTGAGCAAGATTGTGCAGATCTGTGTCTATGTAATTTGTGTTATTTCATACTCAGAGAATCTAATAAAGCCACAGGAATTCCAGAAATTACGTGCCTTTAACAAATCTAAATTTAGTGCCTATTTATTATTGGATTATTAACACCGGCAAATTTCTCATCAAGCTACGTTTAATCCGATGTGTATACGAAAATCACACGTCTCTTTAATCGACAAAATCGTAAAATCACAAATTAACACAATATGCTATAAAACCGGTAGAGAAGGATATTAAAAGAAATTCAAAGTGTTAAAACATTCATAAAATGGAAATCGAACGGTGCTATAACAATTTTTATTGGCAGTATAACTTTCATGGCGTACTTGAAATAATAATTTCAATAAAAATATAGATAAACTTTAACATTCCCAAATGAACCGCCATTAAATATGTTTTTGGAGCTTTTTTGTTTAATGAATATCACGAAAATACAAGAGTTTTTTTTCCATAAACTAATTTTGTAACTGTAATTAGAAATCGACAAAACCTTTTTAACACCGATTTACAATCAAAACATCCCCCCTCACAATACTCGAAATAGCAATAAAATCCGCATACCTCAAACACATACTACAAAATATGGGATAAAATCTCTGAACCACATTGCCTATACACTATATAATTCGCTTCCAGATATGTACAAGGGAATCCAGCAAAATAAAATAAAAAATCAGAGTAATGCTTTAAAAGAATATTTTTTAAGGATGAAATTATGTTATTTTCTTGGCATGTTCAATTATGCCTTGTTTCCGCTTCTCTTCTTTTCTTTTTAATTTAGTTGTAATCATCCATATTTGTAAAAACTTGTTCCTTTTTTCTTTAATTGTTTTCTAATGTTGTTTGTTCTACTTAACCTGTCTTTTATTTTTCGTCTATATTTTATGTGAAATTTATATTTTTTATAATCTAAGTTCCTATGTAAAATTATTATTTCCTACCATCTATGAATTGTATGTTCCTCCTGTCCTAAAATGAGTTCTGTAACTCATCGGGATTGCCCTGGCAAGAAATAAAAAAAACAATATATATATTAGGGATTGCAAAAAGAAATCACAAGTATTTTCTAAAGCGTCTTTATATCATTTCTACATAATCAAAGACTCAAAATGATTTCGATTGTGATTTGTGATGTGAGTTAACCTAACATTCTAAAATACTAAAATGGAATTAAAAGTTCACGCATTCGTGGTAGCCTGGGTGTCACGAACTTAGATAGTTGGCTGGAGGAACGACAGTTTAGATGATATGGACACATAAGGCGGAGACCACCAGATCATGCAATGAAGCAGGCAACGTCTAGGAGCTTCATGGACAGTCATCCAGAGGAAGACCAAAGAACTCCTGGATGACTCAATGCTCTAAAATATTGCAAAGAAACGGCCTGTATGAAAGGGATATCTAGAACCGAAGATAATACACCTAAATATTTAATAATTTCAACTTTAGCGAGTTCATTGGACAGTGAATATGTTTCTTAATTGCATCATTGATTCAAATGTTAAGGTTATCATGAAGATTATTTTTAATGTTTTTTTTATAAAAAGTTAAATAAAAAGTTTTGCTGTATTTTAAAACATTTTAGCCGCGAGCCGTTGCCTTAGAAAATGTTTCGATCCTATAATTTCCGTTTACAATTATTGCCGTGTCGTCGGCGTAAGAAACAACTTTTCCAGGGATCACAAAATTACGTATCATTGATTCAAATTTTAAGGTTATCATGAAGATTATTTTTAATGTTTTTTTTATAAAAAGTTAAATAAAAAGTTTTGCTGTATTTTAAAACGATTTTAAAACATTTTAGCCGCTAGCCGTTGCCTTAGAAAATGTTTCGATCCTATAATTTCCGTTTACAATTATTGCCGTGTCGTCGGCGTAAGAAACAACTTTTCCAGGGATCACAAAATTACGTAAATCATTTATAATCATTTTTTACCTTATATTTATTTATTTTTTATACTATATACTTGTTATGTTGCTCCTGTATAACTTACCAATGTTACAATCATCAAGGCGTAAATAAATGAATATAATTTTTTTTGTGAAACTAAGATTACATAGTGTGGGGAATGAAACTTACTCCGTTGTTATATTTTTTATAAAAACATCGCTTCCTTTAAAAACATAGATGTATGCAGATATTATGCAACAATCCTTAAATGTCAAATTGTTAACATAACAAATTCACTAAACACTGCTCTGTAACTACTTTAATATGTAAAGTTGTGTACCTTTTATTTTTTGTACTATATATTTTTTATGTTGCTCCTGTACAACTTACCAATGTTACATGTAAAAGCCGTCAAGGCGTAAATATATATTAAATATAAAATATAAATATAAAAATATAATATAGCCTGAGAACGAGAAAAGCCGACCCCAACAGCCTACCTAGGCAACGAGTTGGGACATAGCAAGGTAGAAGAAGAAATGTTTTAAATACTTTTAGCACCTACATAAATGAATGTACGCCGCCGTACTTAAAATGCTGGATTCTCGGCCATGGCAATTCCATTTTTTAATGTTTTTTTCTACATTTTAAATTATCGGGTGTGCGCTAATATTCCATAAAATGCAATCGTTAAGAGATACCAATTAGTTTAAGAGAAACCAAATTTATTTAAAAATACCGTTGACAGCCATTATCTTTAAGAAAACCAATTGAACCTTCTTACACATGTGATCAAACCAACCTCTCCATGTCTAATATTCCAGAAACAAAACATTAATTATTCAAAAGACATGTACCAAAACATGTACGTCTGTTTGACACTGACATATTCTGGTAAAATGTATTTGATTGGACACAAATTCGTTGGATATACCTAGAAAACTAAATACGTACATCATGCATAAATAATACAGGTCAATCACGTGATGATGCATCTATTTTTTTTTTTTTTTTTACAGTTAATACCGCACAAGAGTCCCAACTGCTCCCGTCTGGAGCCAGTGAGACTATGGCATCCCCAATTGGGGTATGTTGTGAGGCTGAAGGTAGTGGGGAGGGGAAGGAGATAGGGAAGAGGAAGGTGGGGAAGTACCTGGCTATTCAGATCTGGTCACTAAACACGGCTAATCTATTAGAATATATACATATTTGAATTGCAATGAATGTTGTTAGTGTCCCTACATTGAGCGCACTACTCAGATGAAGTACCTTGGCCTCACCATTGATTCATAACTCAAATGAAATCTTCACACTCAAATAATTGCTAGCAAAATAAGAAAAACAATACACTTTTTCAGAACAAGATGAGTTTTTTCTAGGCTTCTAACATTTAAAATAATTGAATTTGCAGTCCATTGAGTATGGTATCGTAGCATGGGGAGGTGGCATTTTATCTAGACCCAATAGCATAAACCCAATCATAAAGGCACAGAAAACAGGTTATACTTTGGCTACCTACAGACTCTAACTATCAATAATATTATATTATATTATATTCGACAAAATCAGGAAAGTCTTCATAAGAATTCCAACTGCTCTCAAACAATCCGGAGCCAGTTACAATATGGCATCCCCAAGGTATAATGAAACAATTTTTAAAATTACTTTTTGGTTGATTTTTTTAGCAGGTCGTTTGTTGGTCTGCAGTTTGGTATTTTGAATACATTTACGGTTATGAAAAAAGGTTAGTCTTGCTTATAGTGTTCAGATATTAAAAAAAGACAAGTTTTCAAATTTGGTAAAAAAAAATCCGATTTTGGATTCGGTTTACTCGAAAACGAATAATCAAATAAAAAAAAAATTATGTTTAAAAAATCGACTCTAATTGTGATGAAGCCTCCCGCTTGTAGTATAATTTTTCAGACACCGTGTACAATGTAATCCATTTTAAATTTTCAAAAGACCATAAATCTCTTTTTATTGAATGTCAAAGTTTTGCTTGGAGCTTTTCTTTAAGATATTAAAAGTTTCTATTGATTAGACAATACAATGAAAACATTCATCGTGTACGTAGCTTTTCAAACGGCTTACGGAAAGTTCTTCCATTCAGAACTTTTCGCTAAACATTTCTTATCAAAAGGAGAAAAATAATTCAATTTTATAGGAAATTACCAAACTCAAAATCGACGCATTTACAAATCTGTCAAACTGGGTAAAAACTCGCTCTAAAAATTACCTGTAATATTTCATTAACTTAGACTCTTGTCTTAACCTGTCGCGTTGATATGTATTTTTTTTTTCAAATACGAAATTGAAATGTTAAATTAATTTAGCAGACCCGTAAAGACCTGTTTAAACCAACTAAAATTTATTTTTGTGATGTGCGCAATTCCAGTAGGTGATTTCGCTTTATTTAGTACACGTGCAACTCATTTCTGTACAATTTTGTACTGATTCATCAAGGGGAAAAAATTACAAAATTTTATGAAATTAAAATTTAAACTTAAATATCGGAATGCGTTAATAAAATTATACATAGAGAAGAAAGAGATCGGCGCATTGAAATAACTGATTATGAACATAATTATGATTTTTCTAATTTATAAAGAATTTACTATTACAAAATGTGTTTCGAAATATCCAAAAAGTACACATCTTTATACGTTGTCTTGTTCATTTAATGAGTTGCTGAACATAATTTTGGAAAAGCCACTTAGAAATATTCCGAAAAATTAAAGAACGATAATCAATTAAAATAAAATCCGCCATACCACACGAGGTAAGTACCCAACAATTTAATAAATATGTTTGAAATAAGCCATTCCTAAGTTTCAAATAAAAGCTTTACGCTTTAAATTAAATGCGGAACTCTAGAGGGTGATTATTTTTCACAAAACTATCCAAAATATTTCAACACGCAAAGTGGGTAGTTTCTGCCCTTGAAATTGATTCTACGAAAATTAAACTATATGAAAATCGGAAGACCTCCAAATAGCCGGTAGCGTGCCCATGGGTAATAAAAATAACTTTTCGGCATAAATATTGTTTGAAGTACGAATATTAATTACTTAAATGAAAATGATTCTACAAGGATTTGAGGTGTGACCTGTTTTAAATGACTACTCAAATTTTGGCAAGTATTTTAAATGAAGAAGATTTAAACATGGTTCACAATATTATTTTTTGGATTATGGAGTATCAAGCTTCCTCCCTCGTGGGCCAATGTTTCGGACAATGTTATACTATCCACCATCAGGGCAGATCTGTGTGTGTATTGTATTGTACTTGTTCATATTTGTAGAAGTGATACCGTGTAGCAAGCATCAATCCTCTTAGGGTCGGTTTTTCGTATAATAATTAGAGAAAGTAGTATTGTTTTCAGTGTTTACTTTTGGAGTAATCGTTAATTACCGGATGCCAAGAACTAACAAGCTAGGTTCGTGGTCCTTATTGATGTTGATGAGTTTTTTTGTGGACACCTAGTAATCCGTAATTAGTAGTGCTTAATGATCAATTTTTCTGTTTTTGTACGATAGTATTTAAATATTTCTAAATATACTGTAGTGTTTGTAAAAGTACTTGAGTTTCAATGTCTCTAAACAGATTTCGACAATACTACATGAGAGAGACAAAGTACGAAGATATCCGATTATATCCGTTAGACATGTGAGCAACTCACTGAACAGCGGTCCACGCAGCAGATCAATACAGAGCAATACTTAGAACGGACGTTTGAGTTCAATTAGTTATTCATTGTAAACGTGATAACGATACTAAAAACTTAATAATAAATTTTTTTGAAAACTCCTTTTCACCAACTGGAATTCTATTCAGTGGATTACACAGTATATCACATATTCATACCACAAATAATACATTACAAAGAAACATATCGTAGTACGAAATATTATCTTATATATGTAAATTGTACACTTGGTTGCTTTGTAATATAAAATAAATAAAAATTTAAAATTAACAATTAAGTCAATAGTTTAAATAAGCACATTGAGTAGCTTTGCGCTTATCACGATTGATTTTTGGTGTATTATGCCGCTTTAATCACTGGTAGAACACTGGTGGACACTGCAAGACTGTCCAAAACGTTGGCTAAAGGAGAAAAAACAAAAATCAATCAATCAATCAATCAATCAAATCAATCAATACGTTAATAACGTTATCACCTCCACGAAAGAAATGAATTGAATGAAAGGTTCAAACGTATTGGCTGGAATCACTATTGTACCCAAGTATAAAATAATTAAGTTGACATATTACGAATTTTTTGTAGGGCGCTGTGTACAAAAATCACGAAAACGTGGGACAGATAACAATTCAAACCGAATAAATACAACATCTAAAAATAACTTGGTAGGCGGTCCTAGGTACCACCGCTCCGGGAACAATTTATTGGATTACCAACAGGTTTGCCGTATGTCACCCTAAAAAGCAAGCAATGTTGGTGGTTAGCAAGGTCCATGAGGTGAGGTTTATCCGGATCTTGGAGGCGGATGCGTCTGCCAACCAACTGCTTGGCAGGCCGGATCGAGAGAAACTGGATGAGGAAGCCATTTTGACCTCTCCAGCAGGACTCTGTCAGAATATCGCCATGCACCGCAGTAGGAGGGATAGATTCATATGTCCGTCACTTCTGAACACACTGACTCCCAGGTTTCTACCCACCCCTCATACATTTTCCTGCCCAGAACTTCCTGTCATTCCTTTCCTAAAAAGAGCCTCCACACAGCATCCCCAAATCCTCCACAAATCAAAAAAATCTGCGCAAATTCTTAATACAAAACATTACCAAGTTTTTAGACAAAACTTCAGTTGATATCATAAATATGATTTGAGCGTTCTTCGTTTCATTTTTACTTCATGAAACGAGATTAAATCCATTTTTACCTTACATATTTTTTCCGTTCTCTTGTGTATCTACTAAAAAAAAGAACCTCATCCTTTGTGAAACGAGGCTGAACTTTTCTTGATAGCTTTACGAAAGTTTTAATACTTGTTTATGCAAATAGCCAAAAGCCTTTGCTTGAACGTCTTTGAACTACATATTTCTTGCAAGCTTTGGCTAAAAATTTTCATTTTTTAAATTATTGATTTTAATTTGGAGGTGAGTGTAAGTACTGCCGAACGGGAACAATTATTTATTGGATAACCAACGACAATTCTGCCAAACGTTACCATAGTGGTTTCCTACGTTTGATAGCTTAGCAGGAATACACGGGCTCATGGGGTGAGGTTTTTCCGGGCCTTTGCGACGGATTCTTCTGCTCACCAACTGGCAAGCCGGATCGGGAAAGACTGCTTGATGGACTTCTCCAGTAGGACTATTCCAACCTTGCACAGTAGTGGGAGGGATGGATTCATACGTCCGTCATTCCTCCACCACACCTCACACCAGATTCATACCAACCACTCGTATCGTTTTCCTTCCCAGAACATCCTCTTTCTAAAAAGACTTTGAGGCGAATTATTTTCCTCATGGTCTCGTGTGTGGAGCAAATGTACAAAAAAATAAACAGCTAAAGCTTCGTGGTAAATAATCACACACTAGGCCAACAATGTGGAAATTACATTATAATGTGTCATCCGTCATTAAAAAATAAAATTTAAAAACCAAAAAAAAAACAATTATCTATTACCAATTTTGTACGTTACAATTTTTGCTTTACAAGTGGCTTTCTGCTACTAGGTGATAAAGTAAAATATATGGTAAATTAGGTATGCTCTTTATAGCCCACAGTGTTTTATGGGTGGCGATGATAAAGCCATTTAATGTGTGTTAATTTGAAGTTTTATTCATATTTTTTGTATGCCGTCAATGTTCAATCATTCCAGTTACTTAATCAAATGTCGGTGGAAAACATAAAAATATTGACTTCGACAACAAATTGGCTAGCACCGAGCTGACTGAAAAATAGGAAACACAATCGCAATAAATGCGAACGGAGCTTTGTGCTTTAATGGAGATAAATATCCCACAAAGGTTATACTCTTATTGAAACTTAAGTAGACATGGAAAATTAATTTAATTAAGCCTCAATTGGATGTATTTTATCTCAAAAGATATTTTATAGAACGACAGTAGTTAGAAAAGCTCTTATATTTTAATCAAGTGGAATTATTTCATGAACCTTTTCAATTTAAGTCTATATAGTCGATCAATAATAATGTCGCTGTCTATGTCATCTTCGGGGACGCTATGTTGAGGGTTTTTTTTATGGAAAGAGAGGAGTAAAATTCTGGTAAGGAAAAAGGTATTAGGGGTAGGTGTAAGAATCTGGGGGTCAGTGTGTTCAGGAGTGTATGAACCCATCTCTCTCACTACGGTGCGGGGCGATGTATGGGCCGAGAAAGTCCTTTTGGAGTAGTCGTAGTAGTAGTAGTAGTAGTCAGGTTTGTTTTAAGTTTTTATTTTTTACCAATCCGGCCCGCCATGCAGTAGGAGGGAACACAAACCTAATCCCGTAAACCCAAGCACCCATTTTAAGCAATAAAAGGAACTTTAAAAACATCGCTTACTTACCTATTAAATGCTTGACGTTTGGATGAAAATTCAAATTGAAAAAATTTTAAATATGTAAATAAAATATTCAGTGCTAAGGGTGTAGCTTACAGGCAGGTACACCCTATTTTATGATTGACTCAGTAAAAAAAAAATAATGAAGACATTATGAAATGTAAAAATTTCTAAATCGCGACTCTAACTTCAAACGATTAATTTTTGCATACAGTTGAGTACTGAAGCTAGATGAAAATATTCGTTTATCTTAAAAAAAGTTTTAGTATATTTGTGCATTTGCGGAATTTTTTATTTGAATACCGCACAAGGAGCCCCAACTGCACCCATCTGGAGCTAGTGAGACTATGGCATTCCTAATGGGGGTATGTTGTGAGGTTGAAAGTAATGGGGAGGGGAAGGACGTGGGGGAGAGGAAGATGGAAGAGTACCTAGCTCTTCAGATCTGGTCACCAAGCACATTTAAAGCCTTTCCAAGTGACCAATTAATTCTGAATGGTGGTTTTATATCAGGGCGACACTGAGAGTTTCTTTCACTCTGGAACGTGCTGCAAATATTCTAAATGTTAATTTTAATTAATTCCAACAAAATTTACTTGCGCACGCCGGAATTTGAACCCGCCACCTTCGAAATGCTAGTCTAGCCTTACTCCTTAACTATGAAGTCCTTCAAGGCGGGGAAGAGCGGTCTGCGGGTATTGCAAATTAGTTCTAAAAACATTTTGTAATGTTCGACGCTATCACAAAACATGCTAACGTGTTTTCTTTAAATGATTCACCTGTACAAACACAAAGTTCTATTATTATAACGTACTAGCTTTTCCCCGCGGCTTCGCTCGCATGGTATTACGGGAAATTACTGTAGCGCTTGCACTTATCAATTATCTCCCCCCTCACCCCACCCCCATCCCCTCCCGCATTCCATATATTCATTCCCTTACATTCAGTTTTCAAACATCTCGCCTACCACCTAAATTTCATAATGCTATAGCTCAAAGAAAAAAAGAATTACTTATCCAATTTTGTTCATTCGTTCGGAATTTATGCGCTTACATTACATTTGGAAGTTCGTTAATAAAATAAAAAAATACTCTATTTATCATTCAGTCTTTATGATCGTTACGAATTATATTTTTAATACAGGAACTCGAATCTGACATTTATTCCAAGCTTGTCCAAAAAAAAAACGAATTCTAATATTTAAATTTTCTGCAGTAGTAGCTGACCAGTAAGTAG
Source organism: Glyphotaelius pellucidus (assembly GCA_936435175.1). Taxonomy (NCBI): domain Eukaryota; kingdom Metazoa; phylum Arthropoda; class Insecta; order Trichoptera; family Limnephilidae; genus Glyphotaelius; species Glyphotaelius pellucidus. Next base: position 28,339,625 of record OW386548.1, on the reverse strand, counting down.
ACTGAGTGCCTACCAGCATAGAGCCCAAAAATATATCAACATTGTTTCCATGGAAAAGATTTTTTTCTGACGTTAGCAAAAACTCGCTTTTGTTAGCGACAGAAAACGTATAACAAATATAATATATTAATATTTATAATTTCATAACGCCAGAGCTTACCATCATATACAACCTGTAGTCTGCGCATATAATTTAGCTTTATATTGGTGAAATAATTATTAAAGTCTTTATATTGTTTTGTTCATATGAAGCAGATACTTTGTGATGTGACATTATAATTTAAAATAAAACAATAACTTTGTAAACACCACTTTTTATTTTTTATGTACTTAATGCCGACCGGGTTTCGCTACCACCGTAGCTTCTTCAGGGCAGTACAGAACTCTACTAAAATTAAGTTACATGTGTTATAGATAATATACATATGGGTTAAAAACAAAATCGGCCGGACTACTCAAGTGGAGGAGGAAGTAGGGATAAGTGTAGATGGAGCATTGGGTAAGGAAAGGGAATGTTTTTTGTCAATAGGGAACAACTTCAGTATTGGACTATTATTTAAATTTATTTGATTGTTAATGACCTTACTATTAATATTTTTGGCTTTTCTTAATTCTAGGGCTTCTAAATTATCCAATCTGATACCTATCGTGTTTTTATGAATAAGGGTGACGCCTGAGTTTTTATCGAAATTATGGTTGGTTTCTATCAGGTGGTTTGCAAATTCAGAGAAACCATTGCTGTGTAAACACCTCAGATGCTCTTTGACACCGGTGTTTATGTTACGTGCAGTTTTGCCAATGTAATACGCGGGACAATCACTGCATTGGAGTGAATAAATTCCCGAGTGGCTTAGACTGTGTTCCTTGTCCTTGGCGTTCATTAGAAACTTACCTATACTATTATTGGTGTAAAATGCTGGTTTTATTTCTGGTGGGAGATTTTTAACGCTTTTTTGGGAAAAATTATCAATATACAAGATTCTACGCCATTGATAAGGTTGATTATTATTAGTTGCTATATTATTATTATGAGGGAGGCTGTTGAATAAAAATTTGTTTGTGGATAATTTTTTAAATTTTTTATTTAGGATATTGTCGACTATATTTGGATCGTAACCGTTATTTATTAATCGTAGATAATTCTAATGTGAAGTTAGTATTTGATAAAGGGACCGTAACCAATCTGTGTACCACAGAATAGAAAGCTGAATGTTTGTGGGAGAGGGGGTGGTTAGAGGAATTGTGAATGGTTGTATCAGTGAACGTAGGTTTGCGGTAGATTTTGAATTCAATTTTATTATTTATGATTGATAATGTAAGATCTAAAAAGTTTAAGGTAGAATCGGTTCCTATTTCTATGGTGAATTAAATTTGTTTATGGAAGGAGTTTATTAATAACAGGAAGGACTTGAGTTGCCGTTCGGTTCCTAACCAAACACAGAACACATCATCGACGTACCTCTTCCACAAAAGTACGTTTTTTAGTAATGGAGATTTACAATTAAAAATATTATTTTCTAAATCGTCCATGAATATATCTGCGACAAGGGGCGATGTCGGAGCCCCCATGGCCAGTCCTTCTTTTTGTTGATAAAAGCGTTCATCATATTGAAAATAGTTTTGGTTGAGACACATATTAAACAGGTGAGATAAATCCTTAGAGAAACTATTTGGTAAATTTGAATTATGTAACAATTTAGACAATATATTTTTACTTTCGACTACGGGAATATTCGGGAAAAGATTAACAACATCGAAAGAGACTAATTTTGCACCATTAGGGATATGTTAGTTTTCAAGCTCATTAATCAAGTCAAAGGAATTTCCAAGAGTGTATTTTGGAGCAAAAACTTTAGAGTTATTGAAAACATTCGTTATAAATAATGCTTACTTAAAATTTGGGGAATTGCAACTTGATACGACTGGCCTAATTGGTTTGTCTTTTTTATGGATTTTTAAGAACCCATACAATTTAGGAGCTTTTGGATTTTTTGTTAAGAATTTTACTTGTTGGTATGAGTGATCTTGGAAGATTGCGGATTTACATGATTTCAGAGCACTTTTAATATTTTCTTGGAATTTGGTTGTAGGGTCCTTAGGTAGAATGTCAAATTTGTCCGTATTAATAAATTCTTGCACTTTAAAATTATAATCACTTTTATTTAATATAACAACCGTATTGCCTTTGTCTGCTTTGGTTAGTATAAGTTGTTCATTTTTTAATTTTCTACGAATATTTATCATAGTGGAAGTTTCACGGTTAGAACAAGCTTTGAGATTAGGAATGAGTTTTTTTATTGTTTCTGCACTTTTATATAGAGGTGGGCCAGGTTTATTATGTAACGCAGTTTCAATGTCCACGGCAACGTTTTCCACTGCACTAATTAAGTTATTTTTACTATATTCTAAATTGTATTTGAGACCTTTAGATAACAGGGTCAACTAATCTGGTTGGAATTGAGCTGATGAGAGGTTCTGGATTCGATCGAAGAACTGATGGGTATTTTTCACTGTGTCACTTTTATTTGTATGTTGGATAAGATTTAGGTTTTTTAGTTTTTTGTTCATAATTTCACGTTTTTTGTAGGCTTTAATAGAGGCGAAGGTTCGAGCTTTGTCGTCAAATAAATCCCATTCAACCGGGTGTAGTTCATTCACCAACTCTATGTGTAAAACTTTTAACGTTAATTTGATATTATTTCTCTTTTTATAGGCATTTTTTAGATCTTTTTTTAACCATGCTAGTTTTGCTTGAAATAGAGATGATTTTATTATGGCTGGATTATTATTCATGTATTTAAACTTTGCATTCAGATAATTAGGAAAAACTTTCATTTTTAGACACTGTTTGTAAAAGTATATATCAACACACATAACTCGATATTTCACAGTAAAGTTTTTATACATTTTTGCTTTAATAGCTGTACTTGCTAATAATATTTGTTCATATGAAGCAGATACTTTGTGATGTGACATTATAATTTAAAATAAAACAATAACTTTGTAAACACCACTTTTTATTTTTTATGTACTTAATACCGACCGGGTTTCGCTACCACCGTAGCTTCTTCAGGGCAGTACAGAACTCTACTAAAATTAAGTTACAGTCCTTTATATTGTGTTATGCGTGAAAAGGTCATAAACAAACTCGAGCAGTTTCGCATTTATAATATTAGTATGGATGTTACTTCTTTGGTAAGTACGCTTCACTCGTTAATGTACCGAATTGTGTCTGTAATAGACTAGGATTTTTAATCAACTTTCACGTAACATACTCTCCCGAGACTCATTCGTCGTCCTTCCGTTATCCGTACACACACCATCCGGCATCCGAGCGTCCCCTAATCCCAGCCATTAGCTTTCATCGGCTTTGCATTCCTTTGAACTGGAACTGCTCTCATTTATAATTCCAGTCATATTATGTGGTAAAACCCATTGACCAAGAATTATCTAGACAGAGCGTGTGTTTAAGAAAACATTCATCCAAAAGAAAGTGCATTATCTCACAGTCGAAAGATCGGAGAAAGCATTGCTTTTTACTTTTTGTTGGTCTGCAAGGAGAAAATTTGTCTTCCAGCAAGTAAGTTCCAACGCTTATTGGATTAGCTTTGTGAAATACATTTTTCAAACACGAAATTGAGGCAGTTAGAAATATTTTTGTTAGGGGTCTCTCGATTTTATCGTCAAATTTTAATTAGCTATACGAGTATTTAAAATATATTTATATACAACTTCGAAGTGGCGTACTTTTTTTTTATATGAAATACCGCACAAGAGTCCCAACTGCTCCCGTCTGGAGCCAGTGAGACTATGGCATCCCCAATTGGGGTATGTTGTGAGGCTGAAGGTAGTGGGGAGGGGAAGGAGATAGGGAAGAGGAAGGTGGGGAAGTACCTGGCTATTCAGATCTGGTCACTAAACACGGCTAAAGCCATTTCAAGCAACGTTTCAATTCTGAATGGTGGTCTTACACCAGGGCGATACTGATAGTATCTTCCACTCTGGAACGTGCCGCAAATATACTATTTATTATTTTAAATGAATAAATTGAGAAATAACACAAATTAATCAAATAAAATTTATTTGCGCACGCCGGGTTCGAACCCGCGACCTTCGGATTGTGAGTCGAGAGTCTTGCATCGGGACCACGGAGGCGTATAGATTAATGAAACAATTGTTAAAAAAATCTTACATTTCTTTCTAGCAAAACACTACATTAAGCAACAAATTACGACAAAGCTTTTATCACAAAATGAACCATCTTCGCAGGTTCCGCATAAGCTCTTAGAAACTTATACGTGACATATTATTACGCGTTGCTTTTCAGGTGCTATTACAATATGGGATTTGAGGGATAATTTGGCCAACGAACAAAAGAAAAACGCATTTCGGATGAAGAATTATTAATTTATTCATAAAACAATGTTGGTACCTTGGCCTTATAAGATAAGACTTATTTAGTATAGTTCCAATTTTGTAAATTAATAGTTCCATTAAATTAAGATAAAGTTACGCATTACGCAGAAGTAATCCACATTACTTACACAACATATAACAACTACCGAAATAAGTGTGTTTAAATACTAAAACTAATGGTCGCGTTCTGAGTTTGAATTCATATTTTTCTTTATTATACCTATAAATATTTGGATAACCATAAAACGTATGTAAACAATCGCGCTATAGTGAAGCACATATTATTGTTGATGCAAAAAATATTTTAGGTGAATATTGATAAAATTAGGCGACAAAATCATAATGTCAACATGTCACGTTTTTCATTGTTTATGAACAAAAAATTGTCAATTTATTTAATTATAAGTAATTAATTATTATTCGTACACTTTGATGTACAAATTGTCGCCTCAGTTCTTAATTGTCCAAACGACCATTTTTTGTTCAATCTCCACTTTAAAATTAAAATTAATTTATAAAAAATGATAGTTAATCACTTAACTTAGAATTATTTGAACTAATGAGACCTTTACCGTCACGGAAATAGCTTTATCTTAAACACCTATCATAATGTTTCATTTATTTATTTATTGATCAACGCCCTTTTTCAGGGCTTTTACATATTAATGGTAATAAATACAATATTTATTGTACATAACTGAACTGCTTCAGTAACAATATTTTATATTTGTTTAAAGATAAACTGAAGATGTCCACGGACTTGGTGTAATTTTTTCCTTCCATTAGTATTCTGGGTAAAGAGGAATACATATGGTAGTTAGTCTCAGAATTTCTGCACTGAAATAAATCCTGACTTCTTGTATTACGTTGTGGAATCCGGAAGCTTATCAATTCAAGCAATACCGGACTATCAACTAAATTACGTATCCTTCATTGAAGTAATGAAAGAAACCTTCTCCTCCTGTAAAATTTTCTATTGGTCGTTTGGACAATTAAGAACTAATGCGACGAAATAATTACTAAAATAAAATAAAAAAATTAATTTGTAATAAAAAAATAAAGCTAAACCGTTAAAAATTCTAAGCAAAATGTAAGAAATAGCCAAGAAATTACTAAGGCAGGAATGCTTCGCTGGCAATGTTGGTAATAACAACAGACATTTCGGGACCGTTGAGTGCTCTGGAATTTCGCTTTTACGCCAATGCACTACGAGAAAGTGAAGTGCGATGGCCGATCCGCTATTTCAGGTCCCTCTATTACAGCCGATCATTTAGACCAGGAATGTATCAATTCTTCTATGGGATCACTGTTCGTGTTTACGACGTGCACTTTCAATTCAGCTTCATGCAATTGTTCCATGAAGCTGAATTGTTAGAAATAGACAAATTTACTGTATACAATGTTTAAAATATATATTTACACGAAGATTTGTTTTTACAAAAAAATTAAAAGCGATTTAATAATAGGTTAAAAAATGTATTTGAAGTTTCACTGTTTTAAACCAGGCTGGCGCAAAGACATGCGCATTTTATTACACCAAAAATTAATAAAGGCCATCCATAAATTACGTCACACGAATTTCATGATTTTTGCCCCCCCCCTCCCCGTCCCTGTCACATACCGTCACATTTGTGAGACCCCCTCCCCCCTAATGTGTCGTCACATGTTTTGCAATTTTACATATAAAAATAATCAAAATTCAGATTTTTACATGTGACGTCACAGAGCACACAATGTCACACTTCAGAACCCCCCTCCCCCCCCCCCCCTTAAGGTGTGACGTAATTTATGGATGACCCCTTATTAATTTTTGGTGTAATAGGAGAGGAGAGGAGAGGAGAGTTCTGGGAAGGAAAAGGGTAAGAAGTGGGTAGGAATCTGGGGTTCAGTGTGTCCTGGCCATCCGCCTCCAAGACCTAGACAAACCTCACCCCATGAACCCGGGCACCCCTGCCAAATCACCAAACGTAGCGAACTACTTGGGGTGACCTATGGCAGAGGTGTTGGTTATCCAATAAAGGTTCCCGGGGCGGCGGTATCCATTCCCGCCTCCCAAATTGTAAATCTCCTTAAAATAAAACGGTGAAAAAACATTTCCTTGTTTGATTAATTACATTCATACCGTCCGACCTAATCTTTATATGGTAACTGAAAGCACTAAAGATTGCCAGAAAATCAATTTGTTACCCACTGTGTATTAAGTTTACCGAAAAGCCTTAAAACACACAGAACATTTTCAATTTTGCCATAGAAACCTTCCACGTGATTACACTCATGGGGGTCCAATAATTTTATTCTGCAACTGAAAGTCTTACCACAACATTGTTATTATTCAGGTTTAGGGGTAAAGGGGGTTTATGTGATGAGGCCTATTCTATGTAAATCATTGAAATTGTCAAAAGAGATGGGAATGAGATTAATCAATGAGCTATGGTGTTAGTGGTTAGTTGGGTTGACTTTAAGAGGAAACCACAAGCCACATAGTATATTTTCTTAGTGCGCCTTTTATAACCACGAATAAATCTAATGGGCATAAAAATCGCTTGGCAAACGGATTCTAGAAACGTTCGATTTTGTTACAAATTTCGAAAGTTACGAAACTATTACAAATAATCTTAGTCATAAAACTGTATTTTTAAAAGTGTATCCTCAATAAACAATATACCCTTTTGGGGTATTTTCACCTCTATGAATGCCGTTCGAAATGAATAGAAGGTTTAAAAGAAATTTTTCTGATTCTTATCGTTGCACTAAAAATTTGATTTTTTTTATATTTTCATTCATTCAATCCGAAACGGTTTCAACTGGCTACAACGTCATTATGACATAGTTAACGCCAATGTCTGGTAAGATGGCTGTCATCAAAATTGCCCGGTGTGACGTCAACGCCGCCGATTTCACAAAAAAATTCCAACGTGTGGTTTTGGCAGCAAATCGAAAATGGCATATTTTACATTGCAATAGAAAATTTATTCGTTAACGTAAAAATAAGATAAAAATACATTTATTAAATATTTATCGAGAATACCAAGAAAAAACAGTGAAAGAACCCTATTGGGGATGCCATAGTCTCACTGACTCCATACCAAAGATATTGAAACATAATATTTCAATATCTTTGCTCACGTTAGGAATGTTAGGAATGTTTAGGAAAGTTTTTTTTTTTTAACATTAGATTAACATAGGAGGTCCTGAGGAAAATAATTCCACCAAGGGCCTATGTCATCTTTGAGGATGCTGAAGAAGAAGAAGTCCTGGAAAGGAAAACTGTATAAGAAGTGGGTAGGAATCTGAGGGTCAATGTGCCTATGAGACAGACGTATGAATCCGTCACCCGCTGCGTCAAGGGGCAAGATGCCCCTCCGGATGGGTTGAAAAAGTCCGGCTAGAAAGGTAAAAAGTTCTCCCTTAATCAATCCCTCTCGATCCGGTCCGCCTCGCAGGAGGCGGGCAAACGCCGATGCCGCCAAGACTTAGACAAATCTCACCCCATGAACCAAGGCACCCTTCCGAAGTAATAAAACGTTAATTCAAACTACAAACGAGGTGACTTACGGCAGAGGTGTTGGTTAAACAATAAATGATTCCCGGGGTGGCGGTACCCATAACTGCCTCCCAAATTGATAATTTATAGAAAACTATTATTGGGCGTTGGTTATTTAATTATTACGTTTAGCTATTTGTGGAAATCATGAAAAAATTGTTGAAAATCAATCATTTTATTATTTCGTTCACGCACTCTATATATAACTCTACCCCACCCAAATCGCACGAGCACCCTTCGGTTTAGTGGTAAATTAAGTCATTCATACAGAATAAATCTAGCGAAACCCAGACCGAACCGTAAATAACATGCTTTCTACCCTAAACATGTACCAAATCTCTTCAACACGAATCGAACACTCATTTTCCGAATGACGGAACGTTCCACATACAAGATCAGCAGTTTTAGAACAAGGTAGAAAGATTTCACATCAATAGATAGATTTCTTCGGGGTATATCATAAAGGTTCTTCATGAATTGTTTCAGTATTATTTACAGGAATCCTTTTGACAATACGTCGCCTTAGTTCTTAATTGTCCAAACGACCATTTTAGTTTTTGTTCAATCCTTTTATTACCTTTTTATTAAAAATTCTGAATTATGTCCTAGACTCGCCAGAGCTTACCAATTTAATAAAAATTAATATTCCGACAAGATCAACAAGACAATTCAATTTATTTCATTTGCCCACATGTCGAACTAACATTAGGAAAAATCCCCAATTCCTTGCACTCTATATATGTGCGCAATATAATACAAAATTTTATATTTTAAACATTTTTAACAATACTCTTCAGAAATACAGAATAGAAGTAACGTGTGCGATCGAAAATTAATACAATAGTGGAATTTATCGAGAGCATCTCCTATACTTATCCTATTTTCCTCTTCCTCTCCTCCTCACTCAAATTTAATTTTCAGATGTAATAAAACTCCATCTTTAAGTAACTCTAACACGGAAGACCTTTTTGGCTTGTCTTAATTTAACTTTGTATTTACATATTTTGTATTTCTATATTTTTTACTTTTAATTTACGTATCTCTATGTTTGTCTCTTAAGCCTCGATTACATTGAGCGAGTTTACAAGCTACTTGCCGGCGAATTCACTATTTGCTAGTAAACTTGTTCAGTGTAAAAGTGTGCTTGCATTTAAAATAATTATATTTACCACAATTGGGCTTCAATGTAATGAGAGCATATCTCGTGTGAGGAATTTAAATCCTATCAGTGTAAATACAAGGATGCGTGTCAGAGAAATCTGAACATAATAAATAAATTATTGACTAGATCAGTGTATGTGTTTTGTGAATTGTATCTGAAATAAATAATAATTGTCCCTGGTTCGATTTCAGGTGACAATGTCAGGCATGTAATAATAATCACAATAGGTATTTTAAAATCAAAGTCAAAACCATAATCGAGGCCTTACAAATAAATAATTATTAAAAGCATTCAACTTAGCAAGCGACTGAAATATATACTATACTAGCTTTTCCCGCGGCTAAGCTCGCATGGTATTACGGGAAATTACTGTAGCGGTTGAACTTATCAATTATCCCCCCTCCTCCCCACCCCACCCCCTCCCGCATTCCATACATTCATTCCCTTACATTCAGTTTTCAAACATCTAGCCTGCCACCTCAATTTCACAAAGAAAAAAAGAATTATCCAATTTTTTTCATTCGTTCGGAATTTATGCGCTTACAAACATTTCGGATGTTTATTTTTAATTAAATATTTGGAAGTTTGTTAATATAATACAAAATTACACTATTTATTATTCAGTCTTTATAATCGTTACGAATTATATTTTTAATGTAGGAACTCTTATCTGACATTTATTCCAGCTTGTCCAAAAAAAACAAAACATATTCTAATATTTGAATTTTCTGGGGCAGTAGCTGACCGGGGGACTGAGTACCTACCAGCTTGGAGCCCACAAATATATCAACATCGTTTCCATGGGAATGATTTTTTTCTGACATTTGCAATTAACTCGCTTTTGTTAGCGACAGAAAACGTATAACAAATAAAATATATTTATATTTATAATTTCATAATGCCAGAGCTTACCATCATATACAACATATAGTCTGCGCATATAATTTAGCTTTCTATTGGTGAATGAATTTTTAAAGTATTTTTATTGGTTAATGCCTGAAAAGGTCATAAACAAACAGCAGTTTCGCATTTATAATATTAGTATGGATTGCCTACATAATGAATTAATTTTAAAGTATATATTGTAAACTTGAAGCTCACAGATATTTTGCTTTATTTTGAACATAATTATACTTAAAATGAGTTGTGTTTCGTTTTTTTTATTGTTGTATTGTCTTTACGACAGAAAGAGAATGGAATGGTGAGAAAACTGTAACCAGAGAAAATAACGGGAACATTACATCTAAGGAAGATCATTATCTCCTAGCTCAAAAAAATTAAAGGCTTGAATAACAGCATTTCCGCTGGAAAACACGTTGGTGATATGTAAGGTGCAATGCTTTTTTCACTTTTGCACAAGAAAGCGGAGCGAGCACGTACGGAATAAAATTGCTTGTTATTTGAAAGCTTTGTTAGCGGAGATCGTTAATTCACTCATTATTTGCACTGTAGCAGCTGGAAACACTGGAATCTGAAATAAAATAATCAGATCAAAGCAATTACGGTGTAACGATAATAAATCTTACAATAAACCAAAAAGTGAGGTTACTTTACGAGTGCAGCGCTTTGAAATGTGCTGTTCGATGAGCCACATGCATAAATATTTTCATTGTTCATGAGTGAAATGTTACTAAGTAAGAAAATACAAATCAGCGTTAATGTAAAACAGTTGTGAGTGCACTTTTAAATATTACGCAACTGCACTTTCATGAGTGAGTTAGATTAAAGTGTAGATGAAAAGTGAATTCAAAGAAAAAAGCTATTTATATATACGTAACTCCATTATAATTATTAAATTACTAAAACCAACTGCCTCCATGTTGGAGGGGTGAGGCTCTCGATTTGCAATCTGGAAGTCGTGGGCATTTCATAATTTACTCATTAAAAATAATGCATACTAGATTTGCGGAACGTTGCAGAGTGGAAGATACTCTCAAAGTAGTTCTGGTGCAAGACCACCATTTAGAATTGAAAGATTGCTTGGAATGGCTTTAGCCGTGTTTGGTGACCAGATCTAAATAGCCAGGTGCTTTTTCTTTCCCATCTCTTTTCTTCCCACTACCTTCAGTCTCACAACATAACCCAATTGGGGATGCCATAGTCTCAGTGGCTCCAGGTGATTGGGAGTAGTTGGGACTCGTGACTTGTGAGGTATTAAACAAAATTAAATTAGTAATGTTGTTATTCTATATTATATATAAGTACAGTTCTGCAAGTATTTAAGTTTTATTATTGTGACAGATGTTCCGGCATTAAGGCCATTATCACACTGAAAGGAACAGCTGTGAAATGAAAGTGATAAAAATTAATGGACATTTTGTTTTTGAAGAGCTTTATTTTCCAATGTACATTTGTTTAACCCTTCCTCATAAAAGAAAATAAAACTCTTCAAAAACAAAATGTCTAGAAATCGTCACATATTTAATGCCCAAGAAATACAGAAAAAAAAATTAATGGACATAATTTGAGACATTCACGGTCAGAAGGCCGTGCTTCACTACCTCCTTTTTCAACAAACGTTTCGAATAGCATTGTAATCCACATCTGTCCTAATGACTTCATTATCATCATCTGTACTGCTGGTGGACACTGTAATGCTATCCGAAACGTTGGCTAAAGAAGGAGGTAGCAAAACACGGCATAATGACCTAAAAATAAATCACGATAAGATTTCCTTATTAATTAATTTTACGTTGAGCGTTTACATAACATTCACAAGTAGCAATCACTTTGTGGGTAGATGCAAACATAATTGTAATAAAAATTCTTTTGTTTTGAAAACCACTTTGTCGAAAAAAAAATACTAAAATAAGTTTAATCCATTTGCAAAATAAATCATTAGATTTGTAGTCCAATTTTAGATATGTTCCCCTTCTGATTTCTTACACCCATACTAAACACCCGCTCTCTTTTAATTCCACCCTCCACTCCTCCCCCTTTAACAAATTTGATGTTTTCTATCCCTCTTCTTTGTTTCCTGATTTACTGCAATTCCATGCATTTATACAGCCCTGAAGAAGGTTTAGGGTGAAACGAAAGTTTCAAAAAATTATGTTTACATGTGCTTTACTACATTTCTCAAATGTATTCAATTGAAAGTGCTTTAAAGAGAAGTTGGGGACAGCCGAGAAACACATTGATGATAAGTGAACAAAATAATTTAGTTTGGTCATGTCAAGAATCGGAATAACAGATGAATGCATGAGTGACAGGCGTCACTAGAACAGCTGTTCCAAACCATTCAATGTTACTATTGACCTGGAAAATATTTTCCAAGAAGTAACGCTATGAAGAAAAATGGATAAATGATTTATTTTTAATATGAATAGTGTTGAAATAAGAGACGATTTGAGATTCTCACGGCCAAAAGTATTACCGTGATTTATTTTTGAGGTATTATGCCATATTGCTCCATCTTATGCCATATAGCTCCATCTTTAGCCAACCTTTCGGAGAACAATACTTTGTCCATCATTAGGTCTGATGTGTAATTACACATCTACGATGATGATGAACGCTGTAACATGATAACATGATAAGGAAGTAGCGCAACACGGCATAATACCCTACAAATAAATCACTTTAGTGTTGAAATATTTTTATAACCGGCCACAATTCAAAAGTCGCGATGTCATAATCTACGCTTATATTATAAATGCAAAACTGCCTGTGTTTTTTTGTTATGCTTTCACGCATTAACCAATAAACTATTTTTTTTTAATATTCACCAATAGAAATCTTCATTAAATGCGAGTAAAATAGGATGTATATAATGTTAAGCTCTGGCGTTGTGATATGTTATTTTTATTATACGTTTTCTGTCGTTAACAAAAGCGAGTTGTGGATAACGTCAGAAAACAAATCGTTGCCGAGGAAACAATGCTGATATATTTGCGAGAAATTTTATGAAGTTAATATCTTTCTATATAAATAAACATGAATCTCCGAAATGTTTACGCGCATAACTTCCGAACGTCTCAAATTCGATAATTGTTTTTTACTACTGGTGAGCTCTGGCATTATGAAATTTAGGTGGCACGCGAGTTGTTTGAAAACTGAATGTACCGTGAATGAATGTATGGAATGCGGGAGGGGGAGGGGGGATAATTGATAAATGCAAGCGCTACAGTAATTTCCCCCTAATACCAAGCGATCGAAGCCGCGGGTAAAAGCTAGTATAATTATAAAGTGCGAAGATATTTATTTTATTATTAGGAAGCTTCCAAAACATATTAAATTTGTTCATATGAATCAGATACTTTGTCAGTGATGGCATTAAGTACATAAAAATAAAAAGTAGTGTTTACATATTAAATTCTTTATCGTCAAAAGAGTCCTGGAAATTTTGAGACAAGAATCTCAATAACCTTCAGCTCGTTCTGTTCAGTTTAAACATCTTAAACACACAAACGTGTCTGAAACCGGCAAAAAAGGAGATCAATGACTGTCTGGTGCAATTTTATGGTAGCATGCTTTCCAATAATGTCTCTATGATACGCTCGGAAAGTATTACAGTTCGGTTCAGAATTATTTGGCTTCGAAAAAGTTGGCGCTTTGCATAGGTACAGCAGATTCCTCGATCGATCGACGACTAGATCTGATGATTTATAATAATCCTGTATATTAAAATGAAGCTATACGTGAAATCCTATTTAGTTACTATTTAGATTAATCTTTACGACGAATCGGTTTACAGTATGAACTTCAAAAAATATGCTACGGATAAATTGAAGCTTTTGCTATATTTTCTATGTATTGGAATTACAACAAAATTATTATTTACATTACAAAAAATATAAGCGTAAACCACTAAAAAAATGTTTTTTCATGACTTAACAATGAAGTAATATAAGAAACAATTTTTAAAAAATACCCCTTTATGGCTAAGACTAGTTTTAAGGTTTTGTATGTTCTAACTTTTTTCATTCTCGTAAAATTATGCTAAAACTAAATAAAAACCACTTTTTCGCTTACTTGCCTCGTACGACGCGCGATTTTAAATTTTGTAGGCATGAGAATCGAAATATTTCTAGCGTTTATATTCCTCTTAACGGCGAAGTATTTCCAAGAGTAGGTATAATTTCAGAGCCACCTCTTTGCTAGATCACCCAGATACCTGTTTCATTTCGTGCAAATGAATTAAGTGCGAAGCAAATGGTTCCTCCGATTAACAACAATGTTTACAGATCAACGCCATCTCTAATTCACAGACCCAATGTAGAAATTCAGAGTCTGATTCACAGCTATTTTCCACGAACCCTGTTTGAAGGAACATAGGGCCTTGATTCCTTGCGCATCGGTGCACCTGTGAGAAACACGACGAAAATGGGAGAAACATTCCCGGGTTACGAATAACCCAACAATGTTTGAAAATCTCCTACTACCACCACAGAAAGCCGAAAATGTTGCTTGTGTTGTGATGGAGGACTTAGCCAGCCGAGGAATCGAACCCGGGACGCCCGGGTGGGACCCAAACGCGATGCCCACTCAACCGCTGACTGGTCATTACAGTAGTCATAACATTACAGTAGTCATTAATAATTTTTGTGTTTAATTCGTATCACTCCATTTAATTATTTTATATTTAATTTAAGTTAAATTTTGATAGTTTTATTATCAAGTTCTGCAAGTATTTTAGTATCTATTTTGGTTACAACTGTTTCGGTTTACAAGACCATTTTCAAATTGTGGCTAAATTCACTGTTAGGCGACTTATTTATAGGATTTTAAATGTCAATTTTCAAAGTTGTCTGTATTTAAAATCTTATAAATATGTCGCCTAACAGTGGATTTAGCCACAGTTTGAAAATGGTCTTGTAAACCGAAACAGCTGTAACAAAAATACATACTAAAATACTTGCAGAACTTGATAATAAAACCATCACATTTAATTTTAATTAAATATAAAAAAATTACAGTAGTCGTTGATATCGGCTTCATGAGAACGAAAACAAACCGATCTTGTACGAGACGTTATAAATATGGAACAGTCTACCATCATTTGTTTTTCTTTCTTAATTTATTCCTGGCCTCTTCAAGACCTGCATTCACGAATCTCTACCTATGCCTTCTTCCCGCCCTGTACATAGTGTCATGAGGAAAATGCAAAATTTAATATCTCAAATATCTAATAGAATTGAATCAACTTAATTACATACATACTTCTAGTGAGTCGTTCATTCGTTGTTTTTTTTTTCAAAACATGAAATAACATAAATATGTAAGATATAATATAAATGCTATAATACTCATCAATTAAATTATTTATTATCTTTTATAGCTGTAAATCATTTTTTACAAGCTCCAACAGATTTAACAATTATTAATTTCACAATACCCACTCTTGACAGAAGAGTGCTAATTTATGTTTGCGCTGCACGAGAATCAAATTCATCAACTTCGTACTATGTCAAATGCATAGTCGTAGTTCACAATTTATGAAAGTCATAACATAATCCAAGAAAAAACCATAATAATTCACAAATATGTAAGACACGAAAATGTTTTTCAGGAGACCCTGAGTAAAACAATTTCGTCGTGGCCTGTTCAATTACCTCGGGGCCTGTGTCATTTTTGGGTATGCTGTGTGGAGAGTCTTTTTAGGGAAAGGAGGAAGAGGTAAAGTAAAAGATATACCCCGATTGGGTAGGAATATGGGGGTCAATAGTGACTACACAATAGTGAATGGTGTCCAGTAGTGACGGACGTATGAATCCATTCCTCCCACTGCCGTGTAAGCGATCGGTCGATAAGTCCGGCTGGAGAAATTAAAAAGTTTCCCTCGAGTAGTATCATCCGATCCGGCCCGCCACGCAGTGGGTAAGCAAACGCATCCGCCGCCAAGACCTAGACAAACCTTACCCCATGAACGCGGACACCCCTGGTAAATCACCAAATGTAGCGAACCGCTTGGGGTGACCTATGGCAGGGGTGTTGATTATCCAGTAAATGGTTCCTGGAGTTGCGATACCCGTACCCGAGTCCCAAATTGAGTAGTAATTGCGAAATTTAAAGTAATTGCTTACCGGAATTATACTATTTGGTCATAATTATGCTAACCTTTGAGTTGTAGGTATGCAAGGAACTTATTGAAAGGGGTGTAATCGGACAATATCATTATCCGTTAGTGTATTATTTTTAGCGTGTTATTTACTTTGAAGTTGGCTAATAAGTCAAATAATACTTTGTTTGTATTACTTTAAAGAAGCGAAATTGTATTTTTTCTTCTTTGTAATATAATATGTGCTAATAACAACAATTAAATAATTAAATTTTTGATTGCGTAAACTGTATTCACCATTCGAACGATTCTATTACAAAAGCTGTCATTTTATTTTTAAGCTATTCTAAACGTTCGTACAGCAATAGTAAGGCAGTTTAATATTTTGTTAACTTCCTAGGCTTCGCGCCTGTTGTGTCGGAAAAAATATTTCCGTGTTGCAATAAATTCCAAATAAATGGAATGTTTCTGAACGCATCTAAAACGTTTTTAAACGTGATGAAATTCGCCAAATTTTATAACTCAAAATAGACATATGTTTTTTAAAATACACAATTTTTTTCATTCAAACATTAAAAAAAATTATAAACGGCTCACCTTAGGTGTTTTCTAACTTTAATTACTGACGACGAAAAACTATAAAATCATTCACATATTTTATTAGAAAAATGTACCTTTTAAAAACGTTCTTGTAAACTCAAAGTTTGTGTTTTATATGAAAATAATTAATAAAAAATTAACAAAGTTCTATATTTTTTTTGTATGAGTTGTTCCGAAAGCTGAACAAATCAGCCTGAGGGGTTAACACAATACCGCAATTAAGAAATATCATATACCTATTGAGCTTTATTTAAGAAATCACGTGTTTCAAACCTTCATTAATTTTTTTCGGTAAATCCTTTACATATTAATTATCACACTAACATACTTTAAAATTTTAAATCAACATAAAGAAAATAAAGCTTTTGAGCACTATCAGCCCAGAAGTCTAATAAAAAACATCATTAAATTATAGGTAATAATATTAAAATTATACAACACCTGTCAAATCCGAATGTTGTGGTGTTATTCACTTAAGTTCACATTGTTTCCCTTTCAGTTCACACACAATAATAGCATCCTGAATGAACCAGCAAGAATCGGAGAGTCCGAACCAATTAACGAATTGCTCCACGGCCGAAAGCAACCTCGCAATTCGAATGTTTGTTGTTGAAAAATATGCGCATGAGCGTTCCCAAACAAGTGAAGGATGGATGGGAAATTCGGATTTTCGGAGCGGAGCGCAACGACGACACGTCCGCCGCGTCTCGCAGCTGAGCTAGAACTATCTACGTTCGCTACGAACCATCTACGTCAGACATACGTAAAAGAAAAACTTCGGAAAAGCGCAAAAAAAGATTTTCATTTCTGAACAAAACAAGAATCATATTTTTTTGTATTGGTGCTTTTTTACTCGTTGCCGTGGTTTTTGCTTGTATTTCTACCTGCGCAAAGCCCGCTTTGTGATACTACCTACATTACCACGGAAAATCGCGTGGGCCGCGATCTACCATCACGATTTTCCGAGTCAGCGTTCGTTTACAACGTTGTCGGACTGTTAGTAAATGTTTATGAGAGAGAACATCTTTGCGACGTTGCCGCCGAGCACGGGGTGCTGTTATTTTTATTTTTAAGGGTTGGATGTTTCGTGTTGTTTTTATCGGAGAAGGGTTTGGATGTTAAGCCTGTTTTTTTTATGAGCGTGTAATTGTGTCATTTTGTAAGTAATTTCAAAATAGTATAAGTTCTTGTTTTATATGAAAATCTAAATTAAATTAATGTGTGATGTATATTAAACACAATTTAATAATATGATTCATAAAAAGATTGTTTTATCCGATCAAAAACACGTCTCACAAATTCATGGTTTCCCTTGCAATTTGCATAAATTACATTTGTCCCTTTCGCACGCCAATAACAATTTAATAAAAATTATACGTCTCATTAGGCGATTACCTAATTACTGTGGTGAGATGGCGATAGTGTCTGCGCACGCGCAAACGCGTAAAACGTCACGATTTAAATAGAATTCTGAGGTATATTAAGGAAATGTAAGAATTTTCCAAAACATTGGACTGTTAGGTTTGGAATGAAAAATTTATGGCTTTCAAGAGAAATGTCACGTTGAATGGACTGAACCATAATGGAATGCTCAACGTTGAGTTCGGCCTTTTGATAATTTCTCAGGATTTTGTCAAAGTTACGTGTTTGCAATAATAATGACCATAAAATTTTATATCGCACTTGATAGAAAAGCGTGGGCAAACTTAATGAAAGTTTCATTGCACGAATGGGATGTTAGAAATGGGGGAACGATAATAATAATTTTTTTTTTTTTTTTTCAGTGAAAATGAAAAAAACAGCGACATGTAAATATATTTTGCAGCATAAAAAAATATTAAAAATTAATAATATAATGTAGGTTCTTAAAACAAAGCTAAATGGTGAGTCACCGTTTTAGATTAATCCTTAATACGAACCGGTTTACGATAAATTGAAGCTTTTCTTGCCGTTTTAAGGGAGTATTTTAGTCTAGACTTTTTCTAGAAAAAAAAATTAAATTAAAAAAAAATCTTCATAATTCGGTGGTTTAAATATTTAAAGATATCTTCTGAAAAGGATTTTTCAAATTCGAATTATTTTAAAAGTTAGAACCATTTTATTTATTATCGTTTTTTTTTAATTGTACATGAAAAAATACCTACTCTTCATGCTTCTAGACTTGAATACCCCCTTAAGCATTGAGTTGAATTAAAATAAAATATTTACTACTCCATGAAAACTGTTATCGTGAACTTCTGAAAAACGTATTTCAAATATTTTTAAATCATTAAAAATGTATGAATGCGGAAACATGTTTTTAAAATTCAATTATTAAATTCAATTATCGTAACACTGTTATCTAAATTATCTTAAATTATGAAATAAGGCTAAAATTATCTTAACATTTGTATTTAACATTTACTTAACATTTAACTTGTACAAAAATAGAAAGATTATAAAAATACATACAATGGTTCCTATTCGATGCTCTTAAAATTATAATAATATGCAATATGAAAATATCATATGTAAACTTGCAATAAATATACTTGAGGTAATAAATACACTTCAAAGCTTGTGTAGGTGAGAAATGTTTGCAGTGCGAGGTAGTTAGTCCCAAAATGATTGTTGCAGAATAACGTATTTTCCGAATAGCTCGATTAGGTATTTTAAAGATAATTAGGGGCAAGCATTCGTATCGAGGGGTAAGGCACTCGAATATCAATCTGATGTCATTTTCTTAGATGTCATTTTAGTTAGAAAGACACCATCCAAACTTTGTCAATCCTTTGTCTTCCATTTCCCAAATTTCCGTTGTCTTAAAACACTTGCGTTATTAATATTAATTTATTGGCTTTTGACAGTGGTCTTCCGTTTGATGTCACTCATAAAAATGCTGGTTCGGTTTTACCTCAAGTCTAAACCCTGTGCTTCTAACCTACCGTTATAGAGAAGACGAAAATCCCATTGTTACAGTCAAAATTACTTCCCCTTTTATGGCTTTTATTCAGAACCTTACTTATATTGGCGGGAAACACGATTCACTACGCGATGCTCCCGTGATAAAGTCTTGTAAGGGAAGACATAAGATTAAATTTTTCTGTACCTAAAGGCATGCCAAGAGCACATTTTGTTCCACGGTTCTATATTTATGATTTTTTTTAATATTTAATGTCAGGAATCATAAAAATATTACTCATTAGAAAGTCAAATACGTTGCTTACAGCATCTATATCACGTACTAAATTTTTTTAACAGAACCAAACAAAGAAAAAAATCCTCCCGACCCTAATCATCTAATGCCTACTGATTTTTTATGTTTTAAATTGAAAAAAATCTTTAAAAAAAGTCATCGGAGACCAAAATTTCATACTTCAAATAATGTCAGGAATCAGTCAAATACGTCCCTTAACGACCTGTACCTTCTCTTTACCCGTCCCTTTATCTTCAACATTACAAAATTAAATAATCAAACCCTTCTGAGAAAACACATTTCTTCTAGCTAGATTTATGACGGCAATTGATTATGTTTTAACCATTTTGTTATGAACCATCCATCTTCCTAAATTACCTTTCTTCCGAAGAATCTGCCTTTAGTAAGAAATAACGTTAAGAAAAATCAGGGTTCTACCTATATTAACTGAATCCTCTACGACCATTGACATATACATAATAATATTACAAAACTCTTAATTGGATCTTAAAAATTGATTTGCTTTCAAAATATATTGGTGCTTGCAGCAATTTTAAAAACATAAAAATTAATGTTACTATTCAATGAAAATAACCTTATTTCTTTATACGACTATCTACCTTTTGTATCCATCTATTTAGACAAAGAAAAATGGACGAGCGGCCGGTGTTGATTTGCTTTGTGTACAAATCAACAGTTTTATTCTGAGACTAATGAAATTTTGCACACATCACTTTCAAAATGACAATGTAGTGAAATGACAATGTAGTGAAATGACACAAAACTGTAACACTATACAAATGTAACGTTATTATTATTATTATTTATATCAGATTTCAATTAACTCTTTACTAACTTAAACTTGTTTTTAATAAAATGATCACGATGTTTCTAAACCAAAGGTTTCTTCATCAGGACATTTTGAAATGTATATATTTTTTAAACATGTTGATTCGCTATTTTTTTTTAATAGTAAATAGTCAACAAAGTTGGGGGACGCATTGGGCGCTTTTAATATTTTAATATTTACGGAACGGCAATGGAACAAAAAGGGCACTAAACATACGTTGCTTATCACAATAATGCTGAAGCTCTTTCTTACGCATTAAATAATGGTGAGACACACATGTTTAAAAAGTACTATTTTTTCAGACAGCGCTTCATTAGACTTTCAACAGACTTACGTAAATTGAGTGTCTCATGTTTTGTCTCACCGTTATTTGATGTGAAAGAAAGAGCTGCAGCATTATTGTGATGAGGAACGTATGTTTATTGCCATTTTGTTCCGTCGCCGTTCCGTAAGCGTGGGAAGCTTAAAAGCAGCTATTGAATATAAAACCATGCTACAAAGTAATTTATCAAATATTAAAGAAGTAATTTTATTATTTCACTTTATACAGAAAAATTATATCGGATATTGATTTTCTGTCTGCAGATAAATGTTTCTCAAGGAAATGTCAGAAATGCTAAATTCTGAAAATATTTTCAAATATAATTGAAAGCTTTTTGTCACGATCAATGTGTATTTAATAACGAAAATTGAGAACTTCTGTTTATTTCGCCAAATAATTTAAATTAGGTTCACCAGATGCTTCTTTATACCATTATGAATAAGATAGAATTCCCAATTATTAATTTCGGACAGTTGGCTAGAATGAAAATAAACAGTGGCCTAGAGATGATTAAATTATGAATTTGTAACGGTCAAACCTACTATTATTTTATAGAAAACCTTATTTATAACATTAACTAACTAAGCTAAGCTAAACTATTTCAAGTCCAGAACATTCACAAAAAAATTATATATGGAAACAAAACTATTAAAATTTAGAAAACTATGTGAATACAATACGTCTCCTTATATACAAAATTAACAATAAACTCGTACATACAAAAACAGAATTCATTAAAACATCCCAAGTACACAAACACTTTACACGGCAACACAATAACATACATTTAAACAGCATCCACACTATGGTAAACAATATGGCAACTATGGTAAACCACACTATGGTAAACAATCCATTGGTTACGAGGGGGGCAACTTATATAATTGCCTCCCAAACGACATTAAAAACGAAAAAAAGTTGGATAAATTTAAAAAAAAAATTATGAAATGAAAACAAATAACTTTATGTACACCACTATTTAATTTAAAAAAAATTATAAACCAATTACATATTAAAAATATTATAATAAATTTATTGGTTTTCACAAAGTGAATTTGCGAATTTTGAAGAAATAAAAAAAAATATTAATTTTTATTCTTGAAAAACAAAATAATGAAATATAATAACGCGGTACTGTAATTTTTAGTTTAGTTTAATGTGTTTAGTTATTTCTAGTTAAATGAGTGTGAAAATGTAATTTTCTTTTTACTGGAATAAAAAAAAACCTTGATAAGCAAAAATAAAAAAAAAAAACATTTTAGGAATTTAAAACAGTTACTTACTAAAAAGCTTGCTCAAAAAAACATTATGCCTCTTGAAATATCGAAATTGCAGCCAAAGTTTGAAAGCGATTTTTATAATATTTCAAGAATGCGGCGCACAAAAGTGTAAAATTGTGGTACAGAACTATGATTTTCTGACACAATTTATTTTCAGAGTGAAACTGACGGAGAACTAACAAATTAAAAATAAAAAAAAAAACCCATTTTGACGCAGATTATTTGGTCTCTTGAGAGTGTTATAAATTATTAACAATATTTTTTAATCTAAATAAATTTCGCTGCTCACCACAATGCTCAAAAATTTGTCCTTGTATTTCAGCAATGAAACTTAGGCAATCTCAGAACTAGGAAGATAAGTCGCCCAATTAGTTAAGGAAATTTGAAAACAATAGGGACTTATAAATCTGAGTGGAAATTTCGGTGTACCTATTTATTAATTGGGATTGTTTCCTTTAAAGCATTTCTAACTTAGATCAGCCCCTAACCTGGTTCTTAATTACAGGGGCACGTGGCATACTAGATCAGATTAGAACCCGTGCAATTAAGGATTAATCCTTTTACATAGGCAAAATAGTGATTTATTAACGTACGACGATTTCCGCGGTATAGCTTTTACCACCTTGCAATAATATTATACAGGTGTGTTAAGTGCTGTATTCCCACCTCGTTCCAGTACCACACGATGGGGAGATTCCTACCAGCATTCATAAAAAAAAAATCCATCGTTTTTAATTCTTTTTTTTTACAGAGAGAAATTTTCTTTGTGATTTTCTAATTTTCTGTTCATTTAAACAAATTTAAAAAGCCTTGTTGTCACTTGTGAAAAAGATTTTCTTTGTAAATTTTTTGTCACATTTCTCAGTTGAGAACAAAGTTTTACGCACGCTAATTCGATTTTTTTATGTTACTGACGAATTAAAAGATCTGAAAAAAGTAGTTTTTTTATTATTTTGGTGCGAATACTTCACAAGACTCCCAAATACTCCCGTTTGGATCCAGTGAGACTATGGCATTCCCGATCGGGTGTGTTGTGAGACTAAGGGTAGTGGGGAGAGGATGAAGATGGGGAACAGTGAGGTAGGATAGTACACGGCTAAAGCCATTTCACGCAATGTTTCAATGATAAATGGTGGTCTAATACCAGGGTGATACTGAGAGTATCTTAAAGTTAAATAAAATCAATGAAAACAAATTAATCAGTTTACACCTCTGTATAATTAATATAATCGACATTAATGTATTTATAATATTAAAACCTTTCGGTTTTTACATAATATAACATAGTATCAAGTATAACTACAACATGAAAAAGACAGCTCTAGTCAGCTTATAAAACAGCAACAAATAGAAAACAGAAGTTGAGAAAGACATATGTAGTTCTTTTTTTTTAATGTGAATACCGCACAAGAGTCCCAACTGCTCCCGTCTGGAGACAGTGAGACTATGGCATCCCCAATTGGGGGTATGTTGTGAGGCTGAAGGTAGTGATGAGGGAAGGAGATGGGGAAGAGGAAGGTTGGTAATACCTGGCTATTCAGATCTGGTCACCAAACACGGCCAAAGCCATTTCAGGCAACGTTTCAATTCTGAATGGTGGTTTTACACCAGGGCGATACTGCGAGTATCTTCCACTCTGGAACGTGCCGCAAATATACTTTATATTATTTTAAATAAATGATTTGTGAAAAAAACACAAATTAATCAAATAAAATTTATTTGCCACGCCGGGATTCGATCCCGCAACCTTCGGAATGCTAGTCAAGAGCCTTACAGCTGCACTACGCCGGCCGTCAAGTTCTGCAGATAACAAATCAAAAACAAATTTTTTGAAACATGTCGATAATATTAATTATATAGTGGTGTACACAAAGATATTTGTTTTCATTAAATCAATAATGACGGTACAAAATGTATTTGCGAAGTTTGAAGAAACAAATAAAATTAATTTTGCCAATGCCGGGATTTGAACCCACGTCTTCCGGGTTGCTAGTAGAGAGCCTTGCCCATCGACCAAGGAGAACTTATGAGTAGTTCTTTAATATACAATGCTATTTGCTATATTCATAATAATCATCGTTATTTTCACTGAGTGTTCAATGCTTCATGAAGTTATCACAGGTGATTACAATCTTCCTGGTAAAATGCCTTGCGATGCCACGTGTTCATTGTTCACGCTTATCCTCGTCATTCCTACGGGTTTTAAGGCTTTGCAGGGTTTATTGTATAACCAGCTATCACCCAGGCTTCGCCCATTTTTTTGTTCCCAGGAATATCGTATCCCCTGTTACTTGACCAAACTAACCAAAGATGATTATGCTGAATAAATTCTTCTACGAGCCTGGGTTTTGGATAATCTGTTCAAACAAGAATGTGCGATACCTGTTCTTTTAGTCAAATCTGCTGGTGACTTGTTCATTCGTAAAATAATATGATATTTGTTTATGCTACCATGCTATTGATTATGCTACCATGATTATGCTATCGGCATTTTGCTACCATGAGCGACCACGAGGATGTCTGTAATAGCGTAAAAATATATATTTTATTCCTATTTTCATAAAAGAAAAAATAATATAAAATCTGCCGCAAACCGATCTACAGCGATAAAATTAAGAGGAACATTCGCGCGACCATTTCATAAAAATTTTAATTTTGAATTTGAGGTTAAAGTACCCAAACTGAAAAATTATTTTTATAATCAAAAGGTGTACCAAATATCTAGTACGGATATGATCTGCTTTATTTGTTTTTGCTTTAAATTATAAGATATAGGCCATCAAAGATTTTAATGATTCATGATTTTAGAGGCAACTCCGGCAATTATTTGTGAGTAAATTAAAAACATTAAAAAAATTATTTTACCATATTTATTATAATGATGAAAGATTTCTACAAAAACATAAAAATAGTAGGTGTTGAACAGTTGGGGAGGGGGTAAGAGGTTGGGCGGTTACTCGGCTAAGTGACCAGTGACGATATGGGGAGAAAGTTTTTTGGTTTGATTTTGAAGAAAAAAATTGTGAAAATAAAAATTCATCGAAAAAGTCACCGGAGACCAAAATTACAAATACGTTTTTTACTCCAAATAATGTCAGTAATCACTGATTAAAGAACGTCAAGTACGTCCCTTAACACCCTGTACATCAAAATTTAATCAAAAATTAATAAAAAAGCACATTTCCGTACAAGCTATTTAATCTTTATATGTCAAAATCAAAATATGTTTGCTTGGGGATGTATATATGAAATGTCCGTGAATTTCTATACTAAGCATGGGAAATGTTTGAAACTTTCAAAATACCTTCTTTAACCCCCGCAAAGGTTTCTAGATTATTACAACTACATGAAAATACATCCGAAAAGTTTTTTAGTCATTACCAAAACTCTTGCGAAACTGTCAAAAATGTCAAAATTCGAGAATGACATTTTGCAAAATAACGATTGTTAAATCAAAATTCCATTTTCGAAATTCTTTGTAAAAAAAATATTTTAAGTACTTGCCTAATACTTTGAATCGAATCAAGAATTGTAGATATTTTAATTAGGTGCCTATGTTAGGTACCAAATTTGATTGATTGTTCTTATAATACCTATTCCAAAATGAATATTTGTAATGTATGAAAAATGAAAACTTGAATAAAAAATTGTAATAGATGACACGCGAGCTGTTTGAAAACTGAATGTACTGGTACTGAATATATGGAACGCGGAAGGGTGGCTGGCGGGACGGGGAGCAGGAGAGGCGTGAGGGAAGGCGGGAAAGGTGGAAGGGCAACGCGGGAGGGGAACGGGGACCCACGGGATGGGACGTGCAGGGAGAAACAATTTATTTTTTTGAATATAGCTAGTATTTAATAAATTTTGATTAAAAAAACATTTTTTCTGTTTGGTTGGGTATTTTGAACTCAAATTTAAATTTAGTTTTGTATGAAAAAGGCCGCGCAGTCGTTCCTCTTAAGAGTTTGGTGCAGTAGTTAGGATAGTGTTTTTAGATCACGCTATAAAGTTCATGTTTGCACTAAACTTATAATATTATAATGTATTATAGTTAACGCGTCAGACAACGGAAAATAACACTTCCTGGAAAGTGCTGACGTAATGATCAAGATATACGAACATTGTTGACAAACTTTCTGTCCTTATCAGTTTCCCCCAGTGAATATTTAGAAATATTAAACAATTTTATTTTTAAATGCGCAGCAAAAAGGATGACAGAATATTTTTTTTATTTTTATTATTTATTATTTATTAGCTCGCCAACAGAATTCATCACACTATAATTATTACATTTTCAATAAGGTTTTTGTGATGATTCCAATTAAAGGTGAGCACACCATTCATCTCAACAATCTTAGTATGACTATGAGTTGTAATACATAATAATAAATCAAATTACCAGTAGGTTCATAAAACAAGGAGGATCAGAGACAAATATTAGTAAATACATACACGCACGTTTACGTACATATGTACACACATATATATGTATATGCGTGCTTGTGCACACTCTACACATAAATATGCATACATGTGCATACACCCACATACATTTATACACATATTATAGAGCCAATGCATATGTAGGTGAATTATTCAAAAATTACAAAGCAGACTCGATCTGCGGAGATCGTCAGGTATATGCACGTAAAAGTTCCTTCTGAAGGTAGTCATTGAATTCGAGAGTTGATTGATGAATGCTCAAGTTTATTATTGATTTCAATAATTAATTTAGAGTCATGTTTATCATGTATGTATAAGCAGTTGTATATACTACCAAGTGACTTTGACATTGTGTAACTTTTGTTTCGTGTGTTATTTTTTTTAAAACTCTTTTCGGACTTTTCAGAGTAAACATTTATTTATTTTATTTTTTATTTATTTATTTTATTTTAAATGTACATTTACCAGTGCTTTTACAAGCACTTTTATTGCACAAAAGGATTGAATACGTAACAATTTGTACCCAGAAGTTGGCTGTTGGTACCTACACCGTAAATTATAAATTCACAACAACTTACAGCGCCAGCGGTCGTAAAAAAAATAAAGTCTTAAATCTGCATTTCAATGGCATGCCGCATGCCGTGAGGGTGGGAGAGACCATCCCTCGATACTCTCAGATTCCGGGTGTTCCGAGCCTCACCCCTCAAAGTGTCATAGAAATTGTGATCACCATCTCACATTATGCAGCAACAACATCGTCTAATGTAGGCGGCAGGCGACGGTGGAGTAATTAAGACGTCGGAAACTTATTTTGTCGGTACACGCTTAATTTACCGTTTAATATATTCTTGCATTAATTATGACAACAGTTAGGGGGTGGTTTGAATATAAGAACGAAAAAAGAGCAAGCAGACACAGTAAATAAAACTTCTCAAATCTGATTGTCTAGGTAGAAGCTGCATGAAACAAACAATAGTCCTTCTGTCGTGGAAAAGTCTTCTACTTCTACGTTTCGGAGCGCCACTTTGGAGTGCGATGTTAAACTTTATGCGACATCTCACAAGAGATATTCAGCCTCTATTGTATAAGTGTAACGACTGTAAAGTGTGGAGTCGGGGAAATTGTATTATCTTCATTCGCCTTAGCAACTTCATGTGGCGGCTGAGGAAGGACTTGAGCAAAGGTGTCCTAGGTGAACATAGGTCAAAGAGGTAGCAAATGTGAGCTAGGTCTTGAAGAGGCTCGGAATACTCAAAGAAGACATACGATGGTCGGCAACTAACCATTACAAAAAGTCGGAGAAACGACTAGTTTCATGATCCTTAAACAGTATTTTGAAGAATTTATAATAGTATAATGTTTAGATCTGGTCACCAAACACGAGTAAAGCCATTTCAAGCAACGTTTCAAATTCGAATGGTGGTCTTACACCAGACCGACACTGAGAGTATCTTCCACTCTAAAATGTTTCGCAAACACACCTTACACTATTTTAAATGTTTAAACTGTGACATAACACAATTTAACCAAAATAAATTTGCGCATGACGCGGTTTGAACTTGCGACCTTCGATTTGCTAGTCGATCGCCTCAATTCTGGGTTATCCAATTAAGTTTTGTACGAAAAAATTGAATTATTTTCCCAGGTAGAACAGTTCGTTTTTTTGTCGTCCCACCAACAAGGATCGCAAACTTTGAAAAAAAAATTCTATAAGCAGCTTTGATCATATTACGAAAGTGAGGGTGACCATAAATATTTCATAAACGGTATATTTATTTATTTACTACATGCCCTAATATGCATTTACATTCTGGTTTATATGTTAAGTATCACAGTTATGTTAAATTTTTCAAAATTAAAAAATTAAGAAAATATAATACAATGAAAAAATGTAACAACAAAAGCATATAATAAAATAAAACATATTGGCACAATAAAATGATAAGAATTCACTCATAAATAGATGATTAAAATAAACTAAAATTTCAGCAGAAAATAATATATTTCTATTTGTGTCTAGATACTTATCCGCTGGAGCGACAGCACAATTAAAAACTTTTTTCTCCGATTACTCGAGATTTTTTGGTGATCATTTTGAATATTTTCCATCCGGATAAAAAAAATCATCTCTCCGAATTTCAATATAGAGACATATAAACTGATTAAAGTTCTATATAGCCAATGAATTTTCCCATCTTTTGTTGATTAGCACGTATTCGTAGGATTTATAAAAAAAATATTATAAAATCGTAAACTTCTACTTAATTACTTACAAATAAGCGAAAATTTGCCAAAATTGGCAGCAAAGCAATCCGACGTATTTTAAATAGTGCCATATTGTGGTAAAAAGCGCTCCAGTGGATAAAAAAATTTGAAATATTAACAATTGTTGAAGTTGGCGCTGTTGTAATGGAGCGACCGGCGCCAGTGTAAATGCCGGGTGGCAGGCGCTGTTGTAAGCTGGAGCGCCAGAAGGGTGCTCTTAGCTCGGAGTGTACCCACAGATCTGAATCACTAGCTCAGTAAGGCACTTTACTCAAAGTGAAAGTTCACAGGGAGAAGGTCGTAAGTTTTATCCAATAATCACGCAAGAATACATTTGACCGTAGTTAATTATATACATAGTTATCCCTAAACTAACATGGTATCTCTCTCTCTCAAAAGCAACCACGAGAAGAAGAATGAGGCGCAAGATAGGTGAGGATTGAGGTGAGCTTGCAGATGTAGAAGACGTTCCAGGCTAGCGCACGATGGCTGGCTGCCGTCGACAGTTCTTCGAGAATTCACAAACAAAAGAGTTAATGTCGCCATTTTGGAGCCACGCGGCATCTCGTGTAATATAGACTTATATCTGACTTGACTTATATTTTTAAAATTGTTAATGGTATTTTAGACAGCCCTGCTCTATTAACACTTCCTTACCGGACCGGGGGAACGCACCTACACTAACGAGAGTTTTACGCTGTATCTATGTTGTTTTTTAAACCACGTACTCAATAATTTGAGTAATCATAGAAAAACTATTTGGTTATCGATTTGCATTAAAAAAATTAATATCGCATTACTACTTTTCTTAAAATTAAATAGTTTTTAACAAACTCCGGCGAATAATCTGTGCCACCCGCCCCCCTTCCCCTCTATTCGGGCGTACCCCGTTCCTATCTGCTGAATGTATCGCGATAATTCTAAGCGATAGCAAGTAATTTCTAAGTTGTTAGTGGAAAGGACTAATTCGCGTTCGTTTACACTGCGCATCTCGTTTGCTCTTTTTACAATGCTATAATGTTCGCTTGCCGGTCAAAGATCATTCGGTCTGAGTCGTTTCCGGTGAACGCCAATCGCCAGTCGAGATTCGGAAACAAGGTGTTACGTTGGCTATCGGCCCGCCTTCTCTGTTTTCTATGGAAAAATACACGTTATGGTCTAAATTCATTAGAATATTAATTATGACTTTATTTATGAAACGATTTTGAAAATGACTACTGAAATACGATGATTATACTTCCCTCTAATTATTATCATAACAAATTACAAAAAAATATGTCATTAATACCCTTTAATATGCAAAACAAATTAGGGTCCCCGAGTGACCCCCCTTCGGGTCATGTGTGATTTTTTTCGTTCCGGGACGAAAAGGTTAAGCCTAATTACCTTTCATATACCCACAAGAACTACTCGATCCAAAATACTTTTTAATTGCAACAACAATTTTAGGACCGAGTCATTTAGATACTCGCTTATACCTAGATTGCATGCAGTTGGCAATGCATTCTCAGAAATAGTAGATGTGTTCAACTGCACGGAACATAATTATAAGAAGGCTATAATAACACACCTCAATCACAATAATTAATGTTAGGCATGTTAATACTTGTCTGCATGGTTTCTATATCATATTTTACTACAGATTCTTAACTACTTAAATCAGATATCTTAACCACCAGACAGAGGGAGTCATAGCTAATAATTTTAAAAAAAAAAAAACAAAAAAATATTAATTCATAATTATTATTAAATCTCCTGACAGCCCTAAAATAACAGAGCTAATTTACCAACTATGCGTGTCCAGACATTTCAAGCAATGTTAAGCAATTTAAGGTAACAATAAACTCTGTAGTAAATTATTTATAATTTGCAAATAAATGTGAATGTATGAATAGGTATAATTACTTGAATTTGCTCGATTCTACGATTCTACTTGCTAACAAGTCACCTTTACTTACATATTTTTAATCAGCGTAAATATAATGTTTTGTTATTTTAATATGTTCTATTCTCTTCCTTAAGTTTCCACTTTATCATTTTTTTGGTTGTAACACATAATTGTATCACAAACACTTGAATGTAAAAGCCATTTTATGGCGTTGAAATAAATAAATAAATATTGCTGGTCAAACTTCATCTTATTAATGACTATCTGAAATAATAATGTTGTGTATGTCCCCATCATATGTCCATTTAATACATACAGCAAGTTTCATGTAATGCGTATCATTCCCGCAATGAGTTTATTAACTCCTGGGAGTACAATGCAAAATAAATAAAAAAAATAAAATAAAAAAAATTGACACACGTCCGTGCTGTGTGAGGTGTGTCAGGAATCTGCCGGGAACGCGGGGGCGAGGGGGGCCTTCCAGTTTCCAGTCGCGTCTGCTCAGCTTATGGAAGTTTCCAGTCGTCTTATTACGTGGTTGCGCAAACGCGATGCGCGAACAAAACACAATATTAATATTTATTTATCTTTCAATTAAAAATACAACACAATATTAAATTACTTTTATGCAGACATATTGGCATTATTGAACGATTTTGGCCATCCGCTCATGAAGAAACTGAAAAAAAAAACAGTTGTGCGGCGCAATCGCTACCCGCAGGAAAGAAACTTGTAAATTTCATTGGCGGTCTGCACGCAGGTCATGAGCCGCTACCATGGCAACCTGTCAACAAGGCAACTGAAACGCGACAGCCGCGATGACTAGCAGTCTTGGTCGCCGCGGCTGTCGCGTTTTAGTCAAGTTTTCGAGTAAGTCAGATCAGAAAAATATCAATGTTTTTCAAGAGTTTGTTTGCGATTGCGTCGCCAACTGGTTTTTTTTCAGTTTCTCCATGAGCGGATGGCCTTATTGTGAACTGGAGATAAATATTCTTATTTTTTTTTTTTTATTTAATATTTGTATGTTTTTACAATAAGTATACATTTTTTTTACATGTTAAACAGAGTTGTAAAATGAACATAACAATAGCATTTCCTCATCATAAAGAGACAAGGCTCTTGTGTTTGGTGAGGGAATTCAAGCTCAAGTATATGTAAAATTTATTAGAAAATAATAATATTGCATCTAATAACAAAAGATATGTAAGAAAACTCGAGATGTAACAATAAATAAATTTAAATATTTAAATTTATTTATATTTATTTATTTATTTATTTATTTATTGTTGTTATACGCCCATATGGGCTTTTACGTAGATTATACAATAATATTTAAGATATCGAGGATTATACATAAATAGAATTTAAATCAAAAGTTATAAAAATGAAAACATTTAAAATATATAAAGGTAGTTTTTGAAGATTATAGCGTAAAACCGTGAAATATTTGAAACAATATAACATTTGACAATAACATAGAATAAAATACAATATAAAACATTACAATAACACATCAAATCGTTAAATATATTACACCCACGTTACAATAATTTGTAGGATTCCACAAAGTGTTGGTTTAAAATGCATTTTAGATTATAAAGGGAAGCAGCGAATATATCTACAATATCACCAAACTTGTTGCCTAAATCATGCATCCTATTGGTAAGTGAGTGTGATTGATAGTTGGTTGTGTATGTGTTGCAAAGGAATGTAATATTTTGTCTAGTATTCCTTGTCGGTACATGGAGTTTAATGGTACTAACAATGGCAGGGCTGTCAATTAGGTTGTTCATGACTCTGTATAATAAAATTAAATCTGAAATGATTCTTCTGTCACATAGCGTAATTAAATTAAGTCGATTCATCAAACTTATATAATTAATGTTTTCTATTGGGATTTTGAGCTTGAAATTTAAGTACCTAAGAAATTTGTGTTGAACCCGTTCTATTTTGTTAGAGTGTACTTTATAGAAAGGGGACCAAATAGGTGAATTATATTCCACTTGATTTCTAACTAATGAAATATAGAGTGTTTTCATGCAATCAAAGGACTTAAAATCAGTTAAGGTTCTACAAAGGAAGCCAAGCATCTTTAAAGCCTTATTAGTTATTTCATCTATATGAGCTGTGAAAGTTAAGTTTGAATCGAATATAACTCCCAAGTCGCGAAATATTAACGGATATTAACGGTAATATAATAATAATTTAATATTAACGGTAGAAATGGACTCTTACAGTTGTTTCAGGTGATTTTTCAATTTAATTTGGAATTTATGTATATTTTCGATAATTTTTAGTTCTAATGGGAGGTTGTTGAAATAATTTATACCTAGATACAGATAGGTATTTTGTATGTGCTTGGTATTAAATTTAGGGATTTTGATATTGTTTTGAAATCTTGCTGATATATTGAATTGTAATTTTTTTAGCTGTATTTCTTTAAAAGTCTGTAGAATTGCATATTTTTTATATATATTGTCTGTTGTAGATACATTGAATATTGAAAAGATTCTTTCAGTAGAGAATGTAGATGGTTTTTTCAAGATAACCTTAATTATCAATCTTTGAACTATTTTCAGAGGATTTAAAATAACATCATAAGTTCCTCCCCACCCTATAATACCGTACATATAGATTATGCGTAATGATTTTTAATTCGAATGATACTAACGCACTTTTTGTAATTTTTAGATATTTATCTTATATTACAATGATCACTTTAGCGTACGAAATAAAATTTTAATATCTGAACAAGAATAAAAAGAGTCAAAAAAATATGCGTATTTGAATTTCTCAGAATATTAACATGAAGTGAAATCTTTTTTCATTTGCCGATATTTAATAAAATGCTCAGCTTTGGTGGGCTTGAATGGGTTGACGATGAATAAATAACACATTTTTAATAGAAATTCAGTGAGCTATTGAAAAAAACAAAAATCCTGCTTTCGTGAAATTCCATTAGTTTTTATGTGTACTCGTACACGCACAGAATTTTCCAAATATGGTTGGTACGGCGTCATATTGTATTATTATTTGAAACAAAACATTGATGATTTAAGCCATGTATTCATACAGAAACAATGTTTCGGATACACAATTTCTGAAACGTCTGTAGATATTTACAGAAACAATGTTTTGGAGATCTTGCCGTCCACATCAGTAATTGCTTCTAAAGATACGTCGCCTGAGAAGATAGTTTTGTTGAGTATGTATCATTGTGTGTATTATTATTGTGTCCCAAACTATCGCCATGTTTAAAATCAGAGAAACAGGCATCCACAATCAGCAACGTTTTTTTACGAAACTGGTTTGTTTCTGTGTTTACCATCGCCAGCGGGGAGCGTAGAAACACGATCACAAACGCAACAATTTGAACTGTTTCAGAAACATATTACTTGGTTTCACAAACTCGTAGATTTTGCGTCTGAAACAGTGTTTATAAACAATTGTTTCTCGGTGAATACTTGGCTTAATCATTTAAAAATCATTTTAGAAAGAAGGCAGATAGATTAATTAAACATGTAGTGTTTAATTTTTCGGTGAAGTATCTCGAACCTCGAGCTCTGGTACCATGAAATTAGTAACGTATTTTCTATTTGAAACATCTAATTCAAAATTTGAACAATGTTTTACTGGTAACCACAATTTTAGAATGAACTAATATGGTTTTTCTTGACGATGGACATTGAAACGCTATCCGAAACGTTAGCTAAAGAAGGAAGAAGCGAACAACTGCACGTTGACGCAACTGTTTGCATCTCCTTCTAACGTATGTTACTTTCTCCACCCAACCTGTAATACAAGTTCCTGTCCCTATCTGACAGTGTGTAGCCAACGTATCTGCGTGTGTTATATTTAAAACAATGAATTTTTGTACAATCAGTCTGTTAAAAACAGTGCAGTGAACATACTCAATGTCTTAGTATGCTTAAATCGAATCTGTTTTGTTTTTGTGCAGTGATTACCACCAGCGGTGTCTGTCAAGATCGTAATATCGTTTCATCATAATACCAGTATCAGAAGACAAGGGTCACTGTAAAAGAAGCATGTGCAATGATCAACTACAGTGATCTCTCAGTGCATTTACTTCGAATTCTGTGCTTGCGCAGTGATTACCGATTGTTTCCACGAGATCATAATATGATCACCGTAATACGATATTAAAAGAATAAGGGTAAGCCAGTCCCTAAAAATATACGATGTTCACTAACTCCATCGTAGTTACGTCAATTTGAAAATTTTATAATTTTTATTGAATATAGTCCACCTTAGACATAAAAACAAAAATGGATTCGCAGAGAATGTAAGCGACTACATGGCAAAATACCCATATTACAGAATGTTTAAAAAATACACTTACGCCTGAAAAATAATGTGTTCAGGCACATAAATCATATAGGTAATACTCGCCATGCGGGTGCCGTAAATTTTATAAAATCATAATTTTTCATTTAGAATTTAGAACGAACTTTTTGAAGAAATAGTGTAAAATTAATTTAAAAAGCAATCATGTGTAAAAATCCGAACATACAATTTTCTTCAAAATCCTCTTGTAAATTTCAAACAGTTTATTTAATTCTAAACAATTTTGAACAAATTAGTGCAATTTTCTCTCATGGAAATTTCTAATGTTTAGTTCCGTTCCTAATGAAAGCAATATTAGCATAAGCTGCTGAAATATTTACATTCTCTTGTTATTATTCAGTGAGCGTGTCGTGCCCACGTATGGAAATTATGAATCCTTGGAGCATTTTTATAGCCCGTAGTGGGACTGCGTCAGAAATCTACGTTATACGTCGTGAAATTTTACTGCTAGCGCATTATGTCATATATTATTATTCCCGATGGATTTCAAAATCATTTATTGATTTGTTATTAGACCATGCAGGTTCAGATTTCCTCAAAAGACGTACCGCAAGAGGCACCTTATATGTTTTTGAGAGTCTCTGTTGTCCGGAGCCAAAAGCCATCAGTTGGGGGATGTTTTTAGGATAGAGGGAGTAGTGGAGGATATAAGATGGGGTAGAGGTTGGTTGAGAAGTACCTGGCTATTCAGATTTGTTCGCCAAACAAAGCCAGTGCTATTTTAAGCAACGCCAACGCTTCGATTCTGATTAATGGTCTTTCACCAGGGCAATTCTGAGAGGTACGCAATATTATTTTCTACCCTGGAATGTACACTGATACGTATTTACATGAAACGGTGACCGGACAAATCAACAAAGTGACACCTCATCACTACTTTAAATCATTAAAAGCGAAAAAAGTTGGTTAAATGAGTCATGATAAACATAAATGTATGTATTTTTTGTTTTGTTTTTGGATTTTCACAGCCAAAAGTATTATCGTTATTTGTTTTTGAGGTGTTTTGCCGTGTTGCACTACCTCCTTCGTTAGCTGATTATGGACACTGCAACGCTGTCCGAAACGTTGGCTAAGGAGTGAGGTAGCGCAATATGGCATAACACCCCAAAAACAAATTACAAATATTTTTTTTTATCACTTGTAATTAGTTTTCAAAGGGCTTTTGAAATGTTGAAATGCATCTTTGCTCAATTGTCATTGAACCTCATGAAATGAAGTATGTTTTTTCTGCGACTCAGATGTAAGCATTTGAGAATTAAGCTTTCAAAATGTACGAAACAATTTATTCGACAAACGTTTGGTTTTATATATAAATATACGGCAAAACCAAATAAGTTCCTAATTTTTTTCCGTTTTTGCCGGGTAACGCCGGGCGCGGGGGTTTGCCCACGTCAAAAACCTGGTTTTATCATCACTTTGGCAACCCAAATGATGATGTATCAAAAATTCAAAACTACCCAACCTTTGCAATGAATTTAGCTAAATTGACTGGACTAGGCTAAAATGAAAATTTATTTAATTTAAGATCAAAAAACCTCTCTTATTTTGGCTTTTTTAACATCAACGAAGTTGAAGTATCATTAAAATTCTGATTTAGAAAACGTTTCCGCATATCTACATGTACAGACCCCGAATATGGAAATATATTCATCCAAAAGGCCCATACGTGTTACTACAAAACACGATCATCAATCATTTATATCAAGTCATGCAATTAAAAGGGATCTTCTTTTCTAAAGGCTGGTTTGTAAGGGATGAAAAACATATTTCATCTTTATCAGCGTTGTAAACGCGTTTATAATTTTTTACGACTGACCCAAATAAAAAAAATAAAAAAATGTTACGTTTCGTTAGTTGTCAGAAAAAGACGATGTATCAACTTTGTATATCGAAATTTTGTTTTAATATTAAAATTCCATAACTTATCATACCGATAGATTTTATATTAATTACAACGGACAGGAGATCTCGTCCAATATCGAGATCTCGTCCAATATCGAGATCTCGATTGAGATAGATATTGGGCGAGATCTCTTGTCCAATTTGTGTGATTTTCTACGGTTGTTAAATGAATAAATAATCACGCATACTTGCAGGAATTCGTGTTTAAAACGACCTAAACTAAAATACGTGACAACTCACAGCTGAAATTCTGACATCGGCCAATAGAAAAAGCAAATAACAGCCATAGAAAATCACACAAATCTGACAGAAGATCTCGCCTGAGATCTATCTCGATTTCATAAAAGATAGAGAATATCTCTTCAGAGCGACAGTAATTGTTTATTATTCGAGAGCTTCTGAATTGTTTATTCCAATTCCTATTCCATTTTTATGTTATGTGTTGGTTCCTGAGATTTTAAGGAAAGAGTCTGTTGAAAACAATTTTGATCTATATAAATAATAGACGTGACTTGTTAAATACAGCTTTAAATTTATTAAATTAAATAAGTTTGTTTCTTCAAAATAGGCATATTTACTTTGTGGCGTCATCATTAATTTAATGACAAACAAATACCTTTGTGTAACACCACTATTTTATTTTTATTTTAATAGTGGTGTTACACAAAGGTATTTGTTTGTCATTAAAATAAATAAGTTTGAATTATTCAGGGAATGAGTTATAAGGATTTTGCTTTCTGTTCTGGGAAAATTATGAAATAAATTGACTACATCAAACGATATATAAATGGAATTACTGGGAAGAACCATGGGTTTTAGTTCATTAATTAACGCTGATGAGTTATTAATAGCAAATTTTGGGCAAACACATTGTCAATTTAATATTTGTCGAAATCAAATTTTTATCCAGTAAAATTATTTTATTTAACAACAAACAAAGGGTTTGGAGGTAAAAAAAAGGGTGCCCCAACAAATCCAATTATCGATGGTGGTATCTGATACTACTTACTGTTTGTCAATCTTGAATTATGCGTAAAGATGTATCTAAATGGTGAAGTGACTCTGTAGTCACGCAATTTCTCTACTTCCCCCCCCCCCCCCCCCCCCCCCAAAAAAGATCCATTTTTGTCATGGAGTTTATCAACTTATTTTCATTATGTAAGTAATATGATTTTCTTCCACCACATTGCCTTAGTAAGCCTGGAATAACTTTCTCAAATTATAAGGAGTGGTTTGAGATTATCCTGTTCCTTTCTATGTCAAAAAATAATCATTGACTCTAGAAAGTTCTGTAATTTGCCAAAATTACGTTTTTCTGCTCGGCCTTGAGTCTATATCTGTGGATAATATTAATACAAGGGCTGTTTTGCGGTTTCAAGCAAATATTAAATGAACAAATAAGAGCTTGGAGATGTTCTTGAAGTTTGTCAATATTCTGCTGGGAATCGGAGCAAAAATTTTTCGCTCTTGAAATTTCCTTCATACCTGAAAACATCATGATAAATCTTATTTTGGATATTGCAATGTCAAGAATTTCTAAGCATTCCAAGCACTTAAAAAAAAAATTACAATTAAAAGGATTACCTTACATAATCTTGGTGGATACATGTTGAAAATCATTAAGGCCCGTATCCTAGCTCGAAAAGAAGAATATGAAGAGGTATGTAATTACAAATGTTAGAGAGAGCGCGAAAATATTTAAAACTATAAAATTGAAGTGAAAATTGTGAAAATGTAATAAAACACGACTCGTTTAGAATAGAATAAAAATCTTGTGGGAGTTGTCTAAAACAACATTCAAAGAAACACTGAATTTTTTCATACATATAACTTGTTAAATAATATAGACAGACGTGAAAATAAACATTTTTGGAGCATACTTTGCGATTTTTTTCTATCGAAGGAATTTCGTGTAATTTGCGTTTCGGCGTGGGGATTGTATATATTATCTTCAAAAATAACATTTATTTTTTTAAGAGCTTTAAAGCTTCAAATGTTCAAGGGAGATATGCAAGAAATCGATAGAAATTCGGGTAGCGGCGGCTTAATTCATATAATCCATACTAATTTTTCCACTCATTTTTCAGAAATTGAGGGCCAGTTGTTTCACAGATATTCAAAAATAACACTGTTATTACACGACCATTCAGTGCCATTTAATTTTTTTTACCCCGTTAAACATCGATTCTCGGTGCGTTTCAGCTTTCTATCAAATTTTAATAAACTGACAAGCTTAACAACGTGATAGTTGTCCTCTCCTGCTGATCACAATTTGTTTAAAAGCTGAAACGAACTTAGGGACTTAGAATCAAAAAGAAGTAAAATTAATAGCCATTTGACAATGTTATGTTTGAATGTCTGTGAAATAACCCGTACTTGGTGTCTAGTTCTCAAAAAAATCACTAAAAGCTGAATAAATTTTATAATAATAAATATTTAATAATTTGACGTGATAACGGCTTATAAATCGATGAACGCCGGCAGCACTCACGAAAAAGTATGACTCATTGTCACGTTGCCAAGTTCCGCCTGAGCCAAGCGTGCAAGCGAGATTGCGGAACAAGCGATAGATAGGCACGATCGGCCTAAACGTTTGGCTTGTGACTGTAAAATTGTATGCAAAAGTTTTCTTATGACGTTATCGTAAAATTATCTTCCGTTAACCGATTTTACAGGGAACCAATTTTTCAATATTTTTAATTTCATATTTTTTCTAAATAAAATTAAAATGCTCACAAAGGGTGGACAAAGATGAAATCTTAAAAAAAATTCTATTAATTTTGTCATAAGCTTGGATACAGAACTTGGTCAATTAATTTTCATGATATTAAGATTGTGGTGAGCCCGTTCATAATAATAGTGTGAGCAGTGGTGTGAGAAAGGATAGGAAAGGTCGGAGGTCACGTAATTTAAAGTGTGATCTTTCACCTTGACTGTTTTGAAAGACAATGAAAATGTGAAATTATTAATAGTGAATTGTAAAGATTGTAAAATATACATGTGCCTCATGGGCAGTAAAATAATTTAATACCAATATTTAGGGATTTTTTTGGGATCGCTTAATAATTGTGTTCATTATTAATGAATGAGGTTGACAAAATATATCAATAATAGTGGCTTGCAGTACATAAAAGCTTGAAATCTGGGCCCACCCTAATAAGCACGAAACATAAAAATATGTTTATTAATAATTGTACACAGATATTACATTTCATTTCAAAATACAGATAATTCAATTTCAATTATTTATTTATTGTTTGAAACATTTACAGTGTTAACAATTATTATAGTAAAGTTATAATTGTCATTGGGATGTACCTAGGTATTAACACTCCAATTATAATTGTTCACAGCATGCGTAATCAGTGTTAACTTGGTACTAGGTACAAAAGGAAATATAAAACATAGTAATTTAAAATATAAAACAGAAATGCAGAGAAAGAAAAGAAAGATAATAAAAATAAAATGATAATAGAGCAGTCAAATAATTGTTCTCCATGATATATCATGGTAGAAGATTGTTAATTTGCCTTTTGAAATATGTAAGACTGTTTGCATAAGGTGGTCACATTCGATGGTATTATATAGAC
This sequence comes from Glyphotaelius pellucidus, assembly GCA_936435175.1. Classification (NCBI taxonomy): domain Eukaryota; kingdom Metazoa; phylum Arthropoda; class Insecta; order Trichoptera; family Limnephilidae; genus Glyphotaelius; species Glyphotaelius pellucidus. The sequence continues at coordinate 28,298,823 of OW386548.1, read as the reverse complement.
GACACATTCGAGACAGTGGATTGAAGTATGCAATATTGTTATTAAATAATTCAAGATGGAATGTATTATGACTCCTTAAATTGCGTCTATTAGGAACATTTATATTAATATTGCTCAGACAATGAATGGTTCAAAGCTTATCATGAATAATTTTGTATAAACATATTAAGTCAGCAAATTGTCTTCTTTTCTTCTTTTTACCAGGGCTGTAAAATGAAATTGTTGGAGTCGTTCCTCATAAGATGGAGTAAGGCATTTAATCCAAGTTTAAATGATAAAAGTCTTAGGAATTTTTTTTATACTGATTCAATGGCTTTTGAATATTTTAAATAATGTGGATTCCAGATAACACTCCCATATTCCAATTTGCTTCTGACCAACGAGTAGTAACGAGTAAATTAGTAATTACATTGTATTTTTTTTTTTAATAAATCTGCCCAACTCGATAGAGAAATGTTTTTCGTGTTTGAATTAGATAGTAGCGCCATTAACGTTTATGAGGTATGTATAAATAAATAATTACTAATTAAATAAAGGTAATATTAAATCTAATAAACCTAAACAACATGAACTTTACGAAAGAGAAATATAATAACAAAACAATAATTTTAAAATAACATAATACAATAATAATTAAATAAAGGTAATATTAAATCTAATAAACCTAAACAACATGAACTTTACGAAGGAGAAATATAATAACAAAACAATAATTTTAAAATAACATAATACAATAATAATTAAATAAAGGTAATATTAAATCTAATAAACCTAAACAACATGAACTTTACGAAGGAGAAATATAATAACAAAACAATAATTTTAAAATAACATAAAACAATAATAATTAAATAAAGGTAATATTACATCTAATAAACCTAAACAACATGAACTTTACGAAGGAGAAATATAATAACAAAACAATAATTTTAAAATAACATAATACAAATATAAACAAAAAACGGAAATTTTTGTAATTGTTTTTGGGGTGTTATGCCGTGTTTCGCTACCTCCTTCTTTAGCCAACGTTTCGGACAGCGTTACAGCGTCCATCATCAGGGCAGATGAGTAGAAAGTAGCGAAACACGGCATAACACCCCAAAAACAATAACAAAAATACTTTTTGGCCGTGAAAACCTAAAAAAACATACAAAAAAACGGAAAGATAATTACAATCTTACAATAATAAAAATTAACATCATTGTTAGTAAACTATACAAAGTAGAAAGATGATAACAAAATAATAACCTTAAAATAACATAACACAAATCTAAACACAAAACAGAAAGATAGTTACAAGCTTATAGTAATAAATTATAATATCATTGTTACTAAACTATACAAAGCAGAAAGATGATAAAAAACTAAAAATAATAAACTTAAAATATCACACAACACATATGAGCACAAAACAGAAAGATAATTAATTACAAGTTCATAATAATAAATTATAATGTCTTTATTACTAAACTACACAAAGCAGAAAGATGATAAAAAAACTGAAAATAAAAAACTTAGAATAACGTACGCGTATAAACACAAAACAGAAAGATAATTACAAACTTAAAGAAATAAACTTAAATCAGATTTGTTTAAATTACGATTCAATCATTGATTTTATATTCAAGCGTAATATTGCAATTAGCATAGGTATATTTATAAACCTTGGCAATAATTTATCTACCTTGTTATTGTAGTCATTTTCAGTAGGACCGAGAATTCTGAAATCATTAGGGTTCTATCTACTTCCTCGGTTAGAAAGTCATCTTCGTAGTTTGTCTGCTGTGCTATGATGGACATTCTTTTGCAGTTATGACATATTTCATTATTAACACTATGTTCAGAATTATTTTTGGTCCTAAACGATGCATTGTTTATTTGAAGTTGAAGCATTTTATTATTTCTTTGGTTTTTTGCATGAGTGCATTTGGGCTTGCTTATTTTGTTCAGACATTTTAGAGATATATGTCCCAATCCAATGATGTGGAACAATGCATCAAGGGATGGCAATCTTTTACGTGCGCTCTGGCATAAGATAATAGAAAAATCTTCAAAAAATGAATGAACGCCATACCATCTTTTTGTTTAAGGATATTGTCATTGAATTGTAATTTTGTTTTAAAACTACATTAAATAATACATTTAAGTCTTGGGATATGTCATTAGATAAAATTGATGAAAATAAAATTTCTTTAATAATTTACATTCTTCAATTGGAATACTTGGTAATAAATTAACAATATCAAATGATACCAATAATGCTTTGTCAGGGATTTCCAAAAGTTTGAATTGTTCAATCAAATCAAATGAATTTTTAATTGTCTATTGAGGATGAAAAATGTGTGAATCCATAATAATTCTATTAATAATTATTGATGATTATTTATTGCTAAGAGCATCACCATTTGAAATAACCGGTCTTATTTTTACTAATTTTGAATTAAAATGGTGCCACAAAATAAGTTTGCTGTGTTTGAAGAAGTTTATCAAAACAATCTCAACCAATACTTGTAAAGTGAGGTCATAATCAAAGCGACTAATGAGCGCAGACCTCGCGTAATTTCCGTTTAATATCCCAACCAATAGGAGCCTTTCGAAGTGACATCATTATCGAAGCCGATGAGCGCAGTTGATTCGTCGCAGGTGCACTAATTGTCATTTCCGTTTCATCCGAAATCCAAATCACAGACGTGCTATAGAAGTTTCACTTAAAAAAAATTAACAATATTTTTTGAAAAGCTCCTTATACCATCACTACCAGGTTAAAATTTTGTTTCCCAATGATGGAGGACTTATTAAGCAGAGAAATTTAAACCACATTAACCCGACGCATTTGTTTACACAGCCACTAACACATTCTATTTACATCGATAAATATTACATCAATAACAATATAAGTGCAATTTAATACAGGGCAAACCCAAAAGAATTTTCAATTCCCCGGCAGATGCAATGTTTACCTACAATTCGAATGAAAAAAACGATCCTTCGGGCATTTCCACGACGAGAATTTGAACAACGTTTCATTTTACTTACTCCAGCGTTTTCAATTACGTTTTCGAGATGGTTTCATTTTTCCTCGAGCCAATTATTTCTTTGAAATAAAAGTCATCGATCGAAACCAGCATGAAGGTATCGACTTAGGAACATAAATGTGAGAGCTCCAGCCAGACGTATAGTTGTAGTTTATCTCATTACTAGCCAATTATTTTTCTGTCTCGTGAAATTTAAGATACTTATTTGTCGAACGAAGTAAGTTTTATAATAAATAACATGAATTTGCCAAAAACTATTAATCTTTTTATGTGGTTATTTCAAATTAATGGTAGGGTAAATAATTGTTTTTCTACATTTCTTCGAGTTTTTTTATGTGCTTATTTAGAAGCTTTTAATTTCAATACTGATATTCCTCTTAAGACATATTAAAAGAACCCGAAATATATCATTTTTAAATCAAATTCTAGGCGTACTGACTCTTTTCCACAAAGAAATACAAATTGATATGGAAATATTGTTATTTTATACTAGCTGGTACCCGGTAGGCGTAGCAATGCAAAGAAATAAATTGTTTTTCCCCTGCATTTCCTTTCCCATGCTTCCCCGTTCCACTCTCGCGTCCCCTTCCCTCCGCGTTCCCTTTCCGCCTTCCACGCCTTTCCTTCCGTCGTCATCCCTCCCGCTAACCCCACCTCCTTCATTACTCTTTCTCCCATGCCCTCCGTCCCTGCCACTAAAATACATAAAGAACACTCATTTTTATTTATAAAATTTCATAACGCCAGGGCTTACCATTATATACAGCCTATAATCTTTGCGGGCGTGCGCACAACAAATCACCACAGTTTTATTGCAATCGGATGAATGGTATGGCAGCGCGTAACATACGAACAAATAAACAAACAAACAAAAATTGATTATAATATACAACAAGATAATAAAGTTATGTTTTAATTTTTTTTAATACGTTTATTTTTATTACGGTAAGGTCGATGGTCGTTGACAGATTTTTAAAATTTTCAAACCAAAATTTTGTATTATAGAAGACACAATCATATAATCATTCAGTAAAATAAATCAATAAATTATCTAGGAAAGCTACTTTTCTGAATTTTAATTTTTGTTAAAATAAAATCATTAAAAAAAATTATATATATTTATAATTTTATAAAATTATACTCTAGCCTTGAGGTGTCCCCATAAGAAAAAATCGCATATGGATAAATCTGGGGACCGAGGAGGCTAATGAACATCACCAAACCTGGAAATAAGGCGACCAGGGAAGAGAGGGCGAATAACGTCCATTGATGCTCTGGCTGTGTGGGCGGTCGCCCCATCCTGCTGGAACCACACACGTCGGATTGGAACACACATTGCGATTTTTTCTTATGGGGACACCTCAAGGCTAGAGTATACGAGAACAAGCCCTGAACTCTGGACGAATTGAAGGACGCAATTCGCGTGGAAGTCGCCCAAATTGAGAGAGCGATGTTGGAGAGAGTCTACGCGAACTTCCAAGAACGCCTCCAGCACTTCATCAACGATTTCGGCCACCACATGCCTGATGTGATTTTCCACACTTGACTGTCTCAAATGCTATTTCCTTGCAAACCTGATTCCATCAATAAATTTGTTTTTGAGTACAAATTAACTATTTTATGATTTTTTTAAAACCGTCCGTCCTCTCTGCCGCACCCTGTATTACCAAGAGAAAATAAACCGCAACCCTAACAGAATCTAACACCTTTTCACGAAGGAAAAATATCCTCCTACAAAAAAAGCGAGTTTCCTTAATAAATGTACTTTTTGTGAAAATTTTTGCTTGTTTCCTTTTAACTAAGCGGTTAATTAATTCAGGTTTATATCCATTGTTTACGGCTATTTGTAAAACAATGTTAATTTAATTTAAATAATGTTAATTTCATTATTATAATATTCTCATTGCTTAACATTAGGTAGCTTCATTAATGGAGGACTGAACGCTGTTGGCGCCAACAAAAAACTGTTCAAAGAAGCAATGCTAGCCGTCCATAATGGAATGCTGGTACCTACCCTGATGTATGGCAGTAAGGCATGGAACTGGCAGAAGAAGGATGAAAGTAGACTGAATGATGTATAAATGAGATCCCTGTATGTGTGGTAAAACCGTATAGATCGTGTGAGAAACGTGGAGATCCGCAAAGAATGCAAGGCTGATGTAAGCATAATGAGTAAGATAAAGAAAGGCACGCTCGTATGTTTTGGGCATGTAGAGCGAATGAACGGATAAAGGAGTGTAAAGTTATGATAGAAGAAGTCGCGGACGCCCGAGGAATAATTGGCAATTGGCACGTCCAAGATACTTGAATCGGGCCATGTCATGAGTCAGAATAATAGAAGAGCATGTATGAGACTATGTACGAATGTGACAGAGGCAAGGAGTGTGTGCCTACCCCAGCGGAGAAACGGCGTGATGGTTAGTAAGTTAGTTTAGTTTGCCTTACTTAAAGGAACATTAGTAGTTCGACGTACCATTGAATTGAAGGAAGAGTTTATGAGACATCAGACAATGGATGAAGTGAAGTTGTCGGTACAACACAGTCCGAAGGTATAGGTTTTCTACATATTTTTTTTTTCTAAAGAGTTCTAATAAGAGTGTCCTTAATATTTAAAAGAGTAGATATATAATGGAAAAAATTATAACCAATCTAGAAACAGCAAAATGTTTAAAAAAAAACTTCTTTTTACAGGCGACTTATCTTTTCAAATAGCCCACATATTACCAGATCAAACTCTGCACACTATGAGTTAAAAAAAAATAATTAAAAACAAGGACTTTTCTAATAAATTTGAAAAAAGGAATATATTTTAGAATATAGTGAATACGACGCACTGCGTTCAGTTAGTTTAAAAAGTAGTTTCTTTTAGTAGTCACCTTCTACTTCTTAAGTTGGCTTTAAGCCGCCGCTACCCGAATTTCTACCGATTTCTTGCATATCTCCTTTGAACATTTGAAGTTTTTAAGCTCTTTAAAAAATATATGTAAATTTTGAAGATAATAGCTATACAATCCCCACGCCAAATCGCAAATTACGTGAAATTCCATCGATAGAAAAAAATCGCAAAGTATGCTCCGAAAATTTTTATTTTCAAGCCTGTCTCTATTATTTAACAAGTAATATGTATGAAAAAGTCACAGTGTTTCTTTGAACGTTGTTTTAGACAACCCACACGAGATTTTTGCTCTAATCGAAACGAGTCGTGTTTTATCATACATTTTCACAATTTTTGCTTCAATTTTATCGTTTTAATATTAGTGCACTCCCTCCAACATTCTTAATTACATATATTTCCATCTTCTTCTTTTCGTGCTCGGATACGGCGCCTTAAGAAGGCTAGTGATTGATTCTCGATCTTTGTCTCGAAACCTCGTCTCCTTTCCTTCTGCCTTATATTACAGCCTGGTTCTTTCTGTCCAGTCTTCCTGGCCAATTGTAAGTTTTTATATTTTTTTCTTTTGAAATTTTGGAATTTTTAAATATTTTAAAGAGTGTAGTTTAAAAAACCCATTTATCAAAGTTCTATCACGCTTTACAAATTAACACAGTTGAACATTCTCGGGAATTTCTTTTCTTTGTAAAGTAATATTTCTAAAAAATAACCGAACGTTTAAGCAATATTGATACATAATATATTTGGAAAAAATAAGATAATTTGCTGAATTAATATGTTTATACAAAATTATTCAGGATAAGCTTCAAACCACTCATTTTCTGGGCAATATTCATATTAAAATTCCTAATAGACGTAATTTAAGGAGTCATAAAATATTCCATCTTGAGTTATTTAATAACAATATTGAATACTTCAATCCACTGTTTCGAATGTGTCTTCTATATAATACCATTGAATGTGACCATAAAGATATCTACGCAAACAATCTCAAATATTTCAAAAAACAAATTATCAAACTCCTACCATGACATTTCGTGGAGAACAGTTATGTAGCTGCTTTATTGTCGTACCCTTTCTTTCTTTCTCTTTCTCGGCAGGGTTTTATATTTGACACTACTATGTTTTATATTTCATTTTGATTATCATTATTTCTGTTATCACTACAAGCATTTCCGTCAAGTAACAACTTAATATTGATTACTCATGCTGTGAACATTTCTAATTGGAGTATTAATATCTATGTAATAATATAGATACCAAAGGCAATTCTATTATTGTAATAATTGTTAACACTCTGTAAATGTTTCAAATAATAAATAAATGTATATAATTCTTCGTTCACTTATAAATTCTAACATGTCCAAATTATATTTATACTAGCTTTTCCCCGCGGCTTCGCTCGCATGGTATTACGGAAATTACTATAGCGGTTGAACTTATAAATTATATCCCTTCCTCCCCACCCCACTCCCTCCCGCATTCCATACATTCATTCCCTTACATTCAGTTTTCAAACATCTAGCCTGCCACCTCAATTTCACAAAGAAAAAAAGAATTATCCAATTTTGTTCATTCGTTCGGAATTTATGCGCTTACAAACATTTCGGATGTTTATTTTTAATTAATTATTTGGAAGTTTGTTAATATAATACAAAATTACACTATTTATTATTCAGTCTTTATAATCGTTACGAATTATATTTTTAATGTAGGAACTCTTATCTGACATTTATTCCAGCTTGTCCAAAAAAAACAAAACATATTCTAATATTTGAATTTTCTGGGGCAGTAGCTGACCGGGGGGCTGAGTACCCACCAGCTTGGAGCCCACAAATATATCAACATCGTTTCCATGGAAACGATTTTTTTCTGACGTTAGAAATAACTCGCTTTTGTTAGCGACAGAAAACGTATAACAAATATAATATATCAATATTTATAATTTCATAACGCCAGAGCTTGCCATCATATATAAACTGTAGTCTTCGCATATAATTTAGCTTTCTATTTTCTAAGTCTTTTTATTGGTTAATGCGTGAAAGCGTCATAAACGAACTCTAGCAGTTTCGCATTTATAATATTAGTATGGATATATACCTACATCATTTATTTACTATTCCATGGTCTCTTACTACCTTTTCAGCAAAGCTAAAACTATTTTATCTCATTTCGACAGAATCTTTAATCTCCACGGGGTGTTGAAATTGCTTTCGAGTTAGAATACTTTAAAACGGCTTTTACTCTTTGTCAACTTTTCTCTCCAAGACTTAATCCTATTTACACACTCTCGGTCCCGGGAAGAAAGAAATTTTCCATTAGCTAAAGAAAATTAACTCCTTTGACCTGTGACAGCTAAATCATATTACCACGACACCTTCACTTATTTAATCTTAATTCTAACTGCATTTTACTTATTGGACGTTATTAATAGCCTTGCATCTGTACGGTTGAAATTTAATAACCCGACTTTGAATACATCTCTGACGCCGCGACTTACGCAAAACCATCTTCGTACTTTAAGTTTGTTAAAAAGCTTTTTTTTGTAATAGAACCGAATCCGAAATAAATCCGAAGTAGTCAATAATGCCAAAAGATTTCACCACTTACGTTAACAGATAGAACCGGCTATTTTTGGAACCAGTTTTTATATGATTTATAAAATGGTCACCAACACTCAAACTGCAAAGCAAAAGCCTAGTACTTATAATAACTTTTAACTGCTAGTATTTTATAATTTTCGTTTCTCGTTATACGACTTTCGTAACGTCGTAATTTCCAGCTTGTCCAAAATATTACTTTGCACTTGTTTTTGAGATTCGACTGTCAAAGCTCACGAAATGACATTGAAATCATACAATAATTATTTTGACCTAAAAATCCAGTCAAAAGCTGAATGTAACTTTTTTAAGACGCTTGGGTTTACCGTTCAGAAGTTTGAACATCTGACAAACCAATTTCTGTTTCATTGTTAAAATGTCCTCTCAGGACGTTCCACTTCCGCGAACCGTTCTGACTCTTTCTTATTTGTACCTCCCACTTCTCCCACCACATTGGCTGACGCGATTTCTCTTTTTAGTTTATTCTCTTCGAAAAGAATCGAAGTTACAGTCAACAATTTACTGAAAACCTCCCGATCTTTTTGACCCTTTTGTACGTTGGCTACTCAAATTAATTACATTTAAACATCTTTTGAATTGACAAACAAAATAAACAAACGAATTGATAAATATTTTAGGGACAAAAAGATATTGCCGGTTGCTACCCTACATATTTATGAACACGCGAACAAAATTTTGCAAAACCACAATCTAGAAAAGTATAATATTGGTCATTGTCATGTAACACGAGCAGCTACATTTTTCGTCTCTTTTAAATTAAACTACGCTACCGCCACATAAAAATTCTGATGCCAGCTTTTCCGTGTTTGATCATCCGAACTCGAGTCACGTAAAGTTTATTTAACTCGAGAAGAAGAAAGCTTGAACCCAAAATGAGATAAACACTTGACACCACTCGAAAAAACATGCTTGGTGTTGCTAACAGGGTTCGTTATCATAGGTCTTAAAAAAATAATGTGCGCCACCACACCGCCCGATTTAATAACTCGATAAACCACGCGATAGAGCCTTTTTCCTTTAAGTTCTAAGTAAAGTAGACCTCCGTCAAGTGAAACAGATAATTACTGTGTGAAATAATACATACCTTACAAAAACATCTCTCTTGAGGCAATACTTTTAATCTAAATCATTTTTAGGAATTTTTTTTTTTCTAAATCATTTTTAGGAAACTACATTCCTGTTTTGATACCGTAAAGCGGGGTGAAACGAACACATTGACAGTTTCTTGGGGTTCTAATGTCAGTTTGACACAGCAATACTACTTCAGAAAGCATAAAGATTTTGTCAGTGTCAATAGTTTAATGTTCAATTGATATATTAACAATTCTAGTACTATTTGTGGAGAATTCGTTAAAACGGAATGAATAGAAACTACATGGGTGAATAGAAATGGGGAAACTAGGATAACACAAATTACCTACTCGGTATGCAGACATTTGAATAAAGAGAAATGGTTTTAAATAAACCTCAAATATTTTATTTTAAAAAGTACGTACCTTTTAAAATATTCAGCAAAATAATTGCCTTTTGTAAGGTTTGTCTACTTTATTATATGTTTACTCCGCCTTGGAGTAAACAAATAATATTTTTTTTGTCATCCTTTGAATCGCGCAGAATACAAATTACTGTAATAAATAGTTCATTACATTAAAATTTTAGATATAATTAACTGTTTCTGCATATTTCTCGCAACCCCTTGTGTCGTTTTTCATTTACCCTCTTCGCATTTCTATTCAACCCGTATGTCGTTTCTATAACCCCGAAAAATGCATAACCCACAGCGTGGTGATATAAAGCATTTTTAATAATGAAATATTATAATTTGAGGCTAAACTTGTTTTAAAAATAAAAACTAATATTTGAAAAAGAATCAGGGGAATCCCTCTAAATTTAATTCAAATACTTAGATACATAATCCCGAGATTTGTTTCTATTCACCCATCAGTCTTTTCCAAAAAAAATTAGAGACAAATTGATCAAAACAATGACGTTTTTAATCCTACCCCCATTAAAAAATCGATTCAATTCAAAAGATGGCGGTTATTTTCAAACAAATATTTTTCAAATATATTTTTGAAATTTGCTTCACTGAGTCGTATTGTCGTATATTATTTTTTCAAGGTTCACTAAGCATCAAAACAGGAAACATAAAACAGCGAATTTTCTTTGATGATACTTCAAGCCTTAATTTATTCTCCCTTTGTTTATCTGAGTTCTGAGTTTAAAGTGAGCCATCAAAAGATAAAGGCAAGTAATAACCTCGAAGTTGAAGTTATCTGAAGTCAAAACCTTCCGTACTTGTTTAACTTATAGAGCTAATTTATATAAAATAATATTATGCGGGAAATAAAATTTGATATTTCGTATTTACAACATTGGACACTAGGACGGCCAAAGTAAATTATTGGCCAAAAATAGGTAAAAGTTTTGTCTCAAAACTAATCAGAAATATTCTCTATAAACCAGTTCAAAATAAACCAAAGGATATTTTCCTTCAAACGCAATCCAATTGCTTGCACGTCTGCCCAAAGATGAATTATCTTTCGCACTGCAAATAATGAACATGATTATCAATAGTAGGCGGCTGGCGGAGGCAAAAACATTGGGAATGTATGGCGAGCGATATGATGAAATAGGCCAAAACCAAATGATCTTTTTTTATCTTTGATAGCTAAGTTTGTAGGCCCTGTAAAACAAATTAGACCGGTCAAATAACGATAGTTTAAATGTTTTGCCTTTAATAATTATCAGCTCTGGAATTTTCGTTTTGCCTTCGCATTCCACCTCCTAGTTATCAAGAGGACCAGGATCTTCCTTCCTTGATCTGACCATTGAGCTAATTCGACCGTATTAAATTACATCAATTTTAAATGTTAAATAAATAAAAATAATGTTGTAAGCTCTCAGTTGAAGTATAACACAGTTAAAAAATAAGTATTTTGATTAATTAGTTGACGCAGTCGAATTAGCTCACTGGTCAGATTACTTCTCTGGCAAGGAAGCGGTCCTGATAAACTTGAAGAAATTAACATTATATAGATGGTAGTTATAAAGGTAAATGTAAGTGAAAATAATGTTTAACAAGAAAAGAGAAAGTTTTTAAATTGCAGGTGGCCATAGAATAATAATTGAGTGTAAAAATATAAAATTTACATGTATTTGACTGACTGCGATGTATGCGAATAATTCGCGACAAAGTGCATGATAGAGAAAAATAAAAAGGAATAAGTTTTTACACTGTAGATAAATAGAAGGAATAGAAAAATATATGCAATAGCTCCTTTGCGATGCTCCTTAATATCAAAATATCTATATATTTATATATATATACTCGTATATAAAAAACAAAATATGTTTGTTACTGGGTTTGTATATATGCTATGTGTTGCTAAACCATTCATCTGATTGCGATGAAACTTTGGGGATTTGATGTGTGCATGCCTGCAATGGTTTCTATATAGGTACAATAATGGTTCTGGCATCATGAAATTATGCATTGCTAACCGTTCATCCGATTACGATGAAATTTTGGGAATTTGATGTGCGAATGCCTGCGATGGTTTCTATACACATACAACTATATATATTATAAATATCAAGTTAGTGAGTGAGTGAGTGCGTGAGTAGGTGAGTGAGTGAGTGAGTGAGTGAGTGAGTGTGTGAGTGAGTGAGTGAGTGAGTGAGTGAGTGAGTGAGTGTGTAAGTGAGTGAGTGAGTGAGTGAGTGACCTAATACCATGCGAGCGAAGCCGCGGGTAAAAGCTAGTGCTACATAAAAATATCATTCAAGAAATTTCTTAAATAATGGTAAACTTATATTAAATATATCAATATTTGAGGGGAATTTGTTTCCAAGTGTGTGAAGGCGAGAAACAGGTGCGAGTATATGGTAGTTGGCTCCAGAATTATTGTTGCAGAGTAATATATTTTGTCTTTTTGCTGAATTACCACATCACTGTACTCGCTGTAATTTTGTGTACACAAATCATTAGGGCTAATTTGGACTAGACTCCTGTATCCTACCGCACACAGAATTCAACAAAAAATTATAAAATGCTGCGTATCCCTTTGAAGGACAACTAGGCTCCTGAAAACCTACAAATAAATTCGGGTTATTCGAACACGAGCAAGGCACTATTTTCCATGACTCTCAATTTTTGATTTTACTGCTCTCTGAAAATGTTCGACCGACTATAAATCTTTGGCGATGTATACCATTGTAACTCTGACAGATCACATGGCATCATCTTCTTCTCCAGATTTTATCTCGTTATTTTTATTTGATATATTACGGCCGTAGAACAAGAGCTTTTGAAGCTGTGTCAATTAGTATATGGAATCTTTTTTGAGCCAAATTGATAGGCAAGGATAGGGAGAATAAAGTGTGAAAGAGGGTTGATAAAGTGGAAACGCAATATGATAATACATAACACCAACAGTAAACCATGGATATCGGGTATCTCGATGAGGAGAGAAGACTCATTCTGCGGAAAAAACACGTAAATATTTGAAGTGAAATATTAAAGAATTCGTTTAAAGTAATAATCTCGATGATTTGAATCAGAATCAAATAAATAATAATCAAATTATGCAAAAAAATGGTCTCGTATTTTAAACCAGATTCTCTAAACCCCTCAGGATAATTGGTTCGGTTTTCGGAACGACTCATTTAGGTCTCATAGAAATCATTGTGTCTCCTTTAATATAATGGTTAGACATATGATCTAAACGGTATTAGAAAGAGAAAACACCACGCAAATCTAAAAATTAACGTTTGTCATTCGTCTAATAAAATACGTTCGTGTTTTTTTTCCTTACCAGTAATTTTAATTAGAAAAAAACGCTTGGTGAGCCATTTTTAAAACTCTTATGTTGCATGAAAAATTTTTAATTTCCAAAATTAAATGTTTATTTCATTTATAGAAAAATAGAAAGCCCATTTAATCATCTTTCAAAAACAGTTTTTAGTTTTTGGATGCGTTAAGAAATATGCCATTTATTTGGATTTTGTTGCAAAGCGGAAATATTTTCAGAATGACAAAATATGGTGGATGCTTGAGGCATTGAAACCGAAAGAGATTGTGTAAAGAGATTGTGTTTGTGTGTGTGTGTGTTTTTCATAAAAATTTTAGTCTTTTTTATCAACGAAAATAATTTTTAATCACCTAAGAAAAAATACTGATAGAGCTAATGAAACATAAGCAGAACAAGACAGAGAAAGCAAAAAGGCAAAGGTTGCAACTAGGAAAGAACCAAGGACTCTCTTTTTTTACCTGAAGAACGCCTCTAACCACTCAGCTGTTATTGTGACCTGATTTTCTTACATTTTTTTTGTCCACCTCAGAATTAATAATATAACCCTCAGCTAATTATCCCACATAAAAAATAGGTCACAATGACCAAGAGGTTGTGCAGCGATTTCCCAACAAGTGATCCGTGGCTGGTACCCCACCCTATCCCGTCTCGCCCAAATCCCATATCCCATCCCGCCCCCTCCGTTGCGGTAAATGTAATCGTAACAATATTCAGTTTATCACTATTGTACCTTGTGGTCCCTATCAAAAAAAATTTTCAGTGGTTCTTATAAAAAAGCAATAGTGGTCTCGGGTCAGAAAAAGGTTGGGAACCACTGGGTTAGAGGCATTATCCCGGTACGACAGAGATCCTTGATTCGATTCCCAGTACCGACAGTTACATTTTTATTTTCTGTGTCTTGTTCTATTTCATGTTATTTTTAAATTTATTAGTATCACCTTTTCCTGGATGATTCAATATTATATTGATCGGTATAGCCTTCAAAAGTTACAATAAAAAGGGTTATTCATATTAAAATGAAAATAATTTCAATTAAATTTTTGTTATGGTTCGGCTTCACATGTAAATAGACGTAATTAAAAAAAAATTAATACAAAAATTAATTTAAAAAATGTAATTAAGCATTTCCACCAATGCTTAAC